>OW679194.1:189885145-190054489 GCA_940337035.1 Agriotes lineatus | reverse complement strand
AATTGATGTCAAAGTCAAATTTCGAAAAAAAATCCCATATGATGCGGACTTTACTGGTCACACTGTATATGTACTATTTTTAAAACTGATTTTAAATGTCTGAAATTATACAAAGTGTTCCATAGAAAAACAAATGTTATATGCCTGTGGGGAAATTACGTTATTTTGTAACATGCATACTGGTACGGAAAACAAAAAAGTTCTTATATCATTATTAATAACAAAGTTATGGTCTGTATACAACTGTATACCAAAATGTAAGTAATGAACGAGAAGTTACAAAACAGTTTTGACGTACATGAAATTTATGAAAAAGAAAACAAAGAATGAGAAAGAATCAGTAATAAAGAAATATATATTGTACAACAAATTCATAAAGTAAAATAGTGAAGACTCACAGACTGCAATAGTAAGATTTAGAATTAACCAAAAGTATATGAACAGTGCAAAGAATAGTGAGCAAAACCCAAAGAAAAGAAGAATAGAAAAAAGCTAAGAAGAGGTGCTACTACTTGAACTAGAAAAGCCAAAAAAAAAAAGATAAATTGAGAGAAATCACAGAGCCATGGAGTATACAATAGGGTTCCACAATCCGTAGTATTAGATAATATGATAACATGCTAAGAATTTCCTTTCTATAGGATTGAATTTATTAGATTATCTTGATGAATTTTTGATATTAATTATATCAGTTAACTTAAAAAATTCAAGTGATCTTAACTAATGCTCAAAGTGATTCTGGGACAATTAATTTTCAATAATAAATAAACTAGGAACACTTCTATTTAACATTTTTATTATTTTGTCGCACTAGTGCAACAAAATGTACTTTGTCACGCTGATGTGAGAAGATATGCCAAAAAAAGTTGACTAACGATTTTGGAAAAAAAAACTTATTTATATAATTCTACACTAAGTTGTGTCCATAAACAGATATCAAAGAGTACTATCATGTTGTTAAGATAGAATTTCTTGCGTCCTTCAATATGAATATACAGAGAGGTGAATGAAAAACGGCCAGAGCTGTAGGATTGTTATTTGTCATCCAGTGTTCAAACTTCAAACCCCACATTGAATGGTTCAAAGCCCGCTATAACCTGACAGTAAACAATATTTTTTACTTCAAAATGTCTTTAAGCAACAATTGTCAATTTTTTTTTAACAACTATAATTTTGTTCTATTTTCGGATTCGGCAAATTTTTTTGAATTCAATAAAATCTAAGCACTGATTTGACATTTTATGACTTTTTTATGAAATTTGGTAAATCAGACTTAAACCTCAGGTTACATTACCCTGGAAACGGTACATACGTGATAATGCACACTAATTATCTTCCGTGAACAATTATATCATGTTTATTGAAGAAAGACAAGAACATATATTAACATAGAAAATACATACAGGGAGCTTATTATAACGCGCTATGTGTAAATGTGTTTATTTTAAAATGCAATATGAAAACGTTACTGAGTATATAAAAACATAATATATTCTACAGAGGAGGAAATTCTGTTGATCAAATGGTATAAAGACTTCAGTTTACAGCAAGTATGTGAGTTAGTTACTACATGCCCTGTTGTTATTTCTGATGCTTCTTTTTCAATAAAATTATATATATTAGCACTTGAGGCCTAGCAGGCCCATGGCTTGTTTTACTGTCTTTTTCCGCACTTTTTTTATCACTACACTTTTCTCTCCAATTCCTTATGTTACACTGTTCTATATCTTCCATTATTTCGTTTTTCCATCTTGCTTTTGGTCTTTCCTTTCTTTTCTTTCCACCTATGTTACTTTCCAACGGAATTTTTGGAATCCTGCTGGCCTTCATCTTTATTATGTGACCTATCCATCTCAGCCTTTGCCCTTTCACTGTTGCTATTATATCTGTGTCTTTTTCCCCTCAGTACACCTTTCTGAGCACTTTCCTTTCCCATACTCCTAGCATATTGCATTCTGTTGATCCTAATGTCCATACCTCACTTGCGTAGATTACGATTGGTCTTATTATAGATTTATAGATTTTTATTTTGAGTCCTCTTGATATATTTTTATTGTAAAGGCATCCTCTGAATTCCTGCATGCAGCGGTTTCCAGCCATAATTCTTTTCTGTATTTCCATTCTTGAATCTGGTGTTCTGTAAATTTCTGTTCCTAGATATGTAAATCTGCCAACCTCTTCAAAACTAAATGTTTTTCCTTTAGTCGTTATGTTTAATTTGTTTGTGCTGTTATACTCCTGCTCCGTCCATGCCATGTATTTAGTTTTTTTTTTCATTTATGGTAAGTCCCAGTTCTGCCTTACTTCTCGTCAGTATTGTCAAGTCGTCCGCAAATGCCAAGCATTAGTGTTTGTTATGGTGTATTAGTCCTGTTCTGTTTATTTCTGCTTTCTTGATGACATACTCTAATGCACAGATGAAAAGTATTGAGGACAGAGGATCGCCTCGTCTTAATCCTTCATGTACTTCAAACTTCTGTGACATTTTATTCCCTATTCTTATCATATTGGTAGTTTCTTTTAGGGTTAGTGTATTAGTTTTATAAGCTTTCTCTTTACACCTAGTTCTCCCAGTGCTTTGTAAAGTTCATTCCTATTGATAGAATCGAATGCCTGTCTACAGTCTATGAAGATTATAAATGTATCCTTTTTATATTCATGGCTTTCGGCCTGTATCTCTCTCAGTACAAAAATTTGGTCTACGACCGATCTGCCTTTTCTGAAGCCGCATTGGTATTCACCTATCTCATCCTCGACTTCCATTTTTAATTTGTTCTTCAAGTGAGTAGCAAAGATCTTATATGCAACATTTAACAGTGCAATATCTCTGTAATTCTCGCAGTCTGATCTATCGCCTTTCTTATAAATTAGTATTAGTACAGCTTCTTTCCATTGCTGAGGCAATTTTTCTTGGACCCATATTTCTTTAATAAGTTGCTGTATCCATCTCACCAGCTGATTTCCGCCATATTTATACAGCTCTGCATGTAGTTCATCGTTTCCAGGACTTCTGTTACACCTAAGGTTGTTCATTATTTCTTCAATCTTTTCCAAGGTTGGTGGTTCATCGTCATCTTGGTTGTAGTACTCTGTGGTTCTTTCTTCTTCTGTCTCCTCATTATGACTTGTTTTTAAATTTAATAGTTCATTAAAGTACTCTTTCCTCTCCTCTTTCCATAGCTCTAGTATGTCTTCTCGTCCTCCCACTAGCTCTCCGGTCTTGTTTTTATAAAATATTGGTTTTGATTGGTATCCTTTCTTTTCTCTTTTTAGCTGCTGATACAGGTTTCTTGTTTGCATTTTTTCCTTTGATTAATGTGTTCTTCCTTGGATTGACCTGAGTTTGATTGGAGCATTTTAATTCTTAGCAAATTTCTCTTGTGCATTTCTTCTTCACATTCGGCATTGAACCATTTTTTGTTCTTTTCGCTGTTCACCTTGCCTGTACTTGCACTCTGTTTTATTGCACTACTCAATTCCATCCACATTTGTTCTATCTCGCCAGAAACATGCATTGCCTCCAGTCTATTACTTATTTTTCCTTGATAATCAACTTTATCTTCGTTTTACTTATTTCTTTTTGTATCTTTTTTGTTACTCTTCTGTTTCTTTTCGTTGGAGTTCCTGTTTGATTTTTATGCCAAGTAGAAAGTGATCAGAGTCCGTGTCTGGTCCTCTATAAGCTCGTATATCTTTTATACATTTTTCTTCGTCGTTTCCAATGAGGACATGATCTATTTGGTTTACGTACAAACCGCCTGGAGATCTCCAAGTGCCCTTATGTATATCTGTTTTCTGAAAATATGTGCTCTTTATTCTCATTCCTTTTTATTTAGCAAAATCAATTACTAATTGACCATTTTCGTTTGTCTCTTCATGCTTACTATATTTGCCTATAGTAGAACAGTAGCACCTTCTCTCCCTATTTGCGCATTTGTATCTCCTAATAGGATTTTAAGATCATATTTGGGTATTTTCTCATATTCTTCATCTAGTCTGCTACAGAAATCTTCTTTCCTACCTATTTCTGTTACTTTGGTTGGGGCATGTATGTTTAGTAGAGTTATTTTCTGATATTTCCCTCTCATTCTTAGGTAGCACATTTTATTTGATATGGGTTTAAATTCTATTGCTATAGTTTTAAATTCTTTTTTTATGATAAAGCCTACTCCTAGTTGTCTGTCTTCTCCTCCACTGTTAAAGTATAAGTGTTTCCTTTCTGTTTTGTTTCTTTGTATTGTATTGTATTGTATTTTTATTCATCATAATATACACCGTGGTGCTTAGATATGTCACAATTCCAGTTTAAATATAAAAATATTAAAATACAATGCATTTACAGAAATAGTCAACTACAGATAAATACAGTAACAACAAAAATACTAAAGTCAATAAAACAAGACAGTCTTAATTTTCAACAAATCTGAAATCGGAAAGTTCATAGTAGACATTGGCCAGAAGATGTTTTTTAAGCTTAACTTTGAAGAGTTTTGTTGGGGCATTTTTGAGAGTACTAGGAAGCGAATTAAATAATCCTATTCCGAAATTATTTCGTTTAGTGGACGTTAGTCTCTGCTGCGGAACCTGTATATCGCCTCGACTGCGGGTGTCGTAACCATGGGCATCACCGTTTTTTGTATAATCGCCATAATGTTCTTTTATGTATAATAGATTACAATATAGTATTGCTGACGGTAGCGTTAATATGTTATATTTTTTAAACAATGGTTTACAACTGTCTAACTGACTCGCTCCCGCCAACACTCTCAAGGCTCTTTTTTGTACAATGAAAATTTTTTTAATATGTGTAGAGGTACCCCAGTTTATTAGACCGTACGTCATTACACTATGAAATAATGCGTGGTATGCAGTAATGGCAGCATCTAAGTTTAGATCTTGTACCGCTAATATTCCTATTTTGTGGTTTTTCGTCCCCTTTATTAAGTGTTTCAAAGAACTTTCCTCGTATGATCCTCTAACATTCCACGATGCTATTTTTAGTAGGTCATCTAGTTTGGGTGATTTTCCATTTTTTCTTCCGTATGTCCCTATTTTTCCGTTTTTAATTTCCATATTATTTCTTCTTTCCTTATCTGCTCTGATATTCGTTTCTATAGCTCTGTTTCTCCAGGTCTCGTTTTCTTTTCTGCTATGATTCCAATTTTGCAATCGCATTAATTCTTCTGCGGTATACATATATTATCTTTGGCTTGGTCCTGAATGTTCGTTGGTTTTGCAATTTTTCCTCCAATCTTCTTATTTCCATGCATAACGTGTTTCTTTTCCTATGAATTTTCTCATTTCTTAATCTCATCATTTCTCTGATATTACTTAGTTCAGTTGCACTACTCAGCACTTCCTTCAGACTTTTGTAGTTCTAATAGCTCCTTCTGACTTTTTTGTAGTTCTAATAGCATTTCTGCTTGCATCTGTTGGATATTCATTAACATTTCCTGTAATGTCTTTTTTATACCTTCGTCTTCCATTTTCGCGAGTTAATATATTCACTCGTTTGGATTTTCAACTTTAAATTAAATATTCGCGTATGTACGGCCTACTTTAGGTTGTTTACGACTATCGTTTTGATGGTCCAATCGTAGCTGTCCTGTCAATGTGACGTCAGCAGGAGGGGTTGTGAAGTCAGCTGGCGTGGAGGTTAAGTTATAAATTTCGCCAATTTTGTTCGAAAGTTTTGGACTTGGTACTTTGTTAATTATACTCTATTCTCTTAATTAAATGTCTCTCTCTGTGAACTTTATTTAACTGACTATTATTCCACTTTCACACTTCACTTTACTTTTGTTAACACTACTAAAAAAAGCTGTTTTTATATGGGTCGAGGCTGCAGCTGACGGTTGCTCGGCGCCATCGGCACTCTGTCAATAAAATTACGATTCATATATTGCATTTGGCATGAAATCATCCATGACATGCAACAAGTAGGCTGGGTACAGAGTGATGTTCAAAAATACGTAACAGCAAACCCGTAAAACTTCAATACTGTTAAAACAATGAATAATCACGCATTGACTGATATGTTACAAATTTATTTTGATTGTTTAAAAAATTCTCACAAAGCTGTCCATTAATATAGGGAGAGATTTCCCAACAGAGAAATTTCAATACATCAAAATTCCCCAGATTCGAAGTCAATCTACGATGATATGGTGCCTTTAACAACGAAAAACCCTTGACCTCGACGAGAATTTGAAACCCAATGTGTTATTGCACGTACAAGAAATACTCAAAGCACCTTCAAGAGCAGTTGCTCGAAACTGTGGAGCAACAGAAGAAACTGTGCTGTTGTTTTATTGTTGCCTCTTATGTTTCCATTCGCAATTTCCACAGAACTGCGCATTTGTCTAAACATTTTAAAGCAATATGACAGCAGGGACATCTTCAATGCTGATGAAACGGAATTGTTTTTTAAATGTCTACCTAATAAAACCCTCGCTTTTAAAGTGTTTCGATGGAAAACATAGCAAAGATCGAGTTACCGTAATGGTGGCTTATAATATGACTGGTACAGAAAAACTTAGACTTTTGGTTATAGCCAAAGTAAAAATCCGCGTTGTTTTAAAGGTTTTAAATCATTAGAAGTCGATTACGACTTTAATAAAAAAAGCTTGGATGACGGGATTCATTTTTGACAAATAGCTGTTAAAAATTGATAAAAATATGGCCAAGCAGAAATGAAAAATCGTAATGTTTATTGATAACTGCCCTACCCATCCCCCGACCACAGTTAATAAATTTAGAAGTGTTAAATTTGTGTTTTTTCAACCAAATATGACGTCAAAGTTACAACCGATGGATCAAGGTGTAATAAAAACTATGAAAGTGCATTATCGTAGGAGAATTCTACTTCAGACGATCCAAGCAGTTGAACAGAATCAATAGTTGACCGGATTAATATTGTTGAAGGATAACCTCGCCGACTAGCGAAAGTGTAGACCGATGATGTGACATCATCAACAATTGTAAATTGTTTCCCAAAAGCGGGTTTTACTAAAAATCATACGCCCAAATTGGAAGCAGAAGACAATATCATTCTAATACAATTAAAAGAAACCTGAGAAAGGTTGAAAACTTCTAACAATATTTCTAATGGTATTGGCTTGCAAGATTATCTACAAATTGATGATGATTGTTATAGCATCAGAGAATCTCACTGACCAAGATATTATTGACAGCATTATAAATAAAATTGTGAAGAAGAAACTGAAGAAAAAAAACTGCAAGAAAACGAAGATACAGAAGACAGCAGTGCAGTTTTCATTTCTGTAGAATATGACACGCTCGTTGCGTTTTCCATGATTCAGCAAGCATTCCCGTAACAAGACAATGTACCCGAAGAAGTGTCTTCTTGTTTAAATACGTGCGAAACATTTTTCGAACAGAGAACTTTGTTTAAATGTCTCTCGGAACAGAAAATTACTCAGTATTTTAAGTAGTAGTAGCATATTGTTTTGTGTATAAGTATGTATGATCTGTAACCTCATTTACCTTGTGGTGTAGAGGCTGGTGCTTTATGTGCTAATATATAAATGTAACAAATATTTTCTAATTTTGCATTATCTGATTACAATGTTTCCAACTGACTGAATTTAAGTATCATTAGTAACTAAATAGTTATTTAAGCATGAAGGGAAGTAAGTAGCTTATATTTTTCTCCATGCCCAACAAAAATTTGACTAATTTTCATTATATAATATTTTTTTCTCCATGCCCATCGAGTAAGTTACACTTACTTTGACATATCCATTGCAGGTAATTTGATTTTACTGTTTGTTTACTGGTTGTCATGACATTAGGGAAGTAAGTACCTACTCCCCAAAAGAAGTAAGTGAATTGCGTGTTATTACAGTAATTTTAGTTTTGTAAGTGATCTGAACGGATTTGAACTTAACTGATCCTAACCTATTTGAAATTTAAAAACTTGTTAAGATAAGTAGGGTTAGGATATAACCCTAAATTTAAAAATATATATAATAATGAAACAGACAAAAAAATTATAAATATGTTTATACTGTAATATTTTATATTTTATTCAAATTTTTGTTGGGCATGGAGAAAAATATTATAAGCATGCTCGGGAAGTAACTATCTATAACCAGTTTCAAACTTTGCCAGCCCTCACTCGCTCGGGCTGGCAAACTCGTTCTCGACTGGTAAAAGCTACTTACTTCCCTTGATGCTTAAATAACTATTAAATTTACGGTTATAACCTAACCCTACTTATCTTAACAAGTTTTTACATTTCAAATAGGTTAGGATCAGTTAAGTTCAAACCCGTTCAGATCTCTTATAAAACTAAAATTACTGTAATAACACGTACTTCACTTACTTCCCTTGGGGAGTAGGTTTTACCTTACTTCCCTAATGTCATGATCACCAGTGAACCAACAGTAAAATCAACTTACCTGCAAAGGATATGTCAAAGTGTAACTTACTAGATGGGCATGGAGAAAAAAATGTTATGACTCTATACAGGGTGTCCCTGAAAAGGAGGTCAATCCGTTAACCACATATTACTTCAGCAAAAATATGACGATTTAACTCAACTTACCTATATACAAAGTTGCTTCGTTTAGCCGCTAGAGGGCTTTAAAAACGATAAGCTTTTTAAAATTTTTTCAAATAAGTCGAAAAATCTTTGATAGATTTTATTCATTTTTCGGTCATGTGTTTGTACCAGTAAACCACAGCTTTTTGAAGAATAAACCCTAATTTCGAAAATTACAGAATGTTTAAAAACTTCGTCACAATAAATTATCCATCCATATTTTTTTAACCCCTGTATAATCACTACCAATTTTTTTTCTGAATAGTTACTTTAAAATAGAAGCTATTTTCTCTCTTACAAAATTTTAGTTAGACTTATTTGAAAAAATTTTAAAAAGTTAATCGTTTTTAAAGCCCTCTACCGCAACTAAGCAACTTTGTATATAGGTAAGTTGAGTTAAATCAACATATTTTTGCTCAAGGAATATGTGGTTAACGGATTGACCTCCTTTTCAGGGACACCCTGTATATCGAAATTTCTACAGACAGATCAATAAAAACACCAATTAGGGCAGGCTGTGATATGTGTTATACGTTTGGCAGTAGTGAAGTGTATTGTCAGTCTATGTCAAATTCGAGATTAGTAGGTTAGGTTTTGTTTGTTGTTTGACGCAGACTGATTTAAAACTTAACCTGCAAATCTCGAATTTGACATAGACTGATAATACACTTCAGTACTGCCAAACGTACACATATCACAGCCTGCCCTAATTGGTTTTTTTATTGATCTCTCTGTATATACCGCAGTTTTTTCGTGGTCCTTTCGGACTTTGATACAAGGAAGTTCAGCTGTATATGCGAAGCTAAAATGTTATGGAAAATAACAGATTTTTATTTGGTATACTTTTATTTTAATGTAGTGTATTTATTGATTTTATTTATTATGTAATAAGCACTGCTATACATAGAATTAATTTATCTAGTTGGTATAATTTCAGAGTAGTGACAAAGTAAAACAATGTAAGAACAAGTTATAAAAAAAAAATCATAAGTAGTTTTAGCTTGAGGTATTATCAGTGTCCCACCTGCCCACTTAAATTCTACAATTACACCTACCTAGGTAAGGGTTAAATTTCATATTTTGCGGAAAACGAATTTTTCGTATACGAATCACAAATTTGATAAGGAGAAATTTGAAATTGTTATAGAAATTCCAGGAGGATAACAAAATTCAAGTAATTTCAAGTAATTCAAGTGGCAGTTTTGATATTCCATGAGATTTCCAGGAATTCCAGGATAGTAGGCACCCTGAACTTACATTTTTGAATATCTCTCTGTACCCAGCTCAGCCTATTTGCTTGCATGTCATCGGTGATGCTACAAATGAAGAAAAATATGATGATATTATTAATCATTCTATTCAGAAAAATCTACGGAATCCGAAAAAAAAAATTACAGTTGCTATTTGAAAAAAATTGTTGACTCTGGTTGCTCAGAGGCATTTTGAAGTAAAAAATATTGTTTACTGTCAGGTTATAGCGGGTTTTGAACTATTTAATTTGGTGTTTGAATTTTGAAAATCGGGTAACAAATTAATGATCCTACAGCTCTGGCCATTTTTCTTGCACCTCCCTATATAATATAAATTTTTTGATCTGTATATTTATTTCTAAATAAAAATTCTTTTCCGTGATCGTTTATTTATGGGTTTCATTAATGTATAGAGAATCGTCTATTAATGACGCTCATTATTGAATGATTTTTTATTAATGAACGATTTTAAAAAATAACCTAACCTGCTAACCTCGAATTTGAAAAAGACTTACAGTGCCACCAACATAAACAGTGCCAACCTCAGAAAAAAATCACAGACATTTATGGTAACCCGGTACCATTAATGTTAAAATTTTAAGTGTCAAATCTTTTTCATGGAATAAAATTAGATTTTCTTCAAATTAATAATATACGATCAACGAAAAACTATTGTAACTAATTCGTATGTTAATCGGCAATTGATAATCTCTCGCGCGTTAAAATGTGTCGATTATTAACCCCTCTCATTAACATACTTGTTTGTTAAATAACTATTTATGTATTTGTTTAATTTCTTGTTACCTGGTAGTCATAGCCAACACAAAAATTTGCATGGAGCCTAAAGCAGATTTTTTTCAGTGCATGCGCACAAGTACCAATAAGCTGAAAAGCACCACTACGTACTTACACGACTTACATCTTGTTTAACCGTTGGTTCTTGATCCTCACATTCAATAAGCAGATACCAGTAAAAATAATTTGCTAAAGTGGAATTTTTACACGCTCTTTGAATTAGGAATGATGCCAAATCCTGAACTTCTTCTTCCTCTTTCAATTCGCTTTGTAATGTGTCTGTGTTTGCCGAATCGGTATTTATATTAACATTCTGGAGAGGGTTTTCCACCAAGCTAGTCGCTCTGTGACCTAAGTCTGCCTCAATAACGCTGTTTACATTAGAGGCTGCTATGTGGTCGGCCTGATTTAAGCTTATGGAACGGTTCATTACAGTTTCATTTGTGATTGTGCTGTTGCTTTCCCTGCTGTCTTTCTTTTCCAACTGTGCTTCCTTTTCGTCATTTGCTGATAATATTTCTTTGCCAGGATATACTCGTTTGTAACCTGAATGTGATTATTATTAGCGGATTTCATAATAATAAATTTGAAATTCTGTCAATTTTTTAGTATATTCGTAAAGCTGGAACGATCGAAATGACACATTCCGCATAGACAGACAATTGAAGACTGATATTTTTCCAAAAAGTAATAGTTCTTGTAGCTTTACATAAAGCTAACCAGATTGCATACAAATATTACGTTTTAATTGAAAAAGGTGCTATAAATTAATAGCAATTTTTTATTTTATAAATTATATTTTATTCCATTACATCACGCCGGACATAGCAGAGCCAATAATAAATTAAAAGCTGTGGATTAAAGCTTTTTCAAAGTAAAATCAAATTGATGTCAGAACAAACTCGCATATTATAGTCCACAACGGGAGCCTCTAGCCTCTGAGCCACCTCCAATGCAGCCTTTTATGAGTCGTTAATTTTTTTTAGATTTTGCATCTGCTTATTCATTAAAAGTTTTTGCGCTGGTTCTGCTATGCCTAGCATAGTCTTACGTTAAAGTAACGGTAAAAAAATTATACTTAAAATCTATAAATGCTATAATTTGTAGCCCTTACTGAGTCTATTTGTTAATACTCATTGCAATTTAAAAATTGAAGCAAAATTTATATGAAGTTGTTAAGTTTTTTTTCAGCTTTAAGGATGCCATTATAGCAATAATTACACCGAATAACTTTCTTACATTTCTCTACAAAAACAAAAATTATTGAAAAGTAACAAAAATAAAACAATCCAAAAACTATTCACTGTTTTGCCTATACAATAACATAGCGAATTGTTATACTGAACTTGATTGTAAAGCACTATACAAACCCTAACATCAATTAAAACATAAGAGTACTCACCGTCTTTAATATCATCAAAGTTTTCATATTTGAGGGCCTGTACTAGCTGGAATAAATACAAAATTAAATCTTCATCTGGAGCTTGTTGTAGCCTTGATATGGAATATCTTCGTACAGTAGCGTGGGTGAAATTAGGACTCAATAATTCTAGAGCATCTTCTATGTCCATAGGTGCCCAAATCTCCAGCATAGACAGTGCCTGCCTGACTTCACCACTTTGAGTCCAGTTAACGCATTTCAAGAATTTTGTTAAAGCTTTCTTTTGGTTACTTAGATAAAATCTGAACTTCCACACTTGATCTTGTTCTTCGTTTGAAAGTTGCTTGGTGGGAGGATATGACACAATTTTGTTCAACATATCCCTCACTGCAGCGTTAGGCTTGGCATCTTTGTCAGAGTATCCACTTCTCAATGAACGTGATAATTTATGATGTTTACTTTCCACCAGATTTTCCTGCACACAACAAAATAAACAGATTCCTTTAAATGATTTATGAATTAGTTTCAATTTAAATGGCAAATGATTTTTCCAGAACACCATTTCCTTGATATCAGTGGTGTGCTACACTGCACAAAGGTAAGTGACTTGCACACTAAACAAGTTGCATAGGTACTTGAAACCTTAGATGAATTTAAATACATAATAGGATTGAACTTACTATTTACTATGTATCCCTTTCAACAAGTAAAACCTTATGTTATGCGAGGTAAAATATTATGAATCAGCAAAATATACCTTTAAGATTTCTTGGTCTGGAACTGCAACAATATCACCTTGTGTTCTGAATTGATATACTTCATCTCCATCTTGTTCAAAGTAGACAACATGATGTGGTTTTCCATTTACAATAACAGTAGGAAATTCAACCATTAGGTAAAGATAATCAGAAGAACGTTTTTCTTTTTCATTTATCATTTCTAGTTCTCTGAATGTTAAACGATCTAACCAATCCACCTAAACCACAGGAATTGCTATTATTAAATTTAAAATTGCTAGTAAAATTAAAACCTTGGTAATGTGTCCATTACGATGTTTTTTGGCCAACTTAGCCAACCTCTGCATCTGATCTTTACCATGATCTTTAATTTTGCCTGGTGTTGTAGTGGGAAAACTTCCATCTGCTTCTTTATTTGGCCATACTCGTAAGTCCAACATGCCCTAAAGCCAGTAATTATAACCATAAAGAGTGGAATTTAATACAATTTTACCAGCTTAAAATTTAAAAAGCTTTATAAAACTTGCCTGTCGAAACAATCCATGTTTGCTAAATAACGAAATTGTTGTGCCACCGACAGGTACTGCTTTGTTGGGTCCCACACAATCATAAATAGTCAATGCTAACTGTGCAGTTTTTGATATATCATCGAAATGGACAGGTAACGTAATCCATTCGTTCCAACTAAAAGACACATTGTATCAGAATAGTTACATAATAAAATCTATTATTTATAAAATTATACTAACTACATATACGATCTAAATTGACAATTTTATGTGCATGGCTAGAAAAGCGCAAACTCTTTGAAAATATTGGACTTTCAATTAACCACGTCAACACATGGATTACAAGCTTTGGGTAGCAATTTAAAATTGCATATTTTCTATAGCAAGCATGTATACATGAACAGGGAAGCACTTGCAGATTTAATTTTTGAAATTATGTCATTTACTTTTAACGATTATTTCCTATATTTTATCTAAAACAAATCTTATAGTGCACATGTGCTATGATGTATTAGATTATTTCAAAGAAAATAATATTTTGTAACGTAAACAAAAGGTTTCTACTGTTTAAAGGCTCTTTATAGATACCAAACGTTTTGTAATAACCTACACGTTGCTTTAAAGGCAAAGCAAATGTTTACTATACATACTTCCAGCGTGATGTAAAGGCTTTGTATGATGTCGACGTGGGTAGTGCTAGAGGGCCATCTTCATCAAACACCTGACACTGAACCAAAAGGTCTGCGCATCCTTCTTGGTATAATCCCGAATATTTCAATAATGGGTCGGCAATTAATTTATTGTATTCAGGCTTCTGTCGTTTACCTTCGAGCGTTCCTCTACAATAACACCATGGAACATGTTTTGATTATACATATATTAAAAATTTCACTTACATCTTTATTTGAATTCTATGGTTAAGAGAGGAACTATACACATAATTAAATTTATCACATAATTCTTCCATTCCGGTAAATATATTTAATTCTACTACTAATTTGAGTGTTTATACTTTGTATATTGCACAATAATACTAATAAAATTTTTGCACGTATATCACCTATATTCCACAATCAGCTGATGGCTGCTGCAACAACATGAAAATGAAAATATAAGGAAAATACACAGAATGAGCGCACGCGCGGTGTGAACCTACCGCATTCTAAAGACATGTCCACACATAATAATTCAAATTTAATACAGTGACAGCGTGTATAATACAGGGTCCGGCAGAATGACCGACCCTATGTAAATTGTTAATAACTGTTTCAAATTTTAAAATATTTTTAATATTTTTTCAAAAATGTGAAGTAAAAACTTGCCTATTTGAGGTACAATATAATTTATTTATTAAAAATATTAGCACTTGCTCCAAATTAATTTGGTTATTATTCAGTAGTTGAAGGAATAATTATTCACAAAACGTAACTCTAACTTCTAATTAATCTCGTGGTACCTAGTAATTGGTGCACGACTTGAACTTTGTAAAGATGCAATTTTAAATCCTTTAAAATATGGCGAAAAGTTCTGTCTGATCATAGCCAGCTTCATCTGCTTCCGCTAACACGTCAGCGGGTATGAATGAAGCTGGCTATGGTCTGATAGGCTTAACTTGATTAATTTAATCAAATTAAGAATTAGGTTAATCTGTATTAGTGTGAAAATGAAGTTTGAGTTTGAGTAATATTATTTTGAAAACCTAATATTTTTTTATAAATAAATTATATTGTAACTAAAACTGTAAGTCTACATTTTTGAAAAAAAAAATGTTAAATATTTTAAAATTTGAAACAGTTATTAACAATTTAAATAGAGACGGTCATTCTGCCGAACCCTGTATAAAATAACCAGAAATGGAAAACAGCAAGAAAAATTGTAAAAATAAATTTCATTTTAATATTGATAATAACGGCTGTTCAAAAAGCCCTTACGTCCAGGGCGGCTATGGAAATTCAAACGTATGAATAATATGTTGATAGCACTGTAAGTCGGTGTCAAATTCGAGGTTATCAGGTTAGGTTTTCCCATATACTTTTACTTCTATATTGCTAGTAGGGTCTAGGAACGGGCGAAAACATTATGGCGCCGACATAGTCTCACTCTGAATACTACGCGTCTCGTGCGCATGCGTGAGAAATCGAACCCCGCCTTTAGAAGCGAATTTTAAACTTGAGCACTTCCGCACCGCGCGGACGACGCTTGCGCACAGCTTGGTGAGCCAAGTGAGAAAGAGTTGGTTGTCTGTCTCACTTACGCTGTGACCTCCCCACTTACACGCGCTAGCAATATAGTACTATTTTCTACTCACAGTATAGAAAGTCGGCTTTTGCGCCCTAGTTTTAGGAAACAAAACTGTCAATTTCCAACCAGCGGGAGCCAATCTTTATTGGCTCCCGACGGGAGCCAATATTTTTTTGCTCCCGCATTTGTGTTTATGTCACCATGAATATCACACCAAAGATTTACAACGTTATAGTCTAAGAGCTGGTGACATTTTTTAGTGATCATTTAGTTAAAGCCTATTTTTTGAGACAATGTTGGGGGAGGCATGTATAAGTGTGATCTGTAAGAATTATCCTTGATAGCGGTATCGGAGGGAGGCAGAACACCCCCAATTTGCACTGTCAGTATATGTCAAATTCGAGGTTAGCAGGTTAGGTTTTGCGTCAGTTCTGATACAGATGGACGTAAAACCTAACTTGATAACCTCGAATTTGACATAGACTTACAGTGCCACCAACATATTAAGGTAACGTAATATGTTGGTGGCGCTGTAACTCTATGTCAAATTCGAGGTTATCATGTTAGGTTTTTCATCAGTTTTGACACAAACTGACACAAAACCTAACCTGCTAACCCCGAATTTGACATATACTGACAGTGCAAATTTGGGGTGTTCTGCCTCCCTCCGATGCCGCTATCAAGGATAATCCTTAGAGATGACACTTATACATGCCTCCCCCAACATTCTCTCAAAAAATAGGCCTTAACTAAATGATCACTAAAAAATGTCACCAGCTCTCCTACTATGCTGATTTGGAAATTAGACAAAATGTCACTACAGAAATCTAGAGTCACTATAATGATTTCCTAAAGCAACATTTTTGAAGTTTTGCGCAATAAAACATGCGTTCGAAGAAAAAATTATATATATATATATCACTGGAGCAAAGGTTCATTTTCTTCCAGGAAATGAATACCTTTGCTCCCTAGATATATATAGCTATTAAATATATGGGTTTTCCGTTAGTTTTGACACAGACTGACGCAAAACCTAACCTGCTAACCTCGAATTTAACATAGACTTACAGTGCCACCAACATATTTTTCATACGTTTGAATTTCCATAGCCGCCCAGGACGTAAAGACTTTTTGAACACCCTTAGTATGTTATTAGGAGTAACAGGGAAACAGGGATACTTTGTCTGGCTAACCGGACGCGTTTGACTGACGAGCATAAGCGAGTGAGACAAGTCCGGGCGAGGCACAAGTCACTTTCACTCCGAATAGCATATGCTATTTTATTTTCAAACACAAGAACTAATATAAAAATTTGGTGTGATACACGCACACAACTTTCTTTTACAGTGATCTTATAAATAACCAAACATTTTATTTTAAATTTTTAAGCATTTGTCAAAATTCTGAAAACCTATTCACATTAAAACTACTTGAGTGACGTGACGATTTTACCTCGCAAAAGAAAAATGGTTACTTTGCTGCGTCACAACATACACTTCCCACGCCGCGCGGTCTTTGAAGGGCTGTCACTCGGAGGCTATTTAAATTAATCACATTATTAAAAGAGATTGGTGCACATTTTTTCAAGCACTACAACTTTCACATTTGCAATTTTCGGAAAAAACCACCCCCACACAGCTAAAATGGCGGAAACCGATTTTTGGCATATATTTAAAGAACTATATTGCTAGCGGCTATGAGTTAGGGGGTCACGAAGGAAGTGAGACAACAACAAACTCTTAAATGTATATGATTAGCCGTTTAAAAAGGCGGAGTTTGAATTCTCAGGCATGCGCACTAGCCGCTTTATACTCGGAGAGAGACTATGTCGGCTCCGTAATGTTTTCGGCCGTTTCCAGGCCCTACTAGCAATATATGTATAATACATATATGATTTTTGGTAACTTTGTCGCCCGCTACCGTTCTCAATACCAACTTCTCGGTATTGCAGCACGGACAAAAAATGTGTAGAATTTTATTTCCAACATTTTTTGTTGAACAACTATTTCTGTGCGACCAATGGATCGCGAAATAATAGTATACTAGCAGTCCAGTGAGACAAATGTCTCATTTAATAAAACAAAAAAGACCGTTTTGCAAATAGAACGCGTATTCACCACACGTACGTATAAAGCACCTCTATAATACGAGCATGCTTGTCAGCCATTTTGAATCACATCACAAAAGCGGCAAATTCAAAAAACTAGTTACTTTTCAGAAAATGAAAATAGGTTAATGTGTATACATTTGATGCAAAGCATAAAAGGCAAAAAACACAGGAAAACGAAGACAGCTGGCAACTCAAACACGAGGTTAGAAGCTAGAACAGCGAGAATAGATAATATAATGACCCACAGCGACTGAAATGTTTGACATTGTAGGGTTATGTTTTGGTTGCATCATGTCCACCAACGTGTAAACGCGAAAGTACTGTGATGCAGGATTTTATGCAACTTGTGCGACATGCGTCTGCTTGTATTATAAAGGGCTCTACGTACGTATATGACGTCATTGTTGGTAGCAAACTACCAGTCGCATTCGCCTTGATAAAATTTGCCTAGAATCTAACCTAAAAAGTTAGAATTAGGATAATTTAGATAATAATTAGTGTTAGAGACTGAAATTCGGTTCCTGACCTGACATGACCATTCCAAACATATAACTTTCATAACTTTTTTCTCTATCTCTTACGGTTTAGCTGCTGAAACAGCGTCCCGGACGGACAGACAAGTCTATTAGATAAAGGATTATGTTATTAGGAGCAAAAGTTATTTTTTATGTGGCGAGGCTGGACGGGTTATCTGCCGAGCTTGCGAGGCAGGTAAGTACAGCCGAGCCACATAAAGATACTTTTGCTCCGAATAACATATAGTATTTTTTCTTCAAACGTTTTTATAACAAATTATTTACAACTTTGTGAACAAAATTCGAAGAAAATTACTTGATCTCGTCAGCGGCAGATAATATTATCTGCCGCTTGGCAATAAAGTGACAGTTTAGCATCATCAATCCAGCAGTATAATGTCATATTTTACTGTCGTTTGAAGAAAAAACATATTTAATTGTTTTCAAGGTGGCGGCTGTTTGGCAGGGAGTGGGGGTACGACTTTTTGATTTTACACTTGTCTAAGGACCCTAAACCACTGGGCAAGAGGAACCGCCGCGCCCAATTTTTTTAAGGTAAAACGACAATTTTACTGTACTAATCTAGCTTAATTCTAACTCAGATTACATGGTGGCTTGCATTAACTTCTGAAACGTAACGTTGTTTGTTCATGTTAATTAGTTTTTCTCCAATCTTGTAACAAGAGATAAAAAAAAAACCAATTAAGGTAGGCTGAGAGATATGTGTTATACGTTTGGCAGTACTGAAGTGTATTGTCAGTCTATGTCAAATTCGAGATTAGTAGGTTAGGTTTTGTTTGTTGTTTACATATATCTAATACTTACTATATACTTATTATATATATGGTTGTTTAACACAGACTGATATAAAACTTAACCTGCAAATCTCGAATTTGACATATACTTCATTACTGCCAAATGTATAACACATCACAGCCTACCCTAATTGGTTTTTTTATTGATCTCTTGTTATAAAAAAAACTGAAAACCAGCGTTAAATTTTGTTTCTGCAGGATACATACACGGGAGCAACTTAGCATTACTTAAATTTCTTCGCTGGACTCGATGCTTTGATGTTATCTGGTTGCTAGGATGGGCCAACTACACTTTGTAATAACAAATCAAAACAACTGCGTCTGTACTGAAAAGTTTAGAGACCTTTAAGAAATTTTTTCGGTGATGCGATAATTTTGCGAGTTTATTAATACAATACCTACGTATTGTAAGATGAATACACAAATTAATTTAAAATGTAAAAAACTATATTAAACCAAAGAGCATCTTATATTATAAGAGCCGATGCAGCCGGTCGCCGTCCAGACGTAAGCAGGCGCGCGCACACGCAGCATGAACGGCCTGCATACTAGCAAGTGGCGCGCGCGCACAAATGGCGAGACCGCATTTGTATTGTTAACGCTGGCAAGGCCGGACGTCGGCTGGCCACCAGCTTAAGCAAGCATTTTTATTGTTAACCGTTTCTTTACGCTGGCAGGGCCAGACGTAGGCTGGCCACGAGTTCTAGTATAAATATATACTCTTTGAAAAACTTTATTTTTAAATTAGGAGACTCTCATGTGATGTAAATTTTAAAAAGCATATTATTTCTTTGTATACACAAATATTTTTAAAAATTGGATTGCCAAGTAAGACGACTTGATTTAATTATTAACACTGGTATCTATATATTTACAATGGGAAGCCCGTTCTTTCGACACCTATTTTGGGATTTCGATAACTCTTTTTTTAATAAGAGCTGCTACAGTGTAGATCTGCAGAAAGGTCCTAAGTGGCAAATAAATGAATAACTTTTAGAGAAAAACTAACATATTGCAGTGGAAAATCCTATTGAAGTGGAACAAGTAAACTCTCGAATTTGGCCTGCAGTATTCTGCTGTTGTTGCGATGGACCACTGTACCAGTGATAAGCCCAAGCTATTAAATGTGGAACTATACAATATGTGTTATCAGACCTGCCCCAACAGATTAGAATTTAAGTTAGTTTGTTGCCATTGCTGTACTACTCAATTTTAAAATTGCCAATCTTCTTAATTAGACCACCTATGTGGTGGGCTAAAAACCTAGTAATGTTATAAACGTCGCAATTAGTTTTGGGAAAAAAAACAATAGTAGGTTTTTCTTCTTTATTAAAAATATATTTGGAACAACTTAGAATTAATCTATTAAAAATTAACTGTAGTTTCAATTGTATATGGTAAGGTTTTTTTATTTTCTTTAAAAGTTACATGAGCTTGATACATTTGTTCACATTCTTCTAGAATAATTTTATAAATTATTTGTTGAGCAAAACTGTTTCTTTGTTTTTTTACTTCTACTTCACTCTTTGTGTATATAATAACAATATTTGAACTTTTCGTGCTGTTATGTAGACTCCCCAATATTTTTGAGTGGTAAGACTGCAAACTAATTATACCAACACTATTTCTGTACTCCCAGTAGTATGAAGATGCACTATCCATTGTTATAAGGCCGATGTTACGATTCTCCGATATTATTTTCTCCAGATTATGAAAAGTCATTTGTAGTTGTATGCTGTCGTAACAATTTAGTATGATTAAATTTTTCAAACTAGACTTAATAATGTTCTCCAAATGTAATTGGGTAAGAACAACTTTATCACATTTTTTCAGAGTAAGTTCCATAATACTGATTAATTTTAACATATTGAACTGATGATCTGTGTTGATTATAACAGCTCCACAGTTTTTGCCAGGAACATCAATTCCATTATATTGTGACGGTAAAATGCACCTTGCCAGTAAGTCCATTACGAGCAGTGTTTTTCCTGATCCCGAACTGCCGGTTATCTCGACAAAATCATTTGGAAATGGTCCACCATCACTAAATAGCACTGGATGTAATTTCTGAATGCTGGGTCGATGATTCAAACGTGAAAACAGTTGTAAACCAGATTCGATCTTACTTCCAGCCATAGTGCTAAACAATAAAGTACGGAAAACATAAAAGCCATTATAACCTCACTATATGACCATAAGACAATTTTCGCGGCAAATGTTTGTTTCCGTACAATCGGTTATCTTGTACTTGTAGTGTTTGTCGTCCACTGTCCACTTTCCACTTTGAACATAGAACATGTAATACATGTTCTATGACTTTGAACTACCGTTCCTAAAGCTAGTAATGCAGGTAGGATTGAAATTTGACAATATTTTTTTTCTAAAATCGGAGCGAAAGTGCTAATTTCGCCAGGGCCGGCTGTGGGTTTTGCGGGGCCTCGGGAAAATATTATATGCGGGGCCCCTTCCCAATAAGGAATAAATGATACATGAACATAATTTTATCAATTTATTTAATGAAATATTTATATCTTCAATATATTCAATAATATACATACATAAACATAATATTTTTTTCATCCTACATGATTAGAAAATCGAATTTTACCATCTCCATAGAGACGAGAAAGTGTGCGTTTCTAAGGCTAGCCCTGCAAAACAAACCCCAATGGCTAGGCAAGAAAAAAAAATTCGACGTTTTCCAGTAGGGGATGCTGCAATAATCTGTCAAACCAAATTTAAAAGAAAATCACGTTTATAATTAACTTTTTTGCTTTAAATAATAGCTATTCCCCTTTTACAAAAATATTTGCTCAATAAAACTTAATTTTAGCAATGTATTCGTTATATTTTTAATATACAATAAACATCAGCTAGATTTCTGTAGAAGCTTATGTCTAACTACGGGTAGATGGCGCTGCAGTTACAAACGCTATTCGATATGCCAAGATTTGCAAATTGTTTCATTATTGTTGACAGCTCTGTCAATTTCAAAATAATAACCTGTATGAGAGCTATGTTGAAAAAATTATTGCAGGATGATGTTGTCGGATGAAAAATAATGTGTAAACCATGGACGGTAAAGTGATTTCCCAGGCTTCAAGAAGTGTCCAGGCTCGCTAAAGCTCGCCTGTCCATTTCTTCTTTCAGCCTGGAAAATAATCACTTTACCGCCTAGGTTTACAATATACTATTATTCCTATTTCGTACAAACTTTTTTTACTGCTAATTCCTCGATAATATTAAACTTTATCTGTTTTTTACCTCCTGCTCTTTTGACAACATAGCCACCCCCTCTAACCTATCTTATTGCATGGTTGATCTTAGATCATTTTTAATTAACTTTAATTTGGAAAAACTGCATTCGGCGGAAGCTACTGAAACATGCTATATATGTATTGGGATATACATTGTCTATATTATCTTTGCAAATGTGTTTCAGGCAATCTAATGGAGTTGTATTCTCTTGAATAATTTGTGACAAAAATTTTAACTCATGAAATAAATTGTAACCATCAATATTAGCATTTTCGCCATCTTGAAGAAATAGATGAAGATCGTTGCAATATTTTTTAATTCGATATCGTTTTTATTTTTTAAATTTCTAATGTGTAAAAAACCAAATACATCATTATAACGAGCATATTGTTCAAATCTTTCATCCAGAGCAACAATAGCACAATCTACAATTTTTAAAAAATAGTCCACTTTAAATAACTGTTTTGCATCGTTTCCAATGTCGTCATTGTTTTCATAGGTAGACATTTTTGGTTTTTTGGAAATACGTTTCGTTTTAAATTCTGGTGATATATTTACACTACTACATATTTCACCACTACTAATTATCGCATCTTCAAACCCAGAATTTCTGTAACTTTAAAAAAAATTAAAGTTGCTTTAGGTGCTTTAAAACTACAGAAATTTGCCATGAACCAAAGATCAACACAGTAATTTGATATTTAGTTTCCTTCTTATCGGTTTTTGCGGATGCGATCACTACTAGGTGTCAATTTACGCTGATAGGTCTCTCGGAAATGTATGTAAAAGGTCCACGCAGCACACTCATATTATGGGTGGTAAGTCCCGACCTCTGAGCCGGCCCTGAATTTCGCTACGGAAATGCGGCGCGAAAATTGCATTTCCCTGACTAGTCACGAAAAAATTTACACATTATTTTCTCAAGTTTTATTGAATATTAATGTTTACCAGCAAACTGCGCGCTACGCGCACGTGAAATAGGATACGCGAAAGGTCAAGCTCCGAACCGAGCGCTAAGATAAGAAAAACAAAACCTAAACAAATATAAACATCTGTGAAGCCGGAACGTGAGATTTTATTTTGTGCCACAGACACACATTAAGGAAAATTATATTATAGATAGTTGTGTTTTCTACATTGGATATGTTAATCCCGGACAACAAAGCACTTTTGTTTCGGATACTACCATTATTTTCATTGTGAACCACCATCGCATTTGAACAAACAGAAACTTCAGATTCTTGCCCATTCAATTTATTAAATTAATTAACATTAATTTTTATTATAATTGGGGATTTCAGAAAAAAATTAATACAAGTCTAGTCAGTAAAATGTCTCACTTGCCTCAGAGCCTTAAAAACACTCGGCACAAAGTGCCTCGTATTTTAATATGGCTCCTCGACAGTAATGCAACGTTTTCCTGACTCTTATGTAAATAACTATTATTTGAAATCGGCATTAAAGTAGGTACCTCGAAATCGTCATTAAAATACGAGAAATCGGCATTAAGTAATCCATTGTTTTACGACTTTTGTAGGTGGCGAGGCGACAGATAAACGTCAACCAACGTTACATAACCTACAAATGTTGGTTAAAACGATTTCTCGATTCCAAATAAAACATAATGTACTCCTCGGCACTGAAGTTTCTTTTTATTCCTCATATGGTTTATTTGCCTTGTCCCTACGGGCCTCGGCAACTAAATTCACTTTTGTGATAAAAAGCTAAACTTCAGTGCCAGACAATTTAAGTAACAAGGAACGTAAGGACCTATTAACATTTGAGGTAGGCAAGTACAAGCCAAGGCAAAGCTGCGGCTTGTTGCCTGCCGTTGTTGCTCGTCCTTCGGACTCGCGTGATTGCCAAACAATATATCTAGTGTAAACAGAAATGATTATTTGATAATCAAGAACCCACTTGTTGCATTATATATGAAAATATCCCTTATGCAAATTTAGTTGGAAATTTTCCATGGTAACGGCGAAAATTGATAATCGGAAATTTACCGGAAAATTTCCACTTATGTCAATGTCAACACAAAAAACCGTAAACTATTAGTACTTAGATATTAGTTTCGTAATTTTTTTAATAATAGCTATTTATGCAACAAATGCTAAAAGTTGACGTTTATGCATTAGACATGAAAATTATGAAACGAAGCCGAAGGTGTCATTTCGCCGGTTATTTTCGTGTTTTTAGGAATTTCTGATAGATTTTTGTAAGTTTTGTATTTAAAAACGCCGTTCCGCCGACTTCTATGTACTTACTTTTTGCTCTGCATGGTCTTTTTCTAGGGATTCCATAAAAAAATCCGGATTTTAGCGTTTCATACTAAAGTAAACTGTTACCAAATAGCTGCAGAACATATTTCCAAATATTTCCGGACATTTTTCAAGCACTTATTATATTTCTACTGAAAATCGTACGACACTCATTAATGACCAATAGAAAAATTAGTTCACGAGCCGTATCCAAGACAACAACAAAATTTCTTGGAAATTTTTTGTAGATAGACATTACTTCTTTTTAGGGTTTATGTCGTTACGATTTTCTTACCGAATCTGCATTCGAGCATTAATTCATATCTGGAAATTATTTTTCGTGCCTTCAACCACATCCTAATTTGCCCGAGCGGGACGCGACGTTGTTGGAACGCACTCAAAAAAATTTCCGGAAAGAATTAATGCTCTTATGAGATTATATGTGAAAATGTCTCTTAACTGGCTAGCCAGTAAAATCTTACACCAGTGCTCATAGATAAATGATAGTGTGCAAAGCTAGAATTTTCTTCCTTAGTATGTGTCATATTGATGAATTTAGTTTCTTGTCAGTTTGACATTGTCAATAAATGTGCTCATGTATTTTATATTATTTGTTAAGCCATTTTGCAGTCTACAACAATTTAATTTACCATTTTGACAGCTTACAGCAGTATAGAGCCTTCAGCCTGTCTGTACCTTTAACCCGTCTTTAGCTACTCAATTATTCATCGCTTATGTTAGCAGTAATAAATTCGAACACCCTGTAGTTTAGCGCAGTTACCTCGATTTGGGCCACCCTTTATTTACTGATCCTTGAACGTGGCTTTAGTTCCGCAACGCTGGTTTCAGGCGTGTTAAAAATTCCTGTTGGAGCAAATGAGAGGGTCTCGTCATCCTTGTCACACCGACATTATTTTGTTTTATCCGGTGAACGATTCCGCCTCCCGATTGGTTGTTGAGTCAGCTTGGCGACGCTTCTTTTGGCGCGAGTTTTCCTAACGGTCGAGATTCAGGGATTCAGCCCCGAGCCGTCGAGCTAACAAGTCGAATAGTGAGAGTTCGTGCGACGCTTCAGCGCTTGTCGCGGGGGCGTTGGCCTTTCCGTTTGTGCTGTTACAGCACGGTGGTTGTGTGAACATTAAAACTGTGTTTGTCTTCCGGCAGTCTCCAGAGAGTCGTTCGTTGAGACACAAGGAGCGTGTGGTGTGTCGTGCTGTGTACCGTTAGTACGTGGGTGCCTGTGCATATCGATGACCGAGTTCTGCTTTACTGATGTATGGTCGTGGTTGACCCATCAATCCCGATAAAATGGGGATCAAACCTGTAGGACTTTTGGATTCCTAGGCCTCACCGTCGCTTTGTCCCATGAGAAGGACGCATTCCAGTTGACGCCCCTTCAAGGCGGATTCCGCCAGCATTCTCACGTGCCTCCCACGCTTTCGCTCGCCACTGTTCAAGACTGGAGAGTCGTGCGGTACCCATCAATCGTACCACTGTAGTCGACGACTCGTGGGAGCTAGACGAGTTGCAGAACAGCCAGGAGAACGACCCCGACCTAGGCACGGTTGTAGCCTGGAAGCGGGATGGACGTCGACCTACCTGGCAGGAGGTCTCCGCCACCAACCCAACGGTGAAGACCTATTGGGCGCAATGTTACTCCTTGCAGCTGGACAACAACGTCCTGACCGGAATCTTGGAAGACGAGGACGGTAGGGCAAACAGATCTCAATTGATGGTTCCAAGGAGTAGAGTGGCCGAGGTTCTGCGCCTGCGCCTGCATGATGGCTCCTCTGGGGGACACTTCGGATTGAAGAAGACGTTGCAGAAGGTCCGAGACCGGTTCTACTGGGCGAGCTGCAAAGATGATGTCCGAGAGTGGTGCCGGAGATGCGAAGCCTGCGCTACAGGAAACGGACCGGTTGGTAAATGTAGAGCTCCGATGCGGCAGTACAACGTCGGTAGTCCGTTCGAGAGGAGAGCCATCGACATCGCTGGACCATTCCCCGAAATCGAATCGGGAAATAAATACATCCTGGTGTGCATGGACTACTTCACCAAGTGGCCCGAAGCGTAAGCCCTTCCGAATCAAGAGGCCGGTACTGTCGCTGATGTTCTGGTGAAGGAGTGCTTCAGCCGTTTTGGAGTCCCCCTGGAGTTACATTTCGACCAGGGCCGGAATTTCGAGTCCGGACTGTTCCAGAACGTTTGCAAGCTACTGGGGATACACAAGATCCGGACCACTGCCCTCCATCCTCAATCGGACGGCATGGTGGAAAGGATGAACCGAACCATGGGGAAGCATCTGTCCAAGGTGGTTTCCGAACATCAGCGTGACTGGGACCAGTACATTCACCTGTTCCTAATGGCCTACCAATCGGCAGTACAAGAAACAACCAATCACACCCCAGCCACGGTACTCTTTGGGCGCGAGCTGCGATGACCTCAAATTTTAAAGAAAGCCTGGTGAAGAAACAGCCGGCGAGGACTACGTGGGGAAGCTGAAGAAGAGGATGGAAGAGATCCACGACGCCGTACGCCGAAACATTCAGGGTGCCAGCGACCGAATGAAGGATCGATATGATGCCCGCGCTGAGGCCGGTGGTTTCCAGCCTGGCGATTTGATATGGCTTCATAACCCCCAGAGGCGTCGTGGCCTCTCCCCCAAGCTCCAAAGAAACTGGGAAGGCCCCTACACTGTAGTTGCTCGACTGAATGACGTGGTATACCGAATCCAGAAACCTCTTCGAGCAAAGTGCAGGGTGGTGCACTTCAATCGGTTGGCCCCATATGCCGGAACCAATGAGGAAGTGGAGGCTGTCACGGAGCAACCCCTGAGACGACTAGGGACCGGAGGAACCTCCTTCCAGGAGTTTATGGCCGCTTATGGGGGTACGAAGACTGCGCGATTTGGAGTCACTGCAGAGGTGCAGCGTGACCTGTTCGACACCCTGCGGCAGTACTCCCTGGCACACTGCGTCGCCCAGGACCTCCGGATGTCTAGGGGGATCGCCGCTGCCTTCCGGGAGAAGTTTGGCCGATTACACCAGCTGCGAGAACAGGCACCTCAGGTTGGCAGAACTTTGCAGCTGAAGGAAGGCAACAGCTCCATTTATTACCTGGTGACGAAAAGGTCGTCTTACGAAAAACCTAGCTACCAGCAGGGGCGGATGGGCCAGTCTGGATTTTGGGAAATTTCCCGAAGGGCCGCTGGCTTCGGCCATAATGGGGGCCGGTCCATCGCTATGACCCTTGAAAAAAATATTAAAAAACGCTTCTTCTTCTTCTTCTTCTTCTTCTTCTTGGTATTAGGCCTTTGGCCTGTTTCTACCGGATTAGGAGTCGCTCCGTCTTTTCTGCGGCCTCCCTATACTTCGTCTCCGTCTAGGTGACGTGTCCCTGGCTCTTCTTACTAGGCGGTCTTCGTGCATTCTAGTGATGTGGTTGTTCCATTCGTCGTAAAAAAGGCAGCACACAAAAAGAATCACAGATTTAACCGAAATAATATTAGTAGCATAACATTAATGCTTATGAATATTGAGGCTCCAGTCTTAAACAAAATAACTAATGAGGAAGTAATCAATGTTTTGGCCGAAGAAAGCGATTTGTTTAAAAGCTCGCTTTTATATTAAGCACCGACATATTAATATCTATGTTTATGAAAACAAAAATAAAAGCGGATATGTAGGCCCGCTTTTACAAAAAATATGATGTGTTTCACATTTTTTTACTTCCCTTTAACAATAAAGGAAGTATTGGATTCACCCCAAAAATTCGAAATTTAGTTTTCAACAGATCTTCACGTTTTAGAGTCCCCTGAACCCAAAAAACATATTTTTTTTTCATTGGTCTGTCTGTCTGTGTGTCTGTCTGTCTGTCTGTCTGTCTGTCTGTCTGTCTGTCTGTCTGTCTGTGAACAGAATATCTCAAAAACGAAAAGAGGTATGGCGTTGCAACTTCATGTGTAAGTTTTGTGTACTCTGTAGATGCGACAGCAAGCTTTTGACGAAAATCGCATAACCGGAAGTAGGTGTTTACTCTTGTGATTTTTCAGTTTTTTTCGATTTTTTCAAAAACGGCTTTAACGATTTTTTTCAAACTTCACATTTTTCTTACATTTTTAATGTGAAATTGGTGATTTTCCAGTTGAATACTTCTAAAACGGGTTTCTTTTGTTTTTTTTACAATTTTTTTTATTAACTCCTATTTTAAATAGAACACCCGGTATATTATTACATTTTTGAATTCAACTTAAAATTCTAGAGAAAATTTGTCTCTTTAACTAACGCTCTATTTTGTACCTTTTTTTTAGAATTGGTCATTTTTGAAAATTTTTGACAAATGCCTAAAAATTTAAAATAAAATTTTTAATAATTATAAGATCGCTGTAAAAGGAAGTTGTGTGCGTGTATCACACCAGATTTTTTTCTGTCCAATACCAATGACGAGGACCAGGAACTAGTTGCCATTAGTTTTTATTTATCCTAACATGTACATATTATGTATTTTTACTTAGAGAAATATTAAATGCGTTTAAAAAATACGAATAAGTACTTATTTTTTATAGCTCCCTTAGTAAAAAGTGCCTAACAATTTTTTAAATAAAAATGGACCGGGCCGGTGTTAATGGTTTCCCGGGCCGGTTTACCCCACCCCATCCGCCCCTGGCTACCAGAGCTCTGGTCTGCTCTTTTGGACCTTAAGGAGCAGATGGTGTAGAACGGCGAAACCCGGCGGTGCCGAAATTAGGATGCGGCCTGGATTCGTTGAACTGGAGGGTCGTACGCAGCATGCTGGAAGTAGTCTTCGACCGGACCGGCATCCAGATCGAGGTCTGCTGTTGCAGCCCGTTGCGAAGCATTGAGCCCACGGTGGACTGCTACTTCGTCAACCAGTCCGTGTGTAAGAAAGGCAGCGCCTGTAAATACCGTCATCGAATCCCCACAAGAGCGAGTGACAGGCACCCGACGCAACTCGTTCTGGGACAGAACAACCTAAGGTGGGGGCAGTGTAACGGCCTGGCGATCAGGCAGCTGCAGACTTATGAGTCACCGCTGCCGAGACGGTCTTGGAGCCAGCTGCGGGCCGATGAGTCATGTTCCAGACGCCTGGAGAAGCGACCTTGCAGTCAGATGCAAGGGATGACTCACGCTTTCGGAAACACGCCCGAGGTCAACACATGCATTTGCCGGAATGTACGAGCGAAATCTGGAATGTTCTAGTCTAGACGGACATTATTCGGATATATAAATACGTGTCAGCAGGAATCGACAGTCAGTTCTCATTCAACTCGAAAGGCGTAAGCTGCTACATAAATAGACGCGTATAAAATAGCCACATTGTACCCCTCATCCTTACTTACCTTTGAAGGCTTACACTTCACCGACTAGCTCAAGATACGGTTTCTTATCAGGGTTTAACAATTGTGGGATTTTTAGTTCGTTTCACTTTCATATAAAGGTAAAAGTTCATTAATCAGAAGAAATGGGCGCCATAACTTTATTTAAAAAGTTTTAAATTCAATAAGTTTACAAAGGTTACGTATTCTTTCTAACAGTCCACAAATCAATTGTTATGCATTAGAGGCTTATACCTTTCTAATTTTAATACACATTATGTAATTATTTAGCAAGTTTTATTCTTCTCTGACAAGTTAGAATTTATTCTAATAAAACGTTAGGATTAATGAATCTATCAGTATCTAGGAGATTTCTTATACCTATTTAATTAATAACCTCCGGTTCGTAAGATGAAAATATAAAGAGCTCTCTATACCCTCGTATTTCTCTTTCCTAGGTCTTAATTACGATTAATGATCGGTATTTAGTTTAATTGGTATCATTCCATGTAGTATAAGAAAGGTCCTTTATGAAAAAAAAACTTATTATTTGAAAAGTGACCCAAAAACCAACTTGACAGTCACAGAACGATTTAATCTCACTTCAGGCCACATCACCTGGTAAGTAACTATTGTTTTTACTTGAAACTAATCTGTTATTGAATATTCTTAAGGCTTACGCCCTAATTTAATTATATTTAAGCTATGACGCGGGTTTAAGTCTAACTAACGATATTAAACCCTTTCAGGACTAACATACGGTTAATGCAGAGAACCCTTGAACCTGGACCTCTCCATCTGCCAACATTAACTATGAAGAACTTCTCATCGAACCAAAGAAGTTGCCCTTGACTGGTGAGTGATCTCCTAACTGGTTATAGATTTCTAATTGCGTCCTCTCTTTTCCTTCCTTTCCTTTCCTTTCCCGCTCGTAACTTATCGACACACTTCTCCATGGCGAATATACAACTGACCAGAACTGGCATCAAATGAAAAAGACCGACGAGCTGGTAGTCAAAGAGGAAGCCTTAAGAGCTGGTGATCAAAGAGGTGACACTAAGAGCTGAATCAAGGAAAACCCTCTATTACGATTTGTATGTATTAGTCTGCCGTCTACCTACCAGTTATATAATAACTGCCCTTTTCAGAAAGAAAATGTTTGTGGAATTTATCCTATCTGCCTGAAAAATTATTATGTTTTAATACTATGCTGTATGAGTTAAATAAAGGCTTACTATTGTCTGCTTGTATCCTTTCTAAGCTAGGATTTTCAATTTGCTTCGCTTCTGCATAGAGAAGCGCCCTTTTGCTTTCTTAATTAAACAGGAAGTAATAATTTTTGTTATTTATTGTTCTTTTATTAACGTAACCATGGGCCTTCTAAATTAAATTTCAAAAAGGGTAGGCAACCCCTCCTACTGGTCTTGCGCTTAAAGTTGCCTATCTATCAGGATTAATTAATATTGAACGATATTCCTGTAGAAGCTACGATATGTACTGCTACAACATAAATAATTGATGTTTAATCCAGTGTAAATAAATAGAGTGTATAAGCATATAAATCATTACTGTTAAGTCGCATATAAATAATAAATTAATTAGTGTATCGTTGTTAGAAATAGTGCCTGTAGTTTATAAGTAATTCGTGTTCTGCCTTGTTAATTCGTGTGTTTGTAAATAATAATAATTAATAGTTGTAAATAAATGTTTAATACAAGAAGCGTCGTATAATTTTTAAATAGCCTGAACGTAAAAACGTAACAATATATTGCATTCGCGATCTTTCTGGATGAGGGTTGGCCATGATTTTGTTTTATCAAGTTACTTTCTTTATTATATTTTTTGTTTCCTTTAGGTTTTCCTGTTATTAAAAACTACGTTTTACGGTGCTGCCAAATCTAAATTTAGCGATTTTAAAAAGATCTCGGTAGTTCAATGTCAAGCTCGTGTCAATTTGAATTCAAGTTGAATTAACGCAGCAAGAAGATGACCAAAACGATATCAAAAGAAACCAAAGATCACATTAAAAAATGTTTTGAAACCCTACGAAATATGCGGCCTGATTTAACCCATGATTGTCTGGTAAACAGCGTTTGCAATATTTTTGGGGTAAAGATAATTATATACATGTTTTGTATATTTACCTAATAACGCATTAATTTTTAGTTTGGGAGGTCGACAATAGAAATTATTATAAAACAACAGCCTAAAGAGTTGCGATCTTCTGTCGTTGGCGTACGCTCTAAATCTAGTTTATATCAAAATCATTTTTAGGAAGGACTTGCAACAACTGATTTGGCAATATAATTCCGAAAATAGGTTTTTTACAGTAAGTGATTTATTGGTTATTGTTAAAGAACAGTGTGGGTTTACGGGAGGGAGAACATTGCTATACGAAATTCTAAATTCTATGGGATATAAGTATAAACTTACTAATGGACGCAAAATTTTATGTGAACAAAAGCACGTTGTTGCATCCAAAATTAGTTTCTTGCGAAAATATCTACATTTTAAAAATTCCGATGAAAATATCATCTTTGTGTACCTTGATGAAACGTGGATCTACCAAAATGGATCTACGCAGTTATTGCAAACGTGGCAAACAAAAAAGGCTGCCAAACAAGCCAAAAAGGCAGTCATCAGTAATTTAGACGTAAGTAACCAGAAAGAGTTATTTAAGCAACAGAGGCGTCTATTATACCTGTACACTACCACGGGAACATCGGAGCAATCATATAGCAATTCCCAGTGAACAAGAAAATTGAAGATCAAACCCCCTGAGTGGATGCAGCGAAAGTGCAGTCGCAACAAAGCACAGCATAGTGCGGTAGTTCATATTTTATTCTCTGTGCATGGTTGAAATTATAGCATTTTCCAGGTAGGTACTCTACGGAACAGTAGCTTAACTTCATGTTTCTCCTTCAGCTCGTTTAGGCGCTTATTGTAAAGAAGGAATTAACCGAGGTACCTACTATAACATGAAAATAAAAGACTGTTGCCAATATCGTCGAAAAATGCGCTAAAACATAGAGGAAGACAATTAAAATTCTAACAATTTTCTGCTACTTGTAAAAACATGATATTAGTTTAATAAAAAATTTGATTTATAAAATCTTTTGCGTTAAGATACAAAGGAAGCGCTTGCCAGAGCGCAAACGATAAATGATAGAAAACATAACCTTAAGATAAAATTATCGAACGTCAAATATTAAAGTCACAAAACAACTCCGTAAACACTAATCACACTGCCAAAACTGTCTAAATTCCATGGCCAACCCTCATCCAGAAAGATTGCGAATGCAATATAGAATAGAATAGAATAGAATAGATTTTTATTTGTGAGAATCTCAGTTTGTACATAAATAAATAAAATATAATAATCTTTCTTGAAGTGAGATACACACATTTATTTATACAGTGAGCGCCAAAAAGCATTGGCCAGTTTCAATTTGTAATAACAATTTATTTGCTTAAATTACACAGTTAATCAAAACTATTTCTTAAAGACTAAGAATGGGAGATTCACTTATGAAAAATGCTGTCGGTTAAATGACTCTCCTCTTGTTGAATGCACTCTTTCAAACGGCCGGCGGCCGAAATCTCTCAACACACGTTGCCGCATATCCTGCAGTATAGCTTCAATATTTTCTCGAATAAACATTTTAAGCTTTTCCAGATTTCTTATCTTTCTTGTAAATACTCTGCTCTTCAAGTAATCCCAAAGAAAAAAGTCAGGAGTGGTTATATCCTGCGATATCGAGGGCCAAGGAAGGTCACCATAGCAAGAAATCAGTTTATTTGGAAACGATTGTCGTAGGAGATCCGCATTAATTCTTGCGGTGTAATTGGTAGCACCGTCCTGTTAAAACCAATATTCATTTACTATATCCTCTATTTGCGATAAAAAGGTCTTTGAAGCATGTAATGTCTTTGAGATGTAACCGTTACCGTTTCACCAATTTCCTCGAAAAAATAAGCCGCGACAATCTTTGACGATGAAACAGGACACCAAACTGTCACTTTCGGAGGATGTCAAACATTGAAACAAAACTCCCAAGTTTCCTATTTATGAAGAAATTATCATTTATTCCATAGGTGAAGTGTATGGGTTTTTATTAGGTATTGCAACTGACCAATGCTTTTTGGCGCTCACTGTACAAAGGAAGGCGGCATAATGCCGATTGTATAACTTTACAAAAATACAATCAGTATAATATGCATAGTACAGAGAATTAATATATAGAAGTATACACAATTCATGATGGATATAAATGACTGTTAGTCTATTTTTGAAATTATTTAATGATGTAGCACTCACAACATCACTAGGTAAAATGTAGCAGTCATTCACAACTCGGTTTGCAAGAAAGAATTTTCGACAGTGTTTGTGGAACCTCTGGGAAGTTAGTTTCAGGTGGTGACCCCTCAGATGTAGGTTTGGGCTCATGGAAAAATTTAACACTTGCACTGTATATCAGTTTTTAACAAGTTTAAATGTTTCTATTTCTATGAGGTCTCCACGTGTTCTTCTTTCCTTCACTGTTGGTAGGTGAAGTCTTCGTAACCGATTGGGATAACTAAGATGGCGTAGGGCTGGTGATAGTTTAGTGAATTTCCTTTGAATTTTCTCCAAGAGATCAGTCCTTAACAAAATATGGCGACCAGACTGGCGCCACATACTCTAATATAGTTCTTAACTAAGATTTGTAAACAGTCAAAAGAAACTTGGGGCTGAGGTTCTTAAAAGTGCATTTTATTGAGTATATAATGGAATTAGCTTTCTTTGCTACTTTGCTTATATGGTGTTCCCATTTTAGATCTGAGCTAATTACTATGCCAAGGTCGTCATGGAAGTTCATTGTTTCCAGCAATACATTGTTTAAGGAGTAGGTATTGTTGACGGGGATTGTTATGACCTATATGGAGAACTTTATATTTGGCAGCGTTGAGAGTAAGCAGCCAACTGTTACACCAATTCTGAATTTTTCAAGATCTTGTTGCAGCGTTTCGTAGTGAGTTATGGGATTGTTGAATATTTTTGTGTAATCGGCAAAAGACAAGATACTCGTTAAGATCCCATGCGGTAAGTCAGATATGTAAGCTATAAACAGCACAGGGCCGAGTACTGAGCCTTGGGGAACACCGCTATGAACAGGAAATACATCCGTCAACTCGAACTCTGAAGGATATATTTTTTAGAAAGTTCTCTATCCACTTAAGTAGATTTTCTCTGACACCTATATGTTCGAGTTTGTAGAGCAGTCTATTTATCGGGACTCAGTCGACGGCTTTTTCGAAATATAGGTATATTACATCGGTCGGTTGTCCGTTGTCAATTGCTGTAGTTCACTGATCGAGATTAATAAGAAGATTTGTTAGCGTAGATCTGGTTGGTAAAAAGCCATGTTGTGATTTAGGTATTATGTTTCTAAGAAGAAATAATTCAGTTAATTTCATGGCTACGACCTTTTCCATGCTTTTGCATAGGGTTGAAGTTAAGCTGATTGGTCTGTAGTTTCTGGTATCGGGTTTACTACCCTTTTTGTAGATCGGTATTATAGTTGCTGTCTTTCAATCCTCAGGTAATTCGCCAGTAACCATTGATGCGTTCATTAAATCAGCAATTAGTCTGTAGAGTTTATGTGCACAGTTTTTTTTTATTAAGATAGGGTTGAGTTACTAACTATATTACCAGATGTTGGACATAAAAGATGAATGGCATTTATATTTGATTTTAACGTACGTTTAGTGTATTTGAAGAATTGATTACGGTTACCATTTACAATTGTTTCCTCGTATGCAGTTCTGGCTTTTGCTAACTTAGATTTAAGATAGTTTGAGGATATTTTGTAAGTAATATAGTCTTGAGGTCTCCAGCTTACACGGTAAGCATTCCATAAGAGTGGTTTTTTCTTTATTTTCTTTTTTAATGAGTTGTTTACACAGGGCTTGTCTCGATAATGTTTTTTTGTATGTGTAGGAACAAGTGAATTTGTTCCGTCTTTGATTGCGTTTTTAATATTTGACCATTTGCTTTTAACGTTGTTATCTAAATCAAAGTTAATATTACTTAGAAATGAATTTATTGCATGATAATCGGCTTTATGATAGTTTTTGGCGATTAGTTTTCTTTTGTACGTCATAGTATGTTAATTTCAGTTGTTGTGATGGTAATGTGATCACTGTTACCAATGGGTTGTTCGTAGTTAACAGTTGTTACGATATTTTCGTCGGTTGTCAATATAAGATCTAACAGGGACTGAATCTGGCCAAGTCTGTATCTCGTCGGGTTTTGGACTTCTTGAACTTGGTTGACTAATGCCAATGTTTGACTAATTTATATTGGGAAAATTAAAATCACCATAAATCAGGATGGTTTTATTTTGATGGGTATTAGCAAGTTCGATCATTTTTGTCATTTCTAAGTTATCATCAAAATTACAATTTGGAGGACAGTAAATTGTGACTAGAAGAAATTCAACGTCTCCTATTTTAATATCAATCCAGAGAGATTCAGTGTTTTTGTTAAGATAGTTATTAATGAGTTTTGAGGCAATTTTTAAGTTCTCCAGTTTGTTAGCAACATAAATGCGTACTCCACCTCCTTTGCATTTAGATCGATCGTTTCGGAACAAGGTATAGTTGGGTAATGATAATGGGTCAATACATATGAAGTGATCCAATGATGGTTGCTTGACCATTTTTATTTTTATTTTTTTAATGTTATTCCCATATACATTGGCAGTTCAAAACAGGTCTTATTTTTATCATACCCGGCTTATGAGCGGCGGCCATTTTCATTGAGCAATGCTTACCAGTTTTTGACTTTGGAGACATTAGCGTTAACTTAAATATCTTTGGACTGGATTGTTCTAAAACATTGTAACAAAAACCATTTTCTTCAGCAAATTCTCCTCTTTAATTTTGGTCAGTTACATTAAAAGCCTTACTTTAAGCCTAATACGTGAAAATGGCCTCTAAAGCTTGGTATCTAAAATTAACAAATTCCACTTTTTAGAGCTTAAATTTTCAATGAAGTTGATTTTGTTATTACAATATGGTATGATAAAGCACTCACCATAGCTAGAGTAATAACATTGTTAAATGGTTTCCTTCTTTTTTTAAATGTCAATATTTTTTTAAGTTTGAGGGTAGATATCTCTGGTGGGGCTTGGTATAAAAATCTAATTTTTGCACATAGTATACAACTATATGATAGCAAACCACAGTAAAAATTTTAACTTTGATATGTACTTGTGAACAAAGTTACGAGTTTTCTAAATCTGCACAAGTACAGTGAAATCTCTCATAAGCGGACATCGTGATGCCATGATTTTTATCCGCTTAATGGAGGTGACCTCTTAATAGAAATGCATTAATTTTCAATTTTTTTGTTTAATCTTTATTTGAATATAGAACGACAAAGAATACATACATTTTTAAATACATACAGTGCTACGTTTGCTTTTCATAATGACACTGCTGTAAAAAAAGTAGCTTTAATACATATATATCAACTGCAGCCTGCAACGAAGAAAACCTACTTGCTTTTAATCAAATGCAGCTATAAACAAAGACCACCTTGCTATAAATAAATAAAACCGTTCTCGCAGAACACCTCTTTTACTTCGGAATTCAGATGCACAACTGTCGAAGTGAGGATTAAGATTGGAAATAATAGGACGCATATGAAAAGAGGTAATTCCCCTAGTTTCCTAGCTAGCATCTGAACACGCAATTTGTAATGCGCCCTCACAAATATGAAAACATGTAATTCCCCTAACTCCCTAGTATTTAAGCACATAATAATTAGTAACATGTCCGTTGAAAAGGGTTTGCGGAAAGTTCGTTCCCCACATTTCGTTCCCCACATTTCGTAGGTACCCCACATTTCGTTCCGGGGATATTTCGTCTCCCCACATCTCGTACCCGGAAACTTCGTTCCCGAGCGAGCTCAATTTGTCTCCTAGATTACACGGTGTTGAAAAACGAGTACAGCGATCGGAATGCAGTTGGAAAATGAAAGATATTTTAATTAATTTATTTATTATAATAAACTGATAAGAACTATATACAGTATGTCCCCGGATTGAGTTTACAAGAGGGAACTAAATTTTATTTTTAGTTTTACCAAAGAGCATATGCTCTTTGGTTTTACATAAAAATGTTATAGGAATTATAATTTCTGCTTGGTTTGTAGAGAATTTTAAGAAAATTTTCAGTTTTTCAAAAACAAGTCGGCCTTGACAGTTAAGCAAAAAATATTTTTTTTTCAGGTAAACTACCCTTTTTGTTCATGATAAGGCAAAATATTACAAAGCAAAGTTGTTCAGAATGAGAAATTACGGCCCTATAAAAAATATCAGGAAGATACGTACTTAGATTAAACCGTCATTTTTAATAAATGCAATTTATTTTGTTATTATAATAAATAAATTAATTAAAATATCTTTAATTTTCTAACTGTATTCCGATCGCTGCACTCGTTTTTCAACACCTTGTAATCTAGGAAATAATTTGAGCTCTCTCGGGAACGAAGTTTCCGGGTACGAGATGTGGGGAGACGAAATATCCCCGGAACGAAATGTGGGGTACGAAATGTGGAGAACGAAATGTGGGGAACGACCTTTCCGTATCCCGTTTAAAAGAGGGAAATATTTAAACATTTCCAGAATTTTTCTATCCGCCTCCTGTTAACAGAGATGCCCTTGCATTTAAACTACATTGGTAGTGGCGATATTTATGGGCAAGTTTGGTTAAATTTCTAAAACATTTCCTGAAACAATCTACCCACTACCCTATTTCCTTCCAAAGGTGCTAAACCAAAAAGTTCGACTATGACTGTTAATGTTCCTTCATCAAATAGGACACATTCTCTAACAGAAGCTGTAACATAAGAAATAATATGTTGCTGTTACTTTCGTTATCTATCAAATTTAATTTTTTTAAATAATTGCAAAAAATGCATTTACTAGCCAAAATAGAGAAAAAATTACAAGAAAGAGTTGTTTAAAATTTGATTTTCTATCTAAATGCAAAATTCTGGCGCAAAATTTTCAAGAAAAAATAATAAATGTCAGAGCTTAGGGCTAGTTCAGGGCGTAACCACTTCGATTTTACACATTAAGTCCGATAAGCACAGTTTATTGGTTGAAAACTAAAATAACCAATAAATAGCCCGCAAATGGCGAAATGAACATAACTAATAATAAGGGTTGGAACGGTAATGGTCCGGCGCCAGCAACTTCGTCCAACACCTTTGCTTTTCTATACAAGAATTCCCTGATCTCGGCAACGTTACTCATTCCCATATTGTTTGGGTCTTGCAGGCGCCGTTCCATTCTATAGGAAATTAGGCACCTATCGCGTTCCTTCTGTGAACCCATAAACAAAACAGTTCATACAAAACATAACTAGAAAACATAACTCATAGGCGGAGATAAATTAGTCCAAATATCTTCGGCGCCGACACGGCCATTCTGACACGTGCACGTCCACGGGCACTAAAGTCCTTCAACTGTACGAAAATAAATCAGTTACTTAACCGCTCGTTCATCCTGATCAACAAATAAACAACAAATCAATCATCGACTTTAACAATTTTGAAGAAAACAAATCAAGCTCTTTAGGTAGTGCATACCTAAATCCTCTTTCAAATAAAGTACACTGTTCGACTGTTACTATCAAGCTCAACTTCCGATATTCAACTAATCGGGATCAACTACTACACACAGGTCTTCCGATTAAACTGCTAATCGGGATCAACTACTACACATAGGTCTTCCGATTAAACTGTTAATCGGGATCAACTACCGGTCTTCCGATTACACTCTTAATCGGGCTCGACTAACTACCAAACAGGTCTTCTGATTACACTCTTAATCGGGCTCAACAAACTACCAAATAGGTCTTCCGATTAACTCCTAATCGGGCTTAACCACCAAACCGGTCTTCCGATTAAACTCCTAATCGGGCTCAACACCTTCTGATTAAACTACGAATCGGGATCGACTCATAATAACACATCTGACCAAGTTGCATCTCTAGTCAGGATCGACTCAAAACAGTTCATCTGATCAAGTTTTATACCTTGCCAGGATCGACTAAAAACAATGACAATTCATCACTACATAATTCGAACAAAGATCAAATTAATCATACGTTTTTCTCCGCCGACACGGAGCTATCTTCCTCCTAGTCAACTAAAATTTTGCCTTGTCCCTAGGGGACACTAATGAACTGATCGGAAGGAAGCAAACTTAAATGTTGAAGGGACCTCGGTACCGGCGGTCAAGCTTGATAGCATTCGTTCGTTATTTTTACTGAATACAAAATCACTAATCACAAATGACTTTTGTTAAATTATAATAGAATTAAAACCAGATTGAATTAACAAAGGACATATAATCGCCGAAAAATTAATACAGATTACTTTCAAAGGTTATTTTAGCTTCGTAGCGCCGCTGTTCGAATGCTGGCAGCGAATGTGCCCGTCTCGATCATGTCCTCTCCAAGGGCTGCTTCCATGCACGTGTAGATCCCGTAACAGGGACCAATTGTTCTCGCCTTGGCGCCATTCCGGGTGACTGCCACTGCACCCCATTAGCGCCGGGAAGGAATTTTGGGACCAGCTCGCAGGGTCAGAAACGGGGTCAGAAACGTGCTCAGTAACCAATTCTTAACACTTTATTTGTGCTTTTCCAGCAGTCTTACAAACTGCATTTCGTGCTAAACGCTCAATATTTTCACTAGCAAGGTGTCTAATTTCAGCCAAATTCGTAGGCTCTTCATTGTCAATTAAATAACAAATTTTGTGTAACTCTAAGGATCATAGTACATCCAACAACAATTTAGCGGGGCTAAACCCTGTAACTGAGTGCTTTGTACTGTTCAATGTCAACCAGAACTCACCTAAACTATCTTTCTAGCTGTTATCATGAGCAATAAAATGCACTTCTATGTTGTAATTGGAACAAAATCAACGAAAATAAGCACTTGTGAAGCAGTCACCTTGATCACAAATAATTCTACAAGGCTCTCCAAAAAGGTAAGTGTTTTCTTTCAAACAATTTAGATACCTACGTTGCAGAATAATGAACTTGGTAACGGCGTCAATTGTAACAAAACCGTATTCTTTTTATATCTTAGTTTTCCAGAAATATCAATATGTACAGTGTGCCACGACCGAAATAATTTTTGGTAGGGAATGCATCTGAATTTGAGCTTTTCCCGATTTATTTTTAGATGTCTCTGTTACCAAATATTTCTTGGAAGGCCAGCCCTCAGCCGGCCCAACCACCCTTATTACTCTATGTATGAGATCATATTGTCTGTATGTGTTTGCAAAATGCTAACGCAGCATTCTAAGATTTCCAAGGCATCCTGCACCAAGATTCGAATCGAAATATAACGTCCCCACAAATTGCTTATTGAATCCCGTAACATCTTACATATCAAACAATATCCACAAATTTATGAACAGTCTTGACATTTTGGAAACCAATAAATTTCGTAAATTATGAGAACCCCCTGTGGGTTGGGGTTAGAATAGACTCACAGTATCCCTGCTTGTCGTAAGAGGCGACTAAAAGGGTTGGGCTTGGGGCTAACAACCCTATACCTATAAAAACGACAATTGTTATGAAAAATACAGAAGGAAAAGCCGGACGGTCTAAACGAAGACGACACAACGCACGAAATAAGGACAATGACTTGGGAATTTTTACATGGAATGTGCGCACACTATATCGACCAGGGGCACTTAGAATGCTCACTGATACACTATCGAAATACGAAGCTGACATAATCGCCATACAAGAGATGAGATGGGTCAAAACTGGAATAATGCAGAGACGAACCTCCGATATATACTACAGCTGTGATGAAAAGCACCACTTATTGGGTACTGCATTTATAGTAAACAAGAAAGTTAAACAACGAGTAATAGGATTCTATCAGTCCAAGAATATGCAGAATTAGAATAAAAGCTAGATTCTTTAATATAAGCATAATAAATGCGCATGCTCCAACCGAGGATGCTGGAGAAGAAGATAAAGACACGTTCTACGACATGTTAGACAAAACTTATGAAGACTGCCCAAACCATGACGTAAAAATTATTATAGGGGACATGAATGCAAAAGTCGGTAGGGAACCTATTTACCACCCTCATATAGGTAACCACAGCCTCCACGAACTTAGCAATGACAATGGAATAAGGCTAATTAACTTTGCGGCTTCAAAAAATATGGTGATAGGCGGCACCAAATTTGACCACAGAGACATACACAAAGCGACATGGAACTCCCCAGATGGCAAAACGCACAACCAGATCGACCATATTTTAATTGATGCGCGACACAATTCAAACCTCCTTGATGTAAGGGCATTCAGAGGTGCGAACATTGACTCCGATCATTATCTTGTTGGAACTAAGGTTAGAGCAAGAATTTCCAACATTAAAAAGACACCTGGTCTAAGACAGCGCAAGCTCAATACGTCACTACTGCAATCGGAAGATATAGCAAATGAACTAGCTACGAACATAAGTGCTAAGCTTCAAAATAAAGCACAGACACCTGAGCATGACATCAACAAGACATGGGAAAACATCAAAACGAGCATACAAGAAGCAGCAGAGGAAACGCTAGGAAGAGCAAGTAAGGAACCGAAAAGATCTTGGTTTGATGACGAATGCGCTGAAGCAACCAACCAGAAAAACACAGCCTATCGAAAAATTCAGCAAAAACAACGAACACGTGCATCAATTGAAGAATATAAAGCCAAGCGAAGAGAAGAGAAACGTATTCATAAAAGCAAAAAGAGGGAATATGAGAATAAGCAAGTAGAGGAGCTTGAAACAGCCAGAACGCAGAGTGAAAGCAGGAAGTTTTTCAAAAGTATAAATAACATACGTAAGGAATTTAAGCCGAGATGTACAATGTGCTATGACAAAGAAGGAAACATAATTAGCGATCGAACTGAGATACTTAATAGATGGATGGAGCATTTTAACCAACTATTGAATGGAAATAGCGCAGAAAGCGGTACACAGGAAGATGAAAACATAGGCATCGAAGAAGGGGAAGATAATGAACCACCACCGACGTTGGAAGAAACTAAACAAGCAGTTAAAAAACTTAATAGCAACAAATCGCCAGGAACGGATGGAATCCCAGGAGAGATCTATAAATGTGGGAGGAAAGAATTGATTGGCCAAATACATCAACTGTTAATTGAAATTTGGAGAACAGAGACAATACCAGAAGAATGGTACGTGGGAATAATATGCCCCCTCCATAAGAAAGGCAACCAACTAGATTGTACGAACTATAGGGGCATTACTCTGTTAAACACTTCATATAAGATCTTCTCAAATATATTGTATCAAAGACTACTGCCCTATGTTGAAAACCTGCTTGGGAACTATCAATGCGGCTTTCGAAAAAATAAGTCCACAACAGATCAAATATTCTCCTTACGACAAATAATTGAAAAAACTACAGAATACAGCATAAATACATGCCACATGTTCGTGGACTTCAAGGCGGCGTACGACAGTGTAATAAGAGCCAAAGTGTATAAGACCATGACTGAAATGGGGATACCAAAAAAGCTGATAAACCTTGTTAGAGCATCACTAGCAAAAGTTCAATGCGTGGTTAAAATACAGCATGACGTGTCGGAGCAGTTCCAGACATTTAAAGGATTGAGACAGGGTGATGCGCTGGCGTGCTTACTCTTTAATATAGCACTAGAGAAGGTAGTGCGCGACTCTAACATTAACACCACGGGAACAATTTACACAAGATCCGTACAGATCCTAGCCTATGCGGACGATATCGACATAATAGCGAGAGGCATCATAGATAATAAGGAGGCTTTTATTAGTTTGGAACAGGCCGCAAATAGCATGGGGCTCAAAATTAATGAGCAAAAAACAAAATTTATGACGATACCAAGATCGGAAGCGCGCCGTAATAGAATAGAACAAAATATCACAATAGATGATTACAACGTAGAAACTGTACGGCAATTTGTGTACCTGGGCTCCCTGATGAGCGATGAATCTAACACTAGCATGGAGATTAACAGAAGAATTATACAGGCAAACAAATGCTATTACGCCATAAGGAAACAACTCAGCTCTCATATACTCAGCCGCAAGTCCAAAATAATACTCTATAAAACGTTAATAAGACCTGTCCTAACTTATGGGTCTGAAACTTGGCCAATGACCAAATCTGATGAGTCAAGCTTACGAGTATTTGAAAGAAAAATCCTAAGGAAAATCTACGGCCCCATCTTAGAAAATAACATCTGGCGAAGACGATACAACCACGAGATATACCAACTATTTGATGATATGGACATAGTTAAAGCAATTAAAGTTGGAAGACTAAGGTGGGCAGGACATGTGATGAGGATGGAGGATACTCAACCAACCAAAAAGGTGTTAATGAGCAAGCCAGAGGGGAAAAGGAAAGTCGGACGACCTAAGCTACGATGGCTAGATGCAGTGGAAAGAGATCTTAAGAATATCGGTGTCAGAAACTGGAGAGCTAAGGCGCAGGATAGAGACGCCTGGCGAACCCTTCTTGAAGAGGCCAGGGCCCACCCAGGGCTGTAGCGCCAAAGATGATGATGATGATGATGATAACGCAGCATTCTAAGATTTCCAAGGCATCCTGCACCAAGATTCGAATCGAAATATAACGTCCCCACAAATTGCTTATTGAATCCCGTAACATCTTACATATCAAACAATATCCACAAATTTATGAACAGTCTTGACATTTTGGAAACCAATAAATTTCGTAAATTATGAGAAGTAGGGTCGAATTCATTTGACCGCAGCGCGGCAAATGCTTTGTTCATTTCCAGATCACGTTATTATACACAGCGACGTTATGAATGACTTCGTTTCCCAAAGCCAATATTAGTGGATATCAAGTAACATAATGATGCATTTCAAGAAAAATCAGCTAGTTTTGTTTTTTTTTTCATTGCGATAAACGATATCGAATTCAAAAGCTTGCAGACCGTAACATGCCTTTGCCTGCAGGCCGTACAATGCATTTGCCAAAAAATGCCTGTAGCATTAACAACCCCTAAAGTTTCAATATAAATGATATGCAGACTCCCAGCCGGCAATATAAAATCTGATACTCCCCGAGTTGAATTTACATGAGCAACTGTTTTATGAGCTCTAGGACGTATTTAACAAGATCGCCTAAGCATTCAACTTCCGTTTTAATCTTTTAATTACCATTTTTGCTGATATGAACTTATCCGGCACAATACAAAATAAAACCTCTATAAATAATCCTTGCATTTCTACGACACTCGAGATTTGCTTGGTACACAAATAATCCGCAACCAATACCGTTTAAACAAGCCACATTGTTTAACCGTTTTCCATAATAAATGGTTTGCTACAGTCTCTTTAATCAAGGAGCAATCTGAACCTGAATTAAACAAAAGGAAAGGTCTCACCAATTTTCACGTTGAGCTGTCGATGTTCTTTTCACACTCGCCTCTCAGGAGCACCACCCTTCATTTTCCGACTACCCTACACTTCCACATTTCTGGCATTTCCATGGAAGGATATTTTCGACGCTTCAATCTAGTATGATGACCAGACGGAAATTGCGCTGAACGTTTGATCAACCGCCCCTGCAGCATGGTACACATTTCTTTGGCATATTTTGGTCGCAACACCATTGCGATTTTACACAGGGTATATCCCACTTCTGATGTCAGAGCTTAGGAGTAGTTCAGGGCGTAACCACTTCGATTTTACACATTAAGTCCGATAAGCACAGTTTATTGGTTGAAAACTAAAATAACCAATAAATAGCCCGCAAATGGCGAAATGAACATAACTAATAATAAGGGTTGGAACGGTAATGGTCCGGTGCCCGCAACTTCGTCCAACACCTTTGCTTTTCTATATAAGAATGCCCTGATCTCGGCAACGTGACTCATTCCCATATTGTTTGGGTCTTGCAGGCGCCGTTCCATTCTATTGGAAATTACCTATCGCGTTCCTTCTGTGAACTCATAAACAAAACAGTTCATACAAAACATAATTAGAAAACATAACTCATAGGCGGAGATATTAGTCCAAATATCTTCGGCGCCGACATAAATGTTTAGAACATGTAAACTGGATAAAGACAACTGTAAAAGAACATTTACAGGATTTTTGTAACAGTACTTTATTAACGAGGACAGATTAGAGTTTACCGAAGCCATTTAAATAGATATTAATTTTCATTGAAAAATATTGCTTCGATAAATAATAAAAATTTAAAGAAATAAATAACATTTTCTCTTATTTTTTCAAGTTATAAATCTTTTAAATCTTCATACAAAAAATTTTGAATTTTAAAATTTCAGTCTAAACGATGGGACGCATAACCGCTAGTGGAGAGATACCTGGGGTTGTTCAGTAGTGCAGCGGCGTCGACGGAACAGCCATGCAGGGGTTTGCTCCACGGAGATGTCCTCCAGTTGCAAATAACTTCAAGTGCAACAGGTTCTTGCACCGGGGGAAAAAAAACCTCGTAGTTGACACACTGGGGAGAAGCCTTGCGTTCAAAGGCTACCACTTGGATTGAGGGTGCCCAGACCGCGTGGAGGTCCTCCAGATGCACGACAAGCGCTAATTGAGCTCCAAAAGGTCGTAGACGAAACAGGAGACTAACGTACTAATTAGGGGCTACGACAGAAGCCAGAGCTTAAGGGGCACGAAAGAAAAAGCCTGAAAATTACACGATATCTGAATTCGACGTCCAACGGAAGCACAAAATAACATACCAGAGCTGTTGGATGGCCTGTAAGTGGATTGCAGAAATACCTAATCATCCCAATATAACTGGCTTTATTTCAGCAATATAACTCAATATTTCCTAGGGCTGATCATAAAATCTACCGATAATTTTTGGAAATTACTTGATCCACAAAAGTGAAGTATTCCAAAATCACATGCAGCCCCAAAAGGAAATAATCTCACCAAATCAGTCTCATAAAATGGCCGCCGGAAATCGTACTAACAATGTATTTTGAAAATTGTATTATAATCCCCTAGAATTTTCAAGGTTTTCCAAAATCATCCAAAAATGCAAAAGTGAGTATGCAACCAAATCTACACCTAGGAACTACAGGTCAATCTAACTACATCTGAATGTATTTAAGCAAAAATCATACATATCAATTCTTGACTGCATCTAAATGTAAAATTACACGTAACAGAACTTTGCAGTTTTTATATACCTTGTGTTGTTCACCTTTAACTTAGATTTGCTTACCAAGCGGCTCGTCAAATTTAGGGGAGATTAATGATTGAAAAAGTACGGGATTAAATGAAAAACGATAAATAGAAAAGTTGTTCATTTTGGTGAGTTCTATCGCTGGTTAAAATATTTGCACTCATTTCCATAGCACCCTGTGTATCGCGATATCAAATTACCATTAACCTGGGCTTCTCAAGAAGTCAATATCATCATTTATCCTTTACCCAACTAATTGTCTATCTACTTTATAACACCGCAAACAGTGCTATAATACGAGTTCATTATAGCATCGTTTTTGCATTGTAATTTTCAGATGAGAAACGTTGAAACAGCCTACTTTGTTTCAGATAACTGACAGATTGTCACATTTATGTAATGTCAAAATTCGAAGATTTTGATTATTTTTATACAAAGTAGATAAACAATGTATTATACTCGTGCTTACACAACACATAGTTATTGAAAAATTTGAGTAGTAAAGGCAGATTTACATGACAGTTAGATATACGAATTTTGTTGGTAATTCACAATGACTTCCAAGGTTTTCGACTTATCCAGGTTCGAGGTATAGTTCAACTTTATACGTGAAAGTAAGTTATTGCCATTAATATGGGAAGACCATTGCAGCTACCTAGGGTACATGATAGGGCATTCATGGTTGAATTTTACTGTTAAATGACTTCCTTCGTCTGGTCCAATTGCAGGAATCTACTTTTCCAATTTTCAGTTCCCGCAATTGCATCATGCGGTATAGCTAGCTTTATGCTTCCCAAAGTGTGAAAGGAATTTCTAAATTTTCAGTTTGACAATTAAGTGGGACACCACTGGTCCTAGTTTTCTTGTAAAAAACTCATAACCATAACAAATGCCCGTTGAAAAATGTATGTATGTATTATCCATAACCTCATTTTACCTTGCGATGTAGAGGCCGCTGGTGCTTTATACGCTTGCATCTGCCGTTACAATGCTCAACTTGCCCTGGATTCGGGATACTAAGTTGGAGCGTGCCTTTTGTGCTTATCCAGCAACCATTGTGTGAGTTGTGTCTTGGTGATGTGTGGACCTTGTTACTCTATCTCTTAGGTCTGTGGTTCTGAGCATGGTGTAAAGAATACAAGGTGTAACGTTCCGCAGAATGTGGGCGGACCTCAAATTCAACCAATAGGACATGGTCCGACAAATGGCACGATTGGTAGTACTGAAGTGTATTGTTGAAGACGCTGTCGATGTCAAATTCGAGGTTAGGTTTTGCGTCAGTTGGTGTCAGATTGACGCAAAATGTAACCTGCTAACCCCAAATTTGACATCGACTGACAGTGCCAGCAACATATACGATCGCAACCATGGTTACACCATGATCGCGGCCGTGATGGATTTCCTGAGCAGGACCATCGGGGATTGGTTGACATCTCCCCTCTATTTTCTGAACGACTGCCCATCCCGGGAGCGTTTCACCTTGTATTCTTTACACCATGGTTCTGAGTAGAGCACAGTTAATTTGGTGTCCAACTGTGAATGGTCTCACCGAGCCCGATTCCAATCGCAAAGACTGCGGAAAAATACTGACCCCCGCAGGATTGGAACCGAGAACCTGCTTAATGCAAACATGCCGCTTTCCCAACTGCACTACTTGGCTTCTCGTTGAAAAATGTACTTACCAAATTAGTTACTCTTACAGTATGGAAGAAACAAATCTTTTCTTCATCTTTCAAGTCAATAATTGGAACAAAATACACACTAAAAATATTTTTGTAATAATGTATTGCTCCTAAACATGCACAAGTCATAGTTCCTACAGAGAAAAGAACTTTTCACTTTGTTACGGTTCAAAAGTCATTTGCAGCTATTCATGTAATTAATTGCTCTAATCTTGGTTAAAATTAACTTTTTGCCTTATCTTCCTTTAAATCTAATTTTTCCTACAATAATACTGAGCATTCAGATCTGCAAGCTATATTTTGATCTCACGTAAGCCATTTAATTCAGAATTAGTGCTTGAAAGTCCCTGGAGTGTAGACTTCACTTTACGCATAAAGCTCTTTGGGTTGCATATGTCTAGCCCCTTCCCAAATTTGGTTTTTCTTATCAGGCTTTTGGGGACCATTTTTGCTATTCGCCATATTGTGCTGCTAAAGATAGCTGCCTTGAATTTGACGTTTTGAAGACGTACCTTAATTGGGTTATTCCGATGGCATCTCGCTTGTGAAGTTAATTTTATTGTGGTTGTAGTTTTGCGGTGGTGCTATTACAGACCCCATATGTGCATTTTGGTAATTTCCCAAGCCGAAACTTAGTTTGGATTTCACTTAGGCAAAGTGAAGTCGAGAACATCTGAGGGGTATGTTTCATTGAAGTATAATTAGCTCGATTCTATGGCTTGATGCCCTTTTTAGATTTTTCTACTTGGTGACATACTTTTTGCTGGGCTACGTCCTTGATTTGGTGGCGATTCGAGTAATATTTCGCCCCTTGCGAGCGCATCTGCACCTAGGATTAATCGACAAATATGGCCCCTAGCTGCTGCCCCCCGAGTTTGGCAAGCAAGTAGAGATAGCGCAGGTGAATGCCTGTGAGACCTCCTTCGACAGTTACCTGGTGGTCGTTCGCTTTGCACCCTTGGCCGCGTTGCAGTTCCTCGAGCCCCTGTCTCCGTCCGCTGCAGCTGGGAAATTCATCGTAAAGGTCGGTTACTTTGTATTTTAATTTCGGCCCCTCGAATCTTGAGTTCCGTCTGGAGGTGCTTTCGTGATTGTGCTACGACGTACTCGATAAACATTTGGATGCTCTTAATGTGTATTTTAAGCGTGTAACTCACCCATGTAAAGTAGTTGTTGCAATGTTCATTCTAACTAGCCTTTAGCTTTTTAGATCAATCGAACGGTTTGGGTGTTTTCTTTTCAGTATTCTTTTTTTATACGGCAATTGCACGGCAAGCCTTGAACCATTTACGAGCGTCACATTTCGCTAGTGACATAACATACGGTTGAATACCACAGTATACGCCTCGCATTTGCAAGAAATTCAATGTAAGTTTCACTTAGGACCTTTTAATGCAGATTGATTAGCATTTTAGTCATTTATCGGTTTTTAAATCAAGATCTTAAATTCCGTGTAGGCGTTTTTGTGAATTAAAGTTAAACCTTGCATAGTGGGTAGTTGGTCGAATTCAACTAGCCTATCCAAATTTTTGTCGTACCCATGATGCTATCGACCGTTTTAAGTCAGTAGTGCCTTTGGCCATGTCTAGAGTCAACTTGTAATTTCTGATACTTATATTTTATCGCAATTAATTCATTATTTACCATTTTTCTATTTAATTAAGTTGCGCATACTTGTCAACTATGCTTAAATGTTTATATAAATTCATACGTCAATATTTTGGTGAGATTTAACCAAACGCTTTACTATTATTAACTTACTGTGATATTATCTCCCTATTGAGATTTTGTGCGGGTTCTTTGTATTATATGTTATGTGTGAAAATTGTGGAGCACCCCATGTTATCTCTCTTTTCAGGAAGTGTTTGGTAGCGCAGTTTGTCGTATGCCGCTTTTGTGCGATTAGCAAAGAGCTGGATTGTCTGCTGCCTGGCGCCCATATTTTTTTTTTAGCTGAAGCTTTAGAGTCTCTTATTCAACCCACGATCTCCTCTCGCTGAGAAGCTGGTTGCCTTTGCTTACCGCCCTTACGATCACAGCAACGGTAACAACTTATAGATGCATAGTCAAGATATAAAAAATTGTCGGTCTTTGCAAATAATAGGTTCAATATGTTCTTCAGTCTTAGCACCAAAGTAATAGGCGTTTTCCCATGAGGCAAATTTAGTTTCATCTTCGTTTTGTACTTCCAATATTAACACTTCTTTCAAACATGTAGCGGTTGTATTTTTTATTTTATAATTTATACACAAGTAGATACATGTTACAAAGTAATTACATTCTTAAAATAACATAAGATACACTTGAGCACTATAGTGCTCAACTATACACCGAAACTGAAATAAACACAAAAAACTGTTTCTGTACAAACAAAATGTCTTTTGAAACAATGTTACAACATAAACTGACGTTCCATGAACAAATTGCATGGCCATATATTACTTTTTAACTGTTTTTAAATAGTCGTCGAAAACTATTTAAAACAGTACAGAACAACAACTTTTATTTATTAATCGCGTATTGGATCCATTAAATAATGTCGAGTGTAATAGCAGTAGTACAGTAGGCATCAGCTTTATGCAGCCGGACTTAAATAAGATACTCACAATATTTTATAAAATTAATAGCAGCTAACTGCGGGTTATACACATCAGTCTTCAAAAACTAAGGAGGCGCTAGGTACGTTAAATAACTATAACTGAGCTGAACTCTCCAGATCTAAAGAGACCGACTTCGTTGTAAGGATGTTTGATGTTGACGCACTATGGACAGATTCTGGCACGTATGCTGACGATGACGGCTGTTTGTCCAATGTTTCGTTCGACACTTCAATAATAACCTTATCGTCGAAACTTTTAGTGGCAGGTTTGCTATCACTAAAGGTCGAATGAAAGAATATACTCCGAAGAGTAGCAGCGGTTGACATAGTCTTCCGCGGTTTCTCCTCGCCGCCACATGGCAAGGTTATATCAACGTAGATGCTGTCATTACTTAGCGTGTCGAACGCTTTGTCGCTGCGGCTCAGGGTTGGTTTAGCCACCGAACGTCTGAAGCTACAACTGCTGTCGATGCTCGACTTCTCAGCGTAATTTGCTTCGAAATTATGTGGTGCGATGAAGCTAACGTTATCATCAAAGCGAACTCTTTCAGATACACAATCTTCACCCGTTGTCACGCAGCTGCATGAATCACTACCATTTGTCTGAAAAACAAACAAAAAATATTAGCTTCCTGTTATTATTACTTTATTACTGGTTGCTTTGTTTAATGCTACTAATTATGACAACAAAAGCTAAATTATACTTTTCAATGAATAATGGTTGAACTATAACTCTTGTTTTTAATAACTAGAAATGAAGAGATGAAAAATGAGAAAAGCCAAGCACGGAATGGCTTCAAGAGCAGTGAGAACTGAGAACACATGGAAATGAAAGGCGAGAGTTTAATCAAGGAGTGGAAGTGATTCTGCTCCCACAGCAAACTATAATTGTTATTTAAAAAAAAATCCTTTCTAAGATTTTGGTTTTTCTTGATTTAGGTGCTAGCTAACGACCAGCATGAAGTCATGGCAGAAAAATTAGTCTACTATACAAGCACTGGTTGCCCAAAATGTTAATAGACAAGATAGGGTTTTAAAAGAATTTAATTAGGAATGAAGCTTGAGTTTACCAACTCGCTCCTGAATTGAAGCAGTAGTCAATGATATTGTGCCATACATATAAGTAGTAATTCAAAAGACAGTCTATAACTCAGGGATACAGGAGAACACATAATTCTCAGTAGCGTTAAAAAGGGTGCAATTCGTAATTGAAAAACCTTTATGAGGGAACCCATTTGAAGAAACGTTCAGCAACGACCAATTGACAGGACACCAGCGTATTCTAATCACACCAAATTGCTAACAAAGAAATACTTCATCTATTATATGAAAGTATTTGACTACTATAAAAACTGTAGAGAAACATACGTTATAGAATTTTAACGATAATCTGTGCACTATGCTTACCCCTCCATACATCATTTGGGCTTATTATGTGTTAGTAAACATTACATTTTCCCCAAGGAATGTTTGTGAATTCCTTACACACTAACAACTCTGTGTATATCACCAACATAATTCTAAACAGTGCTTTTGTACAATAATGTTTACCTTCGTTATTTTGTTTCACTATGGAAACGAAATAAGTTGCCAACCTCGTTACAATTCCCAAACATATGTAAATATTAACCACAAAAAAAACCTGAACTTATTGACTTGTCAATCACACAGGTTAAAAATAAACTTGTTGTCTACATTGGTTGCCTAATAAGAAAATGCAGAACTTTAAAAAGTTCAAAATGAATTACTGGTGTAGCATTTTCGCAAAATTTAAGACTACGTGGCAGTTTAATTTCCCACATGCCCCAAAATCCTGTCTTCGATGTTTAATTTAATTTACTACCACCTACCTTATAATTAAGCATGGAACCAGCCAATGCCCTGGTAGATGCCCCACCGTCGTCTGCTAAACTAACATTCACAGACTTATCAGAGAGACTGCTAATACTAAATCTCTGAGTTGAAACGAGATCAGCCTGAACCTCTAGTCTTTGGCCGGCATTCCCTACGCTTCCTGCCAAAGCCACGGTGCTGGCCGACTCCCTATCTGCATCCCTTAAGACTTGGCTTCCACTAGCTAAAGACAAGCTAGCTTCCCCAATCGAGGGGTTGGCACCCCGACTGCTCACTGCATCGATCGATGTATTGTCGGGATTTCTGGTAGATGCGAGGTCGTTCTCGTCATCGAACTCAAATCGCACACCTGTGGCAGATGTTGTCACACCGCAGCCGCCAGAGCGGCATAGGGATACTGGCACCACACCGTACACGTAGAAGAGTAGAATTGGTACTCCTATACCAACTGCCAATCCTGCTAGGATGGGCGATATTATTACCTGAAAATAAATACACAATGAGAAATCGCTGATAATTTTCTTAAAAATAAAAATTCAGTGCCTTGTCCAATAACTGATTTTTTTCTTTTAATTTTATTTTTATGAAAAACTGAGTTAAACAATTGCTGCTTGTCCCGTAACTCTTTTACTTTCAGCAAATAGTGTTTTTACAATATTTCATAGTAACATTTCAGGTATGTTTGTTGTACGATACACTCTTTTAAATGTTTTGTTTCAATGGGCTCTACTGTGGTAAAAATCAATGTCAATAACCATAGCGCAAGTAATTATGATCCAAAATGGCAATGTAATTGGTATGGATGTTCATAACAATAGTAACCACAATGGCCCTAACATTATTACAAAACATGAGTGAAGAAGAAAAAACATTGAAAGAAAAGATGAAGAAAAGAAGATGCATACAAAAATTACTAATAAGTTTAAATGAATTTCGATATTAAAAAACAGAGAATTGTAAACTGTAAATTTAATAAATGTATTTTTTGTAGAACAGAATTATCAAATAATAATTAGCTTCATCTTTGTCGCTCTTTGTTACTATATCATCAATGTTAGATTTACAAAAGCAGCATCTAACATATTAAATTGGCTATAATTTTTGTTGCACAAGAGTGAAGCAATGAGCAATGTAGAGTTGTCTAAGAACTACACTGGCAACTACTTCCAGTTTCTTAATTTTTAAAATATAAGCAATATCAGTACAAATGGTAATGTTAGTAAGAACTACAAGTGCTTTCTAGAAGTTTATTAAACCCATCATCACTAAATAACATGCAGACATTACAAAACGAAAAAGAAAATAAGAAATATGAATGGTTAATAAATAGGTGTAAATATTAGAGATATAGCACATGCATATACAATGAGAAGGAAATAAACTTAGAGTAATATGAACACAACAAATGAAATGCAATATATTTTAAAGCTAATTAAAGTTAATCTTAACTTAAAAGCGTATTAACACTAAAATGCACATATACTCCATTCACAATGTTTCCTCCTCCCAGTACGCTGTTGTATGTTTTTATTAAGTTGCATGCAGGAATTGTGATACTCAAACTGTGCTATGTAAAAGCTATGACATTTTTTACAACTGCTTTAGTGACATTGTTGCAAATTTAAAGTGGAAGTGCCGAAAATTTTACGGAAGGAGACAAAATTTAACTGACAGCAGCGAGCTTTCAAAAATCATTACCACAAATTGAAAACAACATAACTCAATTTTGTCATGTCTAGTTATTTCGCATGCGAATCAATGAAAATGTCACCCTAACAGAACCTGCTGGGAGGAGTACACATCGTAAATAGATATAAAAATCACAAGTATAAAACAAGTAAATAAAGCATTAAAATTAAGCATAGTTAACTTCCAATAGCTGGTAGTGCAAAATGAATTACGATTTAAAATCTGAAGAAATAGGAAAGGAAGTTAGCATGATTCGTTGATTCTTGCAATTCCAATTTTACATTTCCTCCATCATCGCAAGCAACCTCTGAAAGATTATTAAAATGACTTATTGCATCTTTACTGACTAGCAGATATCGTAGTTATTTAAAATTAAATTCAAACGTAAATCTAAAATAGCTTGATCTGTAGAGCTTTGGAACTGTAACTATATTGATGTTGCCACCTAGTCTGTTCAGTGTATAAACCAAAATAAAACATTTCAGTTGAGACGTGTTAGAGACAGGGGTCTCATGAACATTCAGCAAGAGTAATGCTTTGGAAATTTATATTTTGGAGTCATAAAAAAATGTGAAGGCTGTCTAAGCACACGTTATTTTACAATGGTTATCTACTACATGAAGCAAATAATTTAGCATGCATCAAGAAGCATGTATAAAAACCACCATTGAATAATGAATTGTTTTAAAAAGAGAACATGAATAATGATTGGAAGCATTTACTTTTATCGTCAATTAATTTACTATAGAAAATATCTTACACAGTCAACGTTTTTAGTCAGTAAATTTAATACACCTGCAGTATTTTAATCATTTTACTTTATATATATATGTATTTATGTGTTCTCGTTAACCTCGTTTTACCTTGCGGTGTAGAGGCTGGTGCTTTATGTGCTTGCATCTGGCGGTACAATGCTCAACTTGCCCCGAATTCGACTTACAAAATTGGAGCGTGCCTTTTGTGCTTGCGCAGCAACCATTGTGTAAGTTGTGTGTCTTGGTGATGTGTAGACCTTGTTACTCTATCTCTTAGGTCTGTGGTTCTGAGTATCGCACAGTTAATTTGATGCCCAACTGTGAATGGTCTCACCGAGCCCGATTCCAATCGCCAAGGCTGCGGAAAAATTCCAATCCCCGCGGGATTTGAACCGAGGACTTGCTTATTAGCAAGCCTAGAGCCTAACCAACTGCGCTACGCGGCTTCTTACTTTATATAAATTAAAATAATTACTAAGAAATATTTCTAAATGTATGTCTTTATATTATTTATTGTTCCTAGAATAGAAAGTGTTGACTGACAAATGAAAAACTTTTTTTATACAACTGTCATTTACTGACGTTAATATATGTGAAGTTCTTGTTGGTTTTTCTCATTTAAAAACTATTAATTTAGTTTCATTGTGGTGCTTGTAGTTTCTAAGAAATGGATAAAAACTTAAACAACAGCTTTGACATCAGTAAAAAGGGTTAATCACGGCAAGAAAGGTTTCAAGGATATGTTCTGCACCCAGGGGCGTCTCTAGTATACCTGCCGCCGGGGTACAAAGTCTCATGTGCCGCCCCCTCCAGGTTGTGGGTTACGTGGCTAGTGAAATTAAGTGATTTGTGTTGAATGAAGCATTCTTAGTATAAACCAAACACTTTTATTTATTATTGCTCCCACAGTTTGGAAACACTACAATATCAATTACATTATTGAAAATAATATTTGTTACTTTTTCACAACCAAAATCAACTTTTCTTGACTTTCTTATCGCAAATTCTTTTACAGTATCAGCTTTCTGCAAGGTTTTGCATAAATGGCGGATTAACTACATGTTACGTTTTTAAAAGTCACTTTCTGAGTAGGGAAAAAATAAAAACGTTTTTTGTGTTATATTTTTGGAGATATGGCGAGTAGGAGGTTTTATTAACCTCAAAATTAGCGGAACCTGCGGAATTACAAATAGGTAAAGCTGCATTGTTTCCATGGATATAACACTTAATTGAAATAACTTCTTTGCAATTTATTAAAGGCACTGTTTTCAAATTAATTCTTGAAATTTTTTTAATTTTAAATGTTAAAAGTATTTTTCGATTCTTTTATTTACTTGACAAATTTATAAGTATGTATTTACACTCTTATAATTAGCTTAAGTTTGCAACTTTTCCCATCATAATACTGAATATTAAAGCAATTAAGAATGAAACTTTAGACTCCCATATTTTCAAAGAATATATCACAAAGAATTTTTTTATTATTATTTCCTACTCATGCAGTTTCCCTTAATAACGTAACGTGGAGTTAATTCCTCCATTTTTGCAACGCCCTGTATATAAACGCGTTTTATGCTTGCCTAGGTGCCTGCTTGCCTGCCTGCGTGTATCAGGTTTTCATAGACACTGATTGGGCACAGTTCGTCCACCATCGGTCCTGTCTGCACGTATTTGTTTTTGTTTTTATTGCAAAATAATATAATTTGCATTATAGTGCTTCCTCTTACTGTTTCAGTATTACTACAAACATCAAGATATGTTTACCTCTTTTGTACATAATTTATAACGCTCTTCCAACCGTTATTCCACCCCGAAAAAGTTGTTTTTCTTGCAGTCCACTTTCTTATTAAAGGTGTTAAAAACCTTTTCTGCTGTAACTTCTTTATTTACAATTCAAATTTAAAAATGTAAAAATTATTTTAGTGATAAGACTCAAAAGCTGATTTATATCTACGTCAATGTTGTTCTTGTGTCATACTTGATCTTAAATAGTTTTTCATATAATTTTTAACTTGAAATATGATCTTCACCCTCAGCAGCAGTGACAGGTAATGTTAAATAAATGCGTAAATCAATCAATTTGTTTATTTAGGAATGTGCTATTTAAGTTCAGTTTTAAACAAATATTTCACATCAACGGAAGACGCGGTAGATTTTAGAGAGGTCGATAAAATCTCTATTAGAATTGATTGTATGTCCAATGATTAGTGCCAAACTCGACCCATTCATTTTGCTGCACGTGACATAGCGCAGTAATGTTAATTCATTGGTTACGACACTCTCATCTCCACTAATAGCGTTAGAGAGGAACTACATATATTTATCGAATTTGAAAAAATCAGTTATGTAACCAAAACCTAGCTGCCGCCTGGGTGCCGTACACCCCTTGCACCCGCGTTTAAGACGCCCCTGTCTACGCTTCATATCACATTATTCAAAATAGGTCTCAAGATTTCACATTGGAGAGTCCTGCAAACATGCACCAGGGGCTGGACAACAGTCGCTACCAAAGAAAATATTAATTTAGTCCATGGTATGGTCGAAAAATTACTGTGAGATTTAGAGCGGGCTTTTCTGTAGGAAGCATTGAAAACTGTTTGCACACAGCATTAAGTCTCAGAGTCTGCACATTGAGTACCAACATTTTATCAGTTAGTAGTCACCTCTAAGACTAATTTGGGAATAATTAACTGAAATGCAAATTCTTTTTACAGTAGACAAAACCTGGGTTCATCACTTTAACCCAGAGTGAAAACATCAGAGTATGCTAGATCATAGCTACAGTGTTTTGCCACACCATAACAGATGTATATTATGCAACACTAATACGTAAAGTTCATGAGGCAATAAAAAAAATAAATTGAGGCGTGGCGTCCTGTGCCATCAAGACAATGCCCCAGCACATACAATTTTTGGTGGCAAAATGTTGCTTTTGATGTTTTGGAATACCCTCCCTATTCCCTCGATTTGTCTCTCAGCAACTACTGGCTGTTCCCAAAATTAAAAGAACATCTACGAGGAACCCATTTTTAATGACAAAGAAATTATGATGGCAGTGGATAAGTGGCTTACAGAACAAAAAGCTGATGTTTTCCCAAAGGAATAAAAGCTTCAATATAGATACACAAAGTGTATTAACATATTAGGGGATTATGTTGAAAAATAAAATTTTTTCAAATTTCCCAGTTGTATGTTCTATGTTAAGGACAATAATTAGTGAACCGCCCTCGTATTTGGTAGATACACAAAGAAACAGTAAAATCAGAAAATAAAGCTTATGAACGATTATTTCCCGTGTATCAAATTACAACAATTTGCAGTGAATTTATAAAACAACAAAACACTTAAAGTGTGTTCTTTCATCTGCAAACCACCTTCAACTAATTCGCGGGCACTTCGTAAAAGTAGTATACAACAGCGAAAATAGCATCGATTGTTCAACACTATAATTAGCGAACCAATGAAATTGGTCAATTTGTCAAAAACGGCCAATCAAAATTGACTGTATTTGAAAACACCTACTAATGTCGCAGCGTTTTCACACGATTGGTTTTAATGAGTTGCCTTTGACTGACATTTTTTGCCAAAACGTCAAGTGAAGTCTGAAATCGGCGTCGTTCTAAAAATGAATAATAATCGTTTTGGAAGTAGCAGAATTGAATCAATACTGAAAAACGTTTAAAAAACTTTGCCGTCGAACACAGTAAAATTGAAGTCATATATTTATATTGTTCAATAATCTTTCCAAACACCATTCAAGGTAAAATTATTGAAGGTATTTTTTTCGTTTAAATAAATATTATTACAAACTTCTCTTAACAAAAACTGCTCAAATTCCACACCGACTGCAGGGTTGCGGAATTTTTAACGTAGTTTTGGTTTCGAGAAATTGAAACGCAATAATTTGCATGTAAACGAAATAATCTCAAACAATTTTCACTTTTTGTAATATTACCCTTGAAAACATTCAGTTTATAAACTTTAAGAGGTTGCTCGGCAATAAAATAGCGCAATTACAGAAAATTACGTGTTTTAAAAGTTACTAAGACGACGCCAATTTAAACTGATTGTCAATATTATGCTGAGCGGGGTAGTGAATTATTCTTTGGCAAGGTTGGCGACCGCAAAATTAAGGGTAATGAAAAATCGGTTGCTATTCGAAAACCACAATTTTTCGCATTAACTTCGAAAAAGAGGATTGAAATGCCATTATGAGTATACCGACCAAACATTTAAACTTCAGACTTTTTCCAATTTCGCTCTCAACGGCTAAACCCATTCGTTTTCTCTTCGATGTGAATGGAGACGAAATAAGGATTTGACTTTGATTTATAAAAGTATAACCAGTTTCCAAAGGTTTGGATCTCTATAAGTATTTTTATATTGTCGTATAGGACTAAAAAATCGTTATGCAAATGAACACTGTCCGAAAATAAAATCTCCACTTCTAAATCTTTCTACTTTATACGGAATACAATAGTATAGTTTGTTAAATGTTATTGGGACTATAGAAACTACAGAAAACAATGCCTTCTACGAACAATTCGATCAGGTTTCCCCAATAGAAGACATATTTGGATAAAAAATTAAATTCATCAGGTCCCTCTTCCAGCATCGGATATAATTAGCGTCAAAATTGGCGATAACTTGAAAATTTCACACCTTTGCACCTTCAGATAAAAGGAGTAGCTTCTCGAAGTTGCTATTTTCCGGTCAGAGATTAATAATACATACATATCACCCCTATATAAAAAAATAAACATGAAATTTTAACAGTTCTCGAGATAACTTCAAATAGTAATTAACGTATTTAGAGGGGTAACCCAGTCTTAACATTCGAGCATATTTTTGGTGGTAATTTATGTGAGAAATGTTAAGACAGTTATCCCTCGAAATGCGTTCATTAGTTTATTGTTCATTGAGACAATAATTTTGAATCAATAATAATTACTAAAAACTGCTAAATCGAAATCGGACTATCATGAATATATATGATGTTGCTATAGTGCATGCATGTTAAATGAGTGGATGCATGTTAAATGTATCTTAACATTCGAGGACGCGAGTACATGCATGTTAAATGAGTGTATGCATGTTAAATGTACTCGTATCTTAACATTCGAGGACGCGATCATGTTAAACACTGTTTAACATTTCAATGAACAATAAAAAGTTTTAACGTGTTGCGATGGTTAACTATTTTCGTGCTTAAGGAAGCAATCGCCTAGATCTTCTTAAAATAATTATTGATGTTCCACGACAATACATCAAGCAGAGTGAAATGCAAACAATTTACCTGTCTTCGTTATAAATGCTACGCGCTCGAGTAAATGGCTGCGAATCGAAAACAATTTTACGGAAAAACATTTGCAGTCCTGGATTATCTATACATTAAGCTGAATATACACAAAAGAATATATTTTTAAGATGGTTGAGCTACCTGTGCTACACCGCTGAAAATGCTGTAATCTTGAGCTACGTCTGGGCTAGTCACTTCATGCGCAAAACGATTCAGTGAAAGAATCGATTTATCGACTTTCTCGGTTAGTCTGTTTAATCGTAAATAGATCTCGTGAGAAACTTCGAATTAATTAAAAGTGGGAATCGATTCCAATCGTGATTAGCTCGGATGATTAAATATTGAATTCTATTTCACTAAACTCGATTCTATTACATCTGATACAATTTCATTTTTGGCCAATCCTGATTATAACAGTCGATATAACAGCATGTGCGACGAAGTACACTTCTCAAAATTTGGCCCAGTTGTGTCCATCCCAAGTTCTATTTACATAGTTTTCTTAATTTTCGAATTTAAGCTAATCATAAGTTTTAAAACAGCGTTTGGGAATAATTACGGGCGAAAAGCTACTTATTTCGGGTTATAGTTAACATTGCGTATTTTCGAATTTTCCGCGACCTGATTCTCGTCGTGACCGTTCTGTCGCGACAGACGCTCATAAGTTTCGCCGGTCGTTGTTGACGAATTTCCGTGAAATTTCGCTCCCGAACGCATTAAGATGTCGCTCTTTATCCCTCACTCAATCTTTGGGCTGTTGTGTTTCCCCTCTAGCCGTTCTGAAGTTTTGTATCCTCACTCCTCGGGGCCAACTGCCTTTGTATCTTTAGCGCTCTCCTGAATCTGAGGAACGACAAGTACCCATTTCATTGCCTTGGAAGGCCCCCATCAGTAGCTATACTGCATCGAACCCCTGTTGATGCCTTGCAAGCCGGTGCCCCAGAGATTCGCATGTAGTCGTGAGAAAGTTGCCGTTTTGTTTATGTAACTATTACTTTATTGATTGTGGCAAGTGCCATCATTCTCGCTTGAGATTCGTCAAATACCCTCGAATTCGGTTTGTTTAGTTTTAATTCTAAATTCTAAACGAGTGACGTTACGTTTATTACATTGTTGTGGCAAGGGTCACCGCATTTGACTGAGGTTCTTCAAATCTCCTCGAATTTAGCTTGTTTATGGGAGAACCTTTTAATTAGCAAATGTGGTCCCCTGTTCTATTGGTGAATAGTATTGTTAATTAGTTATGATTTTAATATTAAATTAGCTGCTGATAATTATTACAGTTCAAATAATTGATTTTCCGCTGTATTCCAAAGTAAGTCCGCAGTTATCAAAACACAGTACGATGTTTAAACTGACAATTCGATCAACAAAACAAAGTCCGTATATTCAAAACAAAGCGCGTGATAAAACAACGATAGGACTAAATAAACCTTCTACTAATCCATGTAATAAATCGGCCTTCCTTTTGATGATAGCGGCTTTTGTTTTGAAAAATCGAACTGTGTTTTGCCCATCAAAACTGTCACGCCTGAGTTCTCGTTTATATCTGGGCAGATTTGTTTTATTAAAAACTCATTGGTGCCCTTTTGTAAGAATGATTGAATTTAAGATTTTATAAAGAAACCGTTTTCACTGTAGCTGATCGGCCCTTGAATGTGCTCATGTAGTCATGATAGTCTGGTATTTTATTTTAGCAAATTTTGGTATCAAGAAAAATAAAACTGTTTTGTGCAGGATGTCTATATTACATATGTATTACAGGCTAGCTTCGTAACCATTATTATAGTTTTGCAAAATGCAGTAGCAACGTTTCAATCTTGTTTTTAATATAATTATAGTCAGAAAGCCGATGCTAAATTTTATATCGTTATTCGTTTCGTATTTTATGCTACATGTGTGCAGCGTCATTCACCTGTATGTGGTTCATATGTCATGTCCATGCACTGCGAAAACCATCTCGACTCGTTCATGTTTTACTTGATATTGGTCTAGTCAAATGTATACCAATCTAAACATTTGTTGTTTTAAAAAAATGCCTCATATGTTGATATTGATAAACACTTTTTCCCATGTTTCGGTTATGGAGAGCTCGCTCCTAAAGCGTGTCCCCTTATTTTAGTTAAACCCTGTATTGTAAAAGATTACACTCTTCAACGTCTGTCTTTAATCTTTTGAACCAGAGAGGTACAAGTGCACCTCTTGATTACATTTCCCTCGCGGCGCCCATGCGTACCGGATAGACATGACGAATTTGTGTATGATTTCATTACCGCATAACTTACGAAGCAAAAATTACAGGCAATGTCCTTGTCGAATCGATAGTGTCATCGCAAACAATAGGACCATGTTTGACTAACGTTGATTATGATCGGGCATTTATTTATCGCGAGCGCACGAATATGGAAACGAGAGGGATGCGCTATCGATTATGAGAAGACACCGACGAGGGGGCCCTACGCCGCGCCGGGTCGCCGACGCCACGCCCGTCGCGGCGCGGTCTAGTCGACGTCCAGTGCGCCAACGGCCGCGGTACCGAAACGTCCCCATGTGCGGCGCCCCGCTTCAGTGTTTGACCAAGATTACGAGGACCTGAGATGGAACTGGGGAGTTTGGGAGCAAAACCGTATTGAGCTTCTCAAAATGTCCGAAAGCGAGGAGGAGAGCAGCAGCGGCGCCGAGTGGCCCGTCACCGAAGAGTGGCTCTTGGCCGTCCTGAAGCAACACCACAGCGATTTACCCAACGTCTCGGTGATCACGGTCCTCAACTTCACCGTCAGGCCGGGATGCGACGCCGGGGAGAGCGTCCTCAGCGACATCCTCGCCGTCACCGTTAAGTATCGCGTCGAGGAGGACGTCTCCGCCGACGCGTTCACCCTCAGCTTCATCATCAAGCTGCTGCCCCAGGACCCCTTCAGCCGCTTCTTCGTCACCGAGGCGCAATTTGATCTGCGCGAAATTAAATTCTACACCCAAGTGAGTCTGCTGCACGCCTTTTCAAAGCCTAACTCGGGTAATTCGCTCCCGAGCGAATTTCATTGAGCTCGACTTTGTCAACAGGCCCCTCGCAATTAATTCGGGCATATTTTGGGAGCAATTGTAAATGAAAGGCTGTTAGCTCGGGGGGTCGCTATTCAATAACGCCGTCTACATTCCCGAATTCCTTTGTTTCACAGGCACGACATTGTTTACCGTCCTATTATGGTCATCATAACTACAAAAAACGAACTAAGTAAGGTGCAATAAATTGCTAACATAAACAAATAGCACACAGTTAATTCCTTCTCTTTCCAAATTAAAAGTGGCAAACGGTAAAATTAAAAGAAAAACTAAATAAATAAACACATTGAATTGAAACACCAAAATGTGTTAAATAAAAATGAATAATAGTAAAGAAATATTAAAACACATCGCATTTTGGAATAAGACAGTTCACCCACAAACACGGTCTAAGCAGATATATTATTTTAGTATAGATGATCCAGTAACCGCGAAAGCATAATACTTATATAAAGACCACAGGTTTAATTTACAAAGAAAACGTCAACGCTCAATTAAGAAGATAGTAAAACCAAAACTTCATACTTGTCTACATGTTGAACATAACAAACTACTTCAAAAAACGTTACATGTTTCCGTTGCCCGTCCAAAACAATTTTTTTTGTAAGTAAGAAATTAATGGGTAAGTTTACAGACTGTCAATTGTAGGGAAAAGCAAGATGTGCAAATGCATCGTCAATTAGGGAAATTTCCCGTATACTTTATCTTGTTTTCTATTCATGGACAGGTTTTCAAAAATTCTTTAAAATGTAAATTTAATAGGGAGATTCGCAGTTATGTATCAAATAGGTACATTTTTTTACTAAGTTTTTCAGTTTTAAATTGAATTAATTTGACTCCCATTTTAGAATTTAACTTTAGCAAAAAAGTTACTGGCAGGTTTGGCCATTTACAATTCAATCATTTAACCATTCTAGTACTTCCAAATCAACACTGTAAGATTAATGAATGTATTACACGTACAAAGCTTGTTTGTTTTAAAATGGAATAACACGATTTCACTTCAAGAGAATTTAATTAAAATGCCTAAAGTATATTTTGTTGATACTCCAAAAATGACCCTTTCAACTGTAATGCACGAGATTTCATGTTCAAACAATTTCATTAACCCTGCGCGGTGCAACACAAACATCAACTAACCCATTAACGAGGTTGTCTAAAGGTGAAGAATTACAATTTAGAAATCACGCAAACCGGAAAATTAGTCATGAATTGTTCCGGTCGGCTAATATAATTTTTCGTTCGGTCTATTACCACATTTTAGAAGTAAATATTGTATATTCCAGGCTTTAAAACTTTTCTTAGTACCTAAGAATTAACTGTTTCTTGTTCAATGAATTATATTTGAGAAAAGGGAATTTACAATAATGGTCACGCACTAACGTAGATTAACTATAGCCATGCAGATTAATAAAACCGGTAAATAAATTGAGAGAAATTGAAACAGAGGACCGGGTAATTTTCTAATTGCGCTCACTTTCTGAGAGAAGGAAATCGTCGTTTTCCTGCAAAATCGTTAACAATTCCTCGCTAATAATAGTAGATTATGTTATTAGGAGTAAAAGTGATACTTTATGTGTGGCGAAGTTGAAGTTTATTTAGCCGAACGTTAGTGAGGCAAATAATTCAGCTAAGCCACATAAAGTCACTTTTACTCCGAATAACATATACTATTTTATCCGCAAACGTATTCAGATAAATTTCATTAATACAAATTAAAAAAAAAAAAGGATGCCGGGAATCGAACCCGGTCCACCCGCGTGACAGACGAGCACTCTACCCCTGCGCCAACCTCGGTTGTTTAAATAACGCGCTACTATAGTGATATACGAACATACTGAATCACCCGAGCTAGTAGCACACGGCCACAGCAGCTGTCACACCATAACCCACGGCGACAGATGCTCCGCTCCGCTGCTTAAAGGATTTAATTAAATTAAAACTTTTTCGTACTCTTTTTGAAAATAAAAACCGGCCTAAGATCTAAGTCAGTACAACAATCTTCGTATATATATAAATACAGTTTCAATCGCATTTTTCTTTGAATTATAGTTAAATTTTGTTACATCATTGCTGCAAACTGACATAAATAAAATAGTGTACGATGGTAACAAAAAATAAATACTATTTAGGGTAATATCGCTCATTCCATTGTTCCAAATTCAGCGAGCATCAAATTGGAAGGTACTATTTTCTAATCATAATCCACAATGTTCAAGTCATTAGGTCATTACCTATTACCTTGTGCAGTCTTCATGTTTATTTTACAACTTTATATTCCTCTTCCACAAGGCAACGAAATTAACGAACGTTTATCATTTCAGATAGTTCCAGACCTCGAAAAATTCCAATCCCAACACGTCGCCGATGGTTCTCCGATCACCCTGCCCATTCCCAAATGCTACTACGCACACTACTCAGCAGGAAGCAACGAGCCCGAACCGAGCCCCCCTGAATCCGTCCTAGTCTTGGAAAACATCAAACCCCGCAATTTCACCAGTGCCGAGTTTTCTCGCGGCTTAAGCCTCAAACAAACCACCGCTGCGATGGAAGCAATCGCTCAAGTGCACGCTTTATCCCTGTCGCTCAAAGTCAAAGAAGGAAAATCCCTATCGGAGCGCTATCCGTTCCTCTTTCAGACCTCGAAAGCCACGGACTCCTACCAGCAGCTGGTGGAGCGAGGTCTGCCCCAGCTGGCGCAGTTTTTGGAACGGAGACCTGGTTTGGAGAACGTCCTAGAATGCCTGAACGCAATTCGGCCCAATACGAAAGAGGTCATCGAGTCGCTGCTATCTCCAGAGGAGCCCATGTCACTGATCACCCACACGGACTTCTGGTGCAACAACCTGATGTTCCGAGAAGAGGAAGACACCTGCGAATGCATCATCTTAGACTGGCAAATGGTCACCTTCAGTAGGCCCACGAACGATTTAGCTCTTCTGCTTATAAGCTCCGTTCCTGCGGAAGTGCGAAGGGTGTACTCCGACTCCCTCCTGGACGGTTATTGGGAGTCCCTGACTAGCACCTGTCGGAAGTTGGGGTTGGACGTAGAGGGCGAACTGGAATACGACCGAAAGCGACTTGGCAAAGATTACAGACGTTCGCAATTGTTGGCTTTATTGCTGTGCATCGGTTCGGTGGATGTAGCGTTAGGCGATCCCCTGACGGAAGAACGACTATTGGAATTGTTGAGGGATCTCCATGCGGATGGGATATTGAACCAGGACGTCGTTAATAAACCGGAATAGTGATGAGTGGTTATGGAAGTAAATGTGCTGTGTCGAAAAATTATATCCCCTTTCATTTATCGCGCAATTTTTGCTAAAGGCTTACACGCTATATTTCTCGGAGCTCAGCAATTCGGTGCCAACGTTTCAGGAAGTTATTCGTTTATATTCTGCACTTAGATTATTAAATATTTTGTAAACACACGAGCAAGCAGGTAGCGAATTTCAAAATTGTAATCATATTGATTATAATAATAAACCAGCATATGTATTAACGGATATGAAAATAAATTAATTTCAATACATTGTCCCGTACTTGAAAAGCTCAGCCAGTGACGCCCTTTGTTGATGTTATTATTTCCCTTCGTACTGAAGAAGTGGAATAATCCATTACTAGCTAATAGAGCGTATAATGGAATAAAACTTCTAACGACTTGAAATCCAGCTAGCGAAAAATGCCGATTTTTTGCTTGATTTGTGAGCTAAACCCCAATAAAAATCACTCGACGTCCCAGTTACGCGCAACATGATAAAGTTGAACTACTAAATATATTATACAGGAACCGCAATCGGAAACCCATTGCCTGGTCGTCTAAACCATTAATTAAGCTTGTACTTTTTCAAAAAGTCTAACAAAATCGTTTGTTAATAGTAGAGCCACGAAAACGTTAACACGGACGTGATGTATTATTTGATTAACGAAATAAGTTTTCCTAAACGGACAAGCAAAGAAAGCCCGGGCTTATTCATCGCGATTCGTTCAAAGGAAACGTATTTTCGAGTAGAAGTACAAAAGAGGGTTTCGCGGAATGTTTTTGCCGCCTTCCCTACGTCCTGTGGTTTTCTAATGTTTAATAAACTTAACAGTGTATTTTCGAAAATGTCATGCCATTCAATTTCCGAAATACAAAAGGCAACTTATGGTGTTCGAACGTTATATTCTCTGTTCTGAAAACCCTCCCTTATTACGACCTATTAAAAGGGATCACAAAAAATAATTATGAACAAATAACTACAAAAATATTATAAAATTCGCCATAGCTTATCAACCTAAGACTACCTATTTGGATCACATACTCAAAAAACGTACAATATTTATCATTTTTCACAAAAAGCGACAGTAAGAAAAAATAAGATCCTCTGCAGCTTCCTTGTGTATCAAAATCGCGAAACTTTACTAGATCTTTCCCACTATGTTGTGTAAAGCTTTAACCTAATGGTTTTCTAAACGTGATTCGATGTAAGAGAACACCGTTCGCTTTCGTAAGCTGTCCCATTTCCCCGGTGGGATAAAATCCGAAAACCCCAAAGAACGCTTGTCAAAGTTCATTTCACTGTGGATTCGATTTTTAGCAGCCGTTCTTTGCTGAACAAGAAGTAGATATTCGCGATTTCATGTCATGGAAAACGTCATCCAAAAATAATAGCTTTACTTCAGTGATTCGGTAATCGATTGGGGCATTATTAATTCAAGGGCCGAACTGGGAAGCTTTTTTTGCTGATGAAATGGAAAAATGCGGCAGGTGAGCGGTACTTGTAACATCGATCTCGGTGTGTACAGCGCCTCTCCAGTTACGAGCAATGAACACGATGTGGTTCTTTCATTAAAAATGCTCGTTCGTATTGAAGAGCGTAGATTGAACACCACTTTTTAATTAGCCTTTAATAATGAATAGCAACCTAGTAATGACCTATGTTAACAATTTCCGCAGTTCAACCTCAGTCTTTGTATTTTTCAGTTGATATTGATATTTTTCTCAGTAACAATATGATTCACAATATACCAAGAGCAATGCAATTTACACTAAAAATTTCCCTTGGACTCAAATACAGTATGTTTTTGAAAAATCACGATTATCTTTAATAAATCTCTTCATTTTGGTTTGAATGGTTTTTCTTAATAATAATGGAAGAAGAAACACTTTTAAATATTATTACACGCAACTGTCACATGACTGATATGATCCAATGAGAACCATGCATTTTTTGAAAATCGACCAATCCCGAACTGATTACCTGATAAGCGCCCTAGTGCTCATTATCGATCCCGTCGATGGAGTCATAATTAGAAATAGAAATGCAAAAAAAAGAGCAATTTGAGTGTTTTTGGCATTGTTAGATAAATTTTAAATCATAATTTGTATAGCGGCTTTGTGCAATAATTTTCAAAATATAAACGCGGGCAACACACTTACATATAATTTTGCCCGTGCCAAGAGTCATCGTGCTGGTGGCCCTTGGAAAACTGCCCTCGGGACAGTTTTCATTGTAACCAGCACTTGACCATCCTTGGAGTGTGCAAAATTATCGGTAAGTATGTCTCGCCCTTGTTATATTAATAATGATAAACGCTAATTAATAGTTCGAGTTATAATTGTAAAAATTATTTGCAACCTCTTTTTTATGGTTCTTAAAGTAAATATTTCAGAAAAGATAGGTAAGTACTGAACAGTGTAATAATCAGTGGCGATAACATCCTAAATTTAATCGCATAACAGTTAAACGTAACGACAGTTCCCGTATTTTGGTTGGCCAAAAAACGTCAAAGTATGAGGCATATGCATATGATTTGGAACAGCTCGATGTCGTGATAATAAATACTAATTTGTCAAGTATAATATGCGAAAGGTAAAAGAGGCTAAAACTAATTAATGAATGAATAAATATTTATCAGAGAAGAAATTGCCTAATCAACTTTAAATAGAAACTTAGGTTACTGCCTTATTTTCGAAGATAAATATGGCTAACTTAAATTATCCTATGATTTCGGTATCAAGGGCGTTATGAAGACGTTTATGCTCGTTCTAGAATCTACAGCGACAAATTTACCAGCTCGGGCGTTTCTGGCCTACCGTGATGCATATTAGTTAGTTATATACCAAGGGCGTAAAAAACGTTATGGCCAGCGGCGTGAAAATTACAGCGCAAAGCGTAGCCGCGGGCTCTGACACGACAACGGCCATAAACGCTCTAGTTATGCATGAGGTAATATGCAAGACAAAAAAAACTGGGACAGTAAGTATGGTCTATTGTAAATGTGACTGCCTTAATATGTACAGTTGCTAGGTATTTCTAACTTAACCGTCAAATTGTTTAGACGTTGCTATAAATATAATAAATGTAATTGTTCAAAGCCTCGTTTTAGCTAATCAAATTATGCCAAAATCGCTATCAAGAGTTTTCCCAGTTTTTTTGCCTTGCATAGTACATACATTTGATGTACAGACCGAAATATTTACAGTCGAAAATAAGTTTATAATTTTTTAAAGTTTTTACAACCTACGATGTCACCGCTTGTCAGACTAACACTATACTCAATAAGACACTAAGTATTTTACCGTCCGCTTAGTGTAGTTTAGCGGGCTGTAAAGTGACACATTACGTCCTCAAAAGTAGGGTATAAAATGACCAATTCCGCCCGCTCGTCTATAATAGTTATTTACGTATAGAAGGCCGGAAGAGTAAGATTACGACCGCAGCCAAAATTTGAGGCCCGATGGAGAAGGGACTTTATTTGGCTAAGGGTGGAATCTACTTTCGGCCTGAGGTACGTACGTTTTACGCACAACTGAATGGAACAAACACAGAATACATGTAGGTTTTTTTAATGCCAAAATTTGCTCCCGGGCCGTAAAATAATTTGCCACTTTGAATTAGTGATGCCGCTGAGACCAAATAATTTTCAATCTTATCTCATCGCATCTCGTCTCGTCTAGAAATTAAATTGAAATCGACATTTTTCGATCTCGAATATTCGAGACGGAATTAACTAAATTCTCGATCTCCATAGTTTTTCAATAGTATTTTTAAAACCCGCATAAAAACGAAGCATAATCGACCTCTCCTTTTAGAGGAGGTTATTACGCATTGAGACCTTATGGTTTTGTCAAAGCTGGATTAGGGAATCGCAGTGGGCTCGGCACTGGATATTTTGTGGCCGTTGGATTCTATTGGAATCTTCTTCTTCCTCATCTTTTTTTTAGACAGAAGTCTGATTTGTATATAAGCAACTTTATAACTTTAGGGTGTATCCACCGTTGACGTGGCCTAGCACAGCAATCTCCCCAGTTTCGGTGGCCTTCCTCTATCTCATTTTCCTTATTAGCGTTTCAGGGTTGGCTCTTTACATGTTCGTTCCATGTTTTTCGTCGGTTCTTGTAATGTCATTGCTGTTTTATCTCGTTCTTGGGTATTCTGTCTAGCATTCTTTCTCCTGTTGTCGATCTAGGCGTGTTCGTTTCTATCGTGGTTACGAGCCGTTTGGTCCATTTGGTGTTTGCCCTTGTCCCTGCAACATATGTTATTACCGCCTCATCATGGTTTTATACATTTTGGTGTTTGCTTCCATCGACATTACCTATTACTTGTTCCGCAAAACTACGTCTTTAGATATCCGGATACTCCAGCTCATTTTGCTGTTTGATATTTTACATCTTGATATAGATTGCAGCAGCTTGATATTTTTATCCTTATGATAGGTAAATTCCATTTTTTATTATAAAATCTCTCCATCTAGTTCCAGCTTGCATCGTCATGGTTCTTTGTTGATTACTAATACCTTAGTCCTCTCTGTCCATAATTCCATGATGTACTGTTCTGCTGTTACGTCATCGGCATAACAAACTACGTTCTTGTTTTGCTCTGTCATTTTGTATTCCGATCTTGAGAGTACATCAAACATCATATTATTTGATCCACAATTAGATTAAATAATATTGGGCTCAATATGTCCTCTTGTCTTACGGCTTGCTCTATACTTGTATTTAAAGCTTTTATTAATTGTATTAACGATGGTGGAACATTTTTCACTGAGTGTACTGATCACATATTGAAACCTAGCTCGAGCGAATGCCTTTGTCAAATCTACAAAACAAAGATAGGCGAGCTTGTTGAACTCGATCGATTTTTCTATTAACTGCCTCATAGCAAATATGGCGTCCACTGTAGGAATCAACCCACATATTCTGGTCTAGGAACAGATGATTTACCTCAGGGCCAGCTCCACTGCTTTGTCCATTCAAATACGTTGTCATGAATATTTCCAAGGGAAACCCAGAACGTAGATACATGAAGCACGCCATTATTTTTATTGTTCATTGAAATGTTTAACATGATCGCGTCCTCGAATGTTAAGGTACATTTAACATGCATGTTAAATGAGTGAATGCATGTTAAATGTATCTTAACATTCGAGGACGCGATCTTGTTAAACACTCGATTTAGCAGTTTTTCGTAATTATTATTGATTCAAAATTATTGCCTCAATGAACAATAAACTAATGAACGCATTTCGAGGGTTAACCGTCTTAACATTTCTCACATAAATTACCACTCTCGCTTCGCTGCGCTAGCTCGAGGGGTAAAAATATACTCCCATGTTAAGACTGGGTTACCCCGCACATCCAGATTATCGAGTTCGAGATCGAGAATAAATTTTCCAGAATTTTCGAAATCGAGATCGAAACGGGTCAAATCTGGTCTCGTCTCGTGGTACCACTACTTTGAATACGTATATAAATTGAAAAGCTTGAAAATTGTCATAACGCCCGAGGACGACTGTAACCATTACGCCCGTTTTGTACGCCCTCAGGCGTTCTGGAGTGCTTTATATTACCTCATATCACAGGTAGCAACACAGTAGAAAATAAATAGTTACTTGTAAGACCAGTGGTCAAAGCGATACTTTTTTATTAATCAAACGAGAAAAATTTACTTTTACACGTGTTCTACACGTTATTCTTTGCATAGCGATATCTTGTAACTCAAAATTTTGTCGAAAAGGACTTCAGAATTTACAACTGCCAAACTAAATTCACAATTTCTATAAAATAGTTATGAAGTATTACATTCTTACGATTTTTCGTTAGACGACTTTCATGATAACTATGCAAGAAAGAACATTATATACAAGTCACACAAACTTAATAGAGGTTTCAAAATAGGCGCATTTTAAACTGCCATTTTCGAAAAAAGTTTACAAAATTAAAGAGCGTAGAAAATATTTAGAATGGCGAATTCCAAAGAAGAAATATATGATTTATTATAATTCTATACGAATATAATTTTGTAAATTGTAGGTTTAAAGTACGTACATTTTATCCTCATTTCCATCTACAGCTTAAAACAAATATATGTATTAGCAATCAGAATGTTTGGGATAGTTTTACATAAAATGTATTGGCATCTTCACTACAATAAAAATTTTGTCTATAAAGACGTAGAATCTAACTTTGAGTCTGAAACAATATTATGCTTAACCAATTTAGAGTAGAATAAATCAACTACGTTTGTGATGTCTTTTTTTATTCAAATATGGATGGATTTCAAGATTTCAATAGTTCTCCTTTGATCTATATAATATTGCGACTTCCTTGACATTTTTTAGAAAAACCTACACCCAACAAAAGGATTAAAAATTCAAAATACCGCAACAGAAAATATTTGATTAATTACTTTACTTATACAAATTGATTCACAACTCTATAAACGCAAATAGTATTACAGAACTTTAAATACCTTTGCAATACATATTATGAATAAACAATAAATTCTAGATATTATACAATTACTACAGCCAAACAAAATGTTTGAAAATCCATGAAATTATAAATAAAGACGCATGTAGAGATTTGCCAATCTCACTTTAGTACTATACACTAGCACAATCGTACTTTAATTCTAACGATGAATTAGTTGGTTCTAATCACAACTAACCTTGCATAATCTCTGCGAGCTTTTAAGAGTAACCCAAACACCCTTTAAAACTAGGGGATGGAATGAAAGAGGATTTTGCAATAAGCTAGGAGTTCGCAGGAGTCCGGGTGTTAAATCAATACTTGTTTCATACCGACACATGAAATAGAAAGAAATCTTGGAAACCGCCTCCACGCGCTTGAAGCAATTCGAACTTACTGGGAGGATAAATACTTCAGGTTTTTTAAAGAAACCTCGATTTATTGGCCAATCTTTGTCATTCGAACGATCAATGCCTCTGCGTTATCGGAGCTTACGACGTTCGCATTTTACCATAAATCGGTGTAGTAAAACAATCTGTTATCTGTGAAAGTAAAGAAGCTATAGAACATGCAGTCGATATTCGATGCTTTAAATCCACATTTCTTATTTACGGCAGTTTGATTTCAATGCGAAATATCGCCGACGAATATTGACAGCAAGAAACCGAAAATTCGTGTGGTTGCCCAATATATTCTAATTATTTCTCGGATGAGAAAATCCAACAGCTCTTGAACCTCAAACAACGCAACACGCCGAAATTGAAGTAATTTCCGCCAGTCAGAATAACAATGAGGAAAGAAAAACTACAAGGCGCGTATGTGGAAAAGGGAGACACGACCAAACAAAGAAATACGAACATGTGGTTCTGAGGCTTTTCACGGATTTATATTATCGGGAAGGGAATGGTTTAAGTGTTTATACCATGCTGATCATATATTAAATGAAAACGTTAAATGGAAAATTACCATTACCCTACTGTCCTGGGTACCTTCTATATGATTTATCTACAATTAATCTAAAAACAAATATACAATATTTACATTCATATGCAGTTTTCAAATAGCATATTCAGCGTTTAAAAACCATTGTCTATTCATTAACAATGTACATAATTTAGATAAAGCTTTTATAGTCAGGTGGAGAATAATCTTCCATTAAAAAAACTGCATACTTCATCTTAACCTATATATACTACTTTAAAAAAATCGTTTTCATACAGTATTCAGTTGTTTATAGTACATTCCCTCAAAAATCAGGGCTAACCTTTTTCTCTACGTGACTACTTATAAGGGATTACACGAGGATATCCTTAAAGGGATTACGAAAATTGCTTTGCCAGAATCGGACGAATATGTTTGTCTATTTATGACTTAGATAATTAATAATTTGTTGTAAATTATTATAGTTGTATATGTTCAATTAATGTGCGTATTTATTAATTATAGGTTCACAATAAATATAATATAATGTACGTTGAATATTTTCCTAAATACGTCCTTCTGCAATCAGAATTCGCCCAAACCTACAACAAGAGGTTTACTACTGATGTTTATCATGTTTACTTGTGTAATCCATTGTAAGTAAGCACGTAGAGAAAAAGATCGGCGCTGAATTTTGATGGAATGTACTATACTTGTTGTTTTTTATACTAAATATCAAATAAACATGCAGTAGGTGGCACCTGAAAATTATCAAAAATCAAAATATCTTAAACTTTATTCCATACTTTGTGAATACATGCTATAAATCTACATTCAAAACCTACCTTAGAAAAAATTAGAGTGTTTTTAACCCAAATTCAATTTGATATTAATTATTCTTATGTTTTTACCTTAATAATGGGGTAGTGTATTACCGAATTTTAAAAAGAATGTCTATTATAAAAATACGCTCCTAATAAAATAATCTTAATAATGGTACAAAGAAAATTATGGTAATTTTTGTGAGCAAATCTTAATGCAGATTTTTTTTAAGTACGAGTAGATTACTTCACTTACAATAATAAATGAAACGTAAGCTTAAACCATTACTACTACATGTTGCTAATGAATGGAAGTTGTTAAAATGGCATAATAGCTAAGGAATTGTTCCTAATTTATGAATGCAATTACATGTATCACACTTAAAACCCAAATGTTAAGTTTGACATTTAAGTATAAATGTAGTTGCATTCATAAATTAGGAACGATTCCATTGCTATACTAGATGAAAATTATTTTTGATCATACTTTAGAATTCTGCCACAATGTTTCCTCCTACCAGTAGGCTATGTTAGGGTCACATTTCTGTTGGTAAGCATGCGAAATAACACGACAAAATTGGGTTATATTGTTTTCAATTTATGAATTTTTGAAGACCCCTATAATTTTTGGCATTTTGACAATGTTAATAAAGCAGTTGTAAAAATAGTCATAGTTTTTTGCATGGAGCCTAATAAAAACATATAACAGTGTAGTGGGAGGAGGAAACAGTGTAGTGGGAGGAGGAAACATTGTAAATAAATTATAGAGTTTCATTTCTCACCATCACACCCTTGTAATTTTCTTATTTATTTTCTCATCCATTTCAAATTTTAGTCAGTTATACTACCTTAAAAAAGTCGGTTTTACTATTTTTACATAATTTTACCGTAAACCGGTAGGCTACTGTGATCAAAACTAAATGCGAAAAATTGAAAAATAGTAAGTAGACCTAGTTTTATCGAAACGAAGTAATCCGAAAAAGTTGCTTAAAATCACAAAAATAGTCAAAATCCAAATTTTAGAAAAGTTATTATTAATACTATTTCATACAATAAATATTTCACAATATTTCTCGTGTTCACACCCATATATTTTTCAAATTTATTTTCTAACTGATTTTGGTCGATTACACTACCCTTTAAAAGGACTGTTTATATATTTTTTTAAATAAGTTTAGTCGAAACCAGTAGTCATAAATAAATGTGAAAAATCATAGCAGGCTTAGTTTTATAGGAATAAGTTATTTAAAAAGTTGCTCAGAATCACAAAATAGGTAGCATAATTGGCCAAAATTTAAAAGTAATCAGAAAATAGAAAGATAGAGGTGTGAATATAATTAGTGAAACATTTATTTTATGAAATCGTAATATTTTTTCGATAAAAATTTAGAACTCGACTATTTTTATAATTCTGTGCAACTGTTTCCAAGAACTTTTTTCGATAAAACTAAGCCTATAATTTGTAATTTTTTCGCATTTCTTTTATAATTTGAGTAGACTAGTGCACGGGTCCGGAAACTAGGGAGCGCGATTATAGCCATAATTTAATTTTAATTGTAAGAGAATATTTCTTTCATATTTCATATATCTTTATTAATTACAATGTTATATTTCTGCAATCTTCCGTATTTACGCGTTATCGCACTGTACTGCAGTCATTGAATGTCCATAAATTGCCCGTAAGAGACAGCCCACAGATCACGTTGAATTAAATAATATTTATTTGCTGCTGGTGTAGCTGGTAATATTTAGAAATGATAATACTTGGAAACAACAACTAGTTAATTATTTTAACAACATTTAATAATGTTAAACACGTCCTGGTATTTCGACAGAGCTCTGCGAATGAATGAGCTTATTGCTGAAGCGGGTTCGAAAGGCGCTTGACAAATTCTAGACACGGAATCCTGCAGTCGAATGCAATAAACCGAATGTTGTAAACCGAATGACACTGACCGAATGAATGCCACTCAAGGAATCTTACTAAATATGGAATTGCCTCGGTGGTTCCCTGTCGGTGCTTATATAATTTTTCGGCAGTTAGCTCAATTATTTATTGCTTCTTGCTTTCTAGAAAGTGTAATTACGCATTGTGCCCAGTTTCCATTCTGGGGAATTGGAATTGCTTTATTATTCCCTTGATGAAGCCTCTCCTTTTCTGCGGGCGGTCGATGAGATTCCCACGACCCTTCAGCATCATCGCTATTATCCCAAAAGTATTAACGGCAACCTACAGTTTACCCTTGGAACTCCCGCTGTTCCCAGATGGCGTAAGGTTGTTGAGATTTTAGTTTGTGGATCTAGTTCGTCACTCGCGACACTAATTTATGAGACTAGTTATTCATTCGCACGTGACGCTACATCCAAAATTAGTCACGCACTCTTGTCGCTCTTAAAGTTTTCACTTTTTATGATTTCCTGCGCTGCTTTTGTGGGCTACTGTGTATGCTAATTTATTGACGCTGCAGTGGTGGGGTGTCGGCTGCATATACATACAAAAATAAACTTTTATCGTGCTTTTCTTATTGCCATTTTAAAATGTGGTATTTATTTTTGTATTCATATTCTGTATAATTTCATTAATTAATTGATATTTCATTTTATTCCTGTAAGAATGGTCACTTTGTGTATTTTGCTTAAATTATTTTGTTATTTTCAGTTCTAATAAAATATAAGTGCCATTGTTAGTGACATACTATTGTTCATAATTATCATCGACATAAAACTGACAACAATTTGAAATCGATCAGAAAATAAATAAACTGCTCAACTACAAGGCTAAAGAGTAGCTTCAGAATGTGTAGTTCAAAACGTGACCACCGAAGTTCTGTAGATGGCGCCAAGTGGACAAGCCACTGTGCTACAATGCTTGGAAATTTTGCAAAGTGGAAAATCGCCACCTTTCGCCAAAACCAAATAGCGCATGAAGGTGCTCGGGACCTTAGCAACAACTTTGCCCCCTTTCAAAATTTCGATATCTGTAGCCGTTCCAAAGTTACAGGCGATCCAGACAGACAGACAGACAGACAGACGGACGGACGGACGGACGGACGGACGGACAAAACGTTCGCATAAGTACGCTGAAGCTACTAATAAGGAAGATACAGGAGTGTCAAGGTGAGAAATGAAACACACACTGTATGCTCATTTTTCCGTCTTGTGTTAACTAACGCTTTACGAAAATCTGTAATAAATACTCAAATTCGACCGGGTGAATTGAACAATTTCATACGTAATTTGTGTTCAACCCTTATCTAGCACACAAACAGAACTGTTATTATTACAGTTTGCCTATCTCACATCCATCGCCATGAAATTGCATGGGCTGCGAAAACAAATAATTTTGTTGTTGACTCTGCACTTCTAATATTCACAACGTCAATTTCGGCTAACAATTATTCCAGCCCTCTTCCTTCGAAGTGCTAATTTGATTATGAGTTCATAAACTATAAATTACACTCTGACGCCTCCCTAGTCTGGAATTCGAGTCGTTTGGTTAGTTTCTCTTTATTATTACTGCCATCGTAGCCTAAGATCACTAGTTGGAAAACGGCGGTTTTTATTGCCAATTCAGCAATTAAGTGTAATTTAACCTCATTAAAATACCAAAGACAACGGCTGCGGTGGCTGTTTACTAATTTTCCTCTATACTGCACGAACTTTTAATAAATATTCCATATCAGCAGTACTTTCTCGGGTGTAATCCATTTAGAATTTAATAACATACCCTTTGGTCTCTCTAAATGAAAAGGTTAATGAGGGCCTGCTTTTAATAGCAAAGTGACTACAGATTACACCTTGATGATACAGAAAATGAGATCTCCCTTTAAATCGCGTCCATGTTACGAGCATTTTCCGAAAACTTGAAAAATAGCTTCATCGGAATTCCAACATCGATTAAATAATCATGCGGAATAGTCTACTGGATGGGTACTTTCATGGGTTCCAGACAATTATCTAGAGATAGTAGCTTGACGTGCATCGACTGGGGATTTGCGGCACATAATCCCCGTGATAAACGGACAAGTTTCAGAGCTGATTTAGACGGCGCGGCGCCTTCAAGGAGTGATCGAATGATTTTAGGAATGCGCGAGTCATACACAAGGACGTAGTGGCGTATTATGGCAGAAGCCTAAAATAAGAAGCCCGGACTAACGGCGCAAAATTTTAGGGGGCGCCAAAATCGAATAATTTACAAAATTTGTGTTTCATTTTTGTCATAAACTAATCATTTCCAGGCATGCATCTATTGAAAATAGCAACCTAAAATAATGAAAACCAATAATTTTGTAGATTTTTCGAATTTATAATATAATTTTCCTTAATGTGTGTCTGTGGCACAAAATAAAATCTCACGTTCCGGCTTCACAAATGTTTATATTTGTTTAGGTTTTGTTTTTCTTATCTTAGCGCTCGGATCGGAGCTTGACCTTTCGCGTATCCTATTTCACGTGCGCGTAGCGCGCAATTTGCTTGTAATAAATAAATTTGGAGGTAAAATTTTAGGGGCTTCTGGCGGAAAGCATGTTTTTAATACGCCACTGCAACGACAAATAATTCAAATAAATCTAAACACTAATTACGATTTTACCCGATTCTGGACGAAGTGTATACACCGACGTTTCAGAATATAGCTTTAAAGCTTAGTTTTTGTTTATAATTACTATTGATAAATTTGAATATAGAAAAAAAGAGAAAGACCGAGAAGAATATTAACTTACATTTTTTCAAAGATACATATATGAATCATATGTAATTTACCCAAGTACATACAAGATTCGAGGTATCGGTACCGAGACCTCTGTGGCAGCAATTCCCCAGCGCTGGTAAGCTCTAGACGCCGCGCCGCACATACCACTTCTCTTTCCAAGAATTGAAGATTAAAAAATATATCGGCGAGAGAGGGCATTAAGAATAGGAGAATATCATATTTTATCCAACATGTAATGGACCAATTCGTATCACCCTTTACATACATTTCGTATCATTTTTTTCATATACTGCTAGAAATAAAGCTGAACCGTATTCCTTATATATACTAATTATGTGGATGCGCATCATAAGTGCATTGAATGCACGTGAATTTAATGTACAAATGCAGATCAAAGGCGCGGAGTTATAAATAGAACGAAGCCAGCGTGGCAATGGACCGCGAAGGTGTCCCACTCAACACAGCCAGAAGCTGCAATTTTGGGCCTCCAAAAAGCCCACAGCGCTGGCCCCGGTTCCTCTGGCGGAAATATTCAATCCTGGTTAGTTCCTATTTGAAATTGCAATACGAAGTTAAGAAATCATTGCGACATCGGGGGCAATTATTTTCGTGCACAAGATAACGGGGTTTTACCGACACGAAACACGAAGTTATTGCGTCATCTGCTAACGCAGAGTGTCTGCTTGAATTGAACGTGCTCAGGCAGTGTTCGTATCACGGCGTGTTTCAGCAACATGCGCACCTTTCGCACGATCAGTGGTTGGCTTTGCGTCGACAGTTGAACATTATCGCACTATTTAAGGTGCTTTCATGCATTTAGCGTTTTATATGAATAGGGTGTATTTTACATGTATTTTTATGTAATAACGCGAGTAGAAACAGCTTTCACTCGTAGATAAATAAAGTTCTGTTGGCAGCTTCACTGTATGCTTGGATGTCGTTTATTCTTGGTGTTTTATGTACATGTATTCTCTTGTATTTGTGTTCTTCTTACAGATTATATATCTTTTTATGTAAACTGTTGGCTTTTCATTGCTGGCAGTATTTGCAGACATCATTTCAGCATTCCAGGTGACAACGAACAACTCCAAAACAATATTAGCTTTGCCTTAGCCGCACTGACGATTTTAATAGTTTTATGTATCTACGGCTGTTTAAGCTAGCGAACCCAGGGCAATATAAATTAATAGTACAGTAGAGTCTAGGGCTAAGTAAAAGTACCGTTACAAACACCACGATTTTAGACCTCTAAAGTGGTCCATAACCCACTAATGAGGCAAAACCCATAACCCACGATAACCAAGACAAAAACCATGTCACTCACTACTGTTTGTTGATAACACTGTTAAGTTATGTCAAATTCCAGATTTGGAGGGTGAGTTTTACGTCAGTCAGTGCCAAATAACAAACAAAACCTAAACTGCCAACCTCGAATTTGATATAGACTGACAGTGCCACTAACAATAGAACTTCAGTACCTACTGCCAAATGTATAACACGAATCACAGGGGACTCTAATTATACATTTATTTGATTCCTGGGTACTTCCCAATTTGCCACTGTGACTTTTCACGGTAGTAAAATTTACGTTTTTTAATATTTATTGAGTTGTTGGATAAAAGTTTGCATGGTACGCGTGTGTTATTACAAATAATTCATTCGAGAAAAGACCCCATTCGGCCTACGGCCTCGAAGGCTCGATTTTTCCCTCGTGGATTATTTGCAATATAACACACGTGTACCATAAATAACTATGATCTCTCGATAGTTTTAAATTTGCCACTATGACTTTTTACGGTTGTTAATACAAAATTTATGGTTTTTAGATATTTATTGAGTTGTTGGATAATATTTTGTATCGCATGCGTGTGTTATAACAAATAATTCACTTGTACCATTGAGCTAGAATACAGTTTATGGGCTTTGTATGCGTTAGAAAGAAATGGGATAATAGGCGATTAACATCTGGTATCCGCAGAAGCAAGTTGTTTTGTTTTTAGAAAACACTGAATTCTAAGATACTAGATTTTAAGTCATATATGTATATTTCTGTCTAATGCATACAAATCCCATAAACTGTATTCTAGCTCATTTGAATGCCTAAATTCGCATTCTTTACCGCCAATATGTATAACAGCAATGAGATTACATAAACAAGAAAACACAATGAAATGCACGAGTAAAAAAAAAAGATAAACATAGAAGCAACCATTTGAGTAGGCTTGATGTTCATTTTAGTTACGAGGCCTACTAAAATAATTTATTTGTGCGGTTATCTCTTTCTTACTCAAGCATTTTTTTTGTTCTCGCTATTTCATCTCTGTTATATATAATTATGGCCCCACGGGTATATAAAGAATCATATAATCCTTGGCAATCTACATCTAGGTAATCTTTTTTAATGTAGTAAATGTTAAAATTCAGCACTGATATATAACGCGACCTTGCAGATTCCCGGGAGTATTGTATGTATGTATGTATAATCTGTAACCTCATTTACCATGCGGTGTAGAGGCGGGTGTTTAATGCCCTGGCGCGGTACAATGCTCAACTTGACCCGGATTCGGGATACAGAGTTGGAGCGCGCCTTTGGTGCTTGCGAAGCTACCATTGTGTGTGGTGTGTGTCTTTGTGATGTGCTGACCTTGTTACTCTATCTCTTAGGTCTGTGGTTCTGAGTAGAGCACAGTTAATTTGGTGCCCAATGTGAATGGTCTCACCGAGACGGATTCCAATCGCCAATGTTACGGAAAAATTCCGACCCCCGCGGAATTCGAACCGAGGACTTGCTTAATGCAAGACTGGCGCTTACAAACCTGCGCCACGCGGCTTCTTTCCCGGGAGTATTACGTAGTTAAATTGTTCCACCTGAACGCAAACGGTTTGCACGGGTCTAAAACGCGATTCTAAACACATTTCATAATCGAACATAGATTTCAATTGTGATCATTACGGATACCCTGTGCAACGAGAACTCCAATAATGAAGCAAGCAGGACTAACCAGGAGTTCATTCAGCTGAGGATGGGAGTAGACCAGAAACTCCCGAAACGTTGTGTGATAAAACACTCGAGACAGTGGAAAATGTCCGATAAAACATATCATAATAGACCACTGTCAAAAAATGACATCATTCTCAGAAGCAAGCATATAATTATAAAATATAAAGGGTGCAATTAATCAAGAAGCTCATCCCATACTGAAGATAGGAATTTTCGGGCGATATATTTATTTAGCTTTTGATACTCGAACTAATTTCTGAAAAGCTAGCAACATTTTTAGTAAAACGGTTGTGAAAACCTACACTTCGCTCTTCACTACATACTATTTATTACCGTCATGTTTATTACTATACCCCGCCTTGGTAGATTTAATTGGAAAATTCTCATGTAAGCACGCGACCTACTTTTCACATTTCGTTCACACCGTCGTTACCGTTACTATCGAATGAAAACATCCAGAACCCTCCCGGCTTGCAAAAACTTGCGAGATGCTGGGTGTGAACGCAAATGTTTAATTTAAACTCGCCTTAGATAAGAGCAAAAACGAATCAACCGATCGCAATGAAATATAGTCGCCCGTTTTCCATTTGCCCGCCCGATCAATTGACGATGAGATCGTGTAATGTTATAGGTGAGCTGATATTAAGGGCAATTGCTACATAAAAAACTTCTTAATTAAAGGCCGGCTTTCCGTTTAAACAGAAAAGTCTTGACATTTAAAACCCAATAAGACACTACAAAAGAATGCATTAGAAATACGCGGTGTAAAAAATACATTATCACATACCACAAATTCGCTTATACTGCTTGCAATGTACTCGTGGTTGGCTATACTGCCAACGTTTTAATAATCGTATAGCATAAAATCGTTGCTCTCTTTCTTTGTTTGTATGTTTGTATCTTTGTTCGCTATCTCCTCCGAAGATACTGGACCGATTAAGTTGTATGATGGCTTAAAACTTTGCAAATTGTTAGACTTAGATCGTAAGCCGGTTTTTATTTACAAAAAAAGTAGGAAACAGTTTTAATTTAATTAAATCCTCTACGCAGCGGAGCGGAGCTTCTGTCGCCGTGGGTTACGGTGTGATAGCTGCTGTGGCCGTGTGCTGTTAGCTCGGGTGATCGCCTATGTTCATATATCGTTATAGCAGCGCATTATTCAAACAAGCCAGGTTGGTCCAGGGGTAGAATGCTCGCCTGCCACGCGGGCGACCCGGGTTCGGTTACCGGCCGATGCATCCTTTTTTAAAATTTATATTTAAATTAGCGAACCAGAGGGTAGTTCGAGTGACTCACTAGTTACCTATAGTATTATTCATTGAAAAGCTACAAAATCATATGACAACCCATCAAATGAGCCAATGAGCTAATACAATTTCTGAAAAATATGAAAATAGGCTTATGCATTGCCGAATTAAATATTAGTAAAGTGTTACCTAAAAATCCAGTGCACCACCGCTTTTTTCTTTACACGAATGCAGCGTTGGATAGCTGGAAGTGTCTACTATGCCGGTACGAAATAGCTATTTTTGTATTAAGGGCGTGAAGGAGGCGATTTTGGCCCGCGGCGGAATTATAAGCCAGAGGCCCGAAGGGCCGAAGGATTATAAAACGCCAAAGGGCCAAAATCGCCGTTCACGCCCGAAATGCAAACAAGATTTTTTGTAAAATCCACCATAAAGCTTTGAAAAATAAATGGCACGATTCGTTCTCAAAAATCAAATTGTTGTTGGTTGCCAATGTGATGCTGGTTTTTTAGGCCTTAGGGCGCAAAAGGCATTATTTACGCCCGCAAATTATTTTTAGGCCTTAGGGCGCAAACGGCACTATTTACGCCCGCAAATTAATGCATAAATGACCATATTTTAGTACGATTTTACAAAAACACGTTTTTGTCGCTGTAGTAGTATTTTTTTCTATAGAGGTTAGAAACGAACGTGTTTTTTTTCATGCCGATAACAAACACGGTGTGACGAAAAACACGAGCAACGGATCAATGTGAAATTTCTCGTTAAATTAAAAAAAAACTCCGACTGAGTGCTATAAGTTGTTGAAAGAGGCCTATGGTGAGAATTCTCTATCTCGTGCGCGTGTTTTCCAATGGTATAAACAGTTTTCTGAAGGCCGAGAGAGCACCGAAGATGACCAACGTCCAGGTCGACCTGTCTCTGTTTGAACTCCGTAAACAGTGACCAAAATCAATGAAATTGTGCGCGGAGATCGTCGTATGAGCATTCGGATGATTGCTGAGACTGTAAACGCCGATAAAGAAACTGACAGAACAATTTTACATGACGAATTGAACATGAAGAAAGTCTGTGCGAAGTTGGTCCCAAAAAATTTGACCCTGACCAAATGCTCGTCCATCAACAGATCTGCTCAGATTTTCTTGAGAAGTTAGATGAAGAGCCTGAATTGATGGAAAACATCCATCACTTGCGATGAAACCTGGATATTCCAATACGATGTTGAAACTAAGCGACAATCCATACACTCGAAAACTCCTGCATCGCCAAGAATGAAAAAAGCAAGGATGTCGAAATCAAAATTTAAAGCCATGCTAATCGTTTTTTTCGACATCAACGGCATCGTGATGACTGAATGGGTTCCAGAGGGTCTCACTGTAAATCAAACTTACCTACTACTTGAAAGTTTTGGCAACACTGCGAGAACAAGTTCGTAAGAAACGGCCGGAGTTGTGGAAAAACAAGTCGTGGATTTTGCACCAGGGCAACGCACCTGCCCATAACGCGCTCTCTGTGAAGCGTTATTTAGCCGCTAGAGGCACTCCAGTGCTCGAACACGCGCCGTACTCGCCTGTTTTAGCACCGTGTGACTTTTTTCTGTTTCTGAAGATCAAGTCTGCCTTAAAAGGAACCCGGTTCGAGTCCATGGAAGAGGTGAAGCGAAAATCGGCGGAGCTCCTAAATGCTCTTACAAAAGAAGACTTCCAGCATTGCTTTGACCAATGGAAAAAACGAATGGAACGATGTTTGGCGAGGGGAGGGGAGTACATTGAAAGGGAGCATTCGATTATAGAATAATTTTTAAAATAAAACTCTTTTTCATAAGCACTCTCGTTATTTAATAGCCAGACCTCGTATGAAGTTTCAACTTCATACCTCTTTTCGTTTTTGGGATATTCTGTTCACACACGCACGCACGTACGCACGCACAGACCAATGGAAAAACATGTTTTTTGGGCAAACATTTTGCAGATTCCAGCAAATATTCGTTTAGGGAATTTGACTCCTCATTGATGTCAGTGCATGTTTTGTCTAACGCCTGCCGTTAAAACTTGCTCACAAAACGTTATCATTACGGGAAAAAGCCACTATATTAGACAAACTTTAAACGTGGAATTCCTAGAAAAGCATTAACATTAAAGCCGGCCAGAGATGCAGAGACTTGCGTGTGGCGTGTCCATTCTAACATTTCATTCAAACACGTATGTGTGTGGTTGCAACATTTAAACTTATTTGGAATGCGCATTCCAATTATTAGTCTTATCACAAAAATATCTGGCGCTACTTGGATGTTTTCCCTGTACAGTTTTGAATGCACGGGGAAACCCCTATGTGTGTGATGCAAAACTGCACACTTAACACAATTTTGTTATATATTGTCGTGCCTAGGGATGTGCGATTCTCTCCAGAAGATCGATCTTCTGGATCGATCTAGATGGAAATCCACAAGATACTATTAAAGATCGATTTTTGTTAAAACTTTCAATCATCTTACAGATTTCTTTAATAATTACACATCATATTATGACCCACGAGGTATAGCTTGAACAAGCGTCCACGTTCGGTCAGTAGAGTTAAGCAACGCTCTTTCTGGTCAGAACTTGAATGGGAGTTCCATGGCTGCTTCTCTCGGCGCTTCGTGATACGGCTGTCACGGAAATAGTTGGTCCCGGATGTCATAATAATGCAAGCGTACGCCAGTGTCATCAAAGTTCGTATTCCGATAAAACCGACATTTTGTACCGACGGTCAACTTAAGACTGCACGAAAGTCGCTACGTATCACGTATGTGGCACTAAACAGAGTACACGCGTCGTGAACGGGTTTGCATTCAAAAATGCACACAATAGTCTCTGCGTCTGTGGCCGGTTTAAAATACCGTCAGGGTGGCCATGGCCAGTGACTTAAAACAAAAACAGGACGAGATGAAACGGTACGATGAGAGTTACAACTTTTTTCGCCGTTACTAAAAATAAAACAATTTAAAACAGACGAATATCCACAGCTTTTTATTCCCTAAGTTTTCATTTGTACACATGTTTCGTGTGTGTGTGTTTCTTAATAAAATAAGTTTTAATTTTTTATTTTACTCTAGAAAACTAGCACATTTACCGTTTTATCACGCACTTACTGATGATGTCAAATCACCAGTTTAAACGTCTAAAACATATAGGTATCATATTTCGCCGATTCGGTTCCCTGAATAATAACCACGTCGGGGCATTGACGTAAATATTTCGACTTACAATTATTGTGTATTTAACTAAAGATACTAAAAGATACTAGAGTTTATTGTATGATAGGGTAATCCGGAAGTTTCCATTCTTCGAAGTGAGCTGATTTTAATTGATTCGGATTAACGGGACTTTAGTGTAAGAAAAAATGTATTGCCAAAAGTATGCTGTGTTACTCTACAATAATATTTCTTTCAATTAAAATTAATTTGTATTTAGTTCCCTCTGTACATAACATTTTTTGCTTATATTTATGAACAAAAATTAGCGTTTCCATCTACTCGAACTATTACTTAAAATACAACATTGTTAGAACAGTATAAAACAAAATTTAATGTAGAAAAGTTTACTTAGAATCTAGCGAAAAATGTATTTAGATTCTAGTCATTTATTTAAAAAAAGATTAACTTTCCCTATATTACTTGAAGAATAAAAAAATACAGTGTATTCAAAGTAATATATTTAGCATAGAGATCTCATCAACTATAAGAAAAAAAGATTAAGTAAAATAATCAGACACAATTTTTGGAATCTACTACTTTGATCTACACTCAAATTGTATATACAGGGTGTCCAAAAAATGGCGGATTAACTCTACAGTGCGTTACTTGGGGATGCCTAATGAACCATGGAAATATATGAAAAAAATTCCCTGGGCCGTATTTTTCGAAATATTTCTGGTCAAAGGTGGGTAATTAAATCTATTTATTTAAATAACTAGTGTATAATTATAGTGTCAAATATATCTGGGACTTATTAAAATATCTGTTTTTTTAATATTCTTGGGATTTAACTAAATTGTTTTCAATATTTAAGTATTTTAAAAAACTGATTTCCTGTTGAGTTTGTCAATTACTAAATATGGCAAACAGGCTTTGTACAATAATAATATACGAAATCAAGCTTGGCATTGAAATATTTGTTGTATGAATAATATGTTGGTGGCACTGTAAGTTCATGTCAAATTCGATATTAGCAGGTTAGGTTTTGCGACAGTTTGTGTCAAAACTGACGCAAAACCTAACCTACTAACCTCGAATTTGACATAGACTTACAGTGTCACCAACATATTAACAACTTACTATGGATACATTTTTAATTGAGAAATTGTTGCAGTATCAATGTTGCCAGATTTATTTTTATTAATTTCGAAATATTTCGAAAAATACGGCCCAGGGATATTTTTTAATATTTTTCCAGGGTTCATAAGGCATCCCTCAGTAACGCACCGTAGAGTTAATCCGCCATTTTTTGGGCACCCTGTATATATCTTTTTCATTAGTGTGAAAAACCTGAAATTCTCAATTTTCATTGTTTATTATGTATAATTCCATTATTTTCAACAATAGTGCAAAAAAACAGTTAAGATTATGATAGTTCTTCACTCTCATTTAAAAAGTTAATGTAAATATCTTGACAATTGTTGAGTTCAGATTCAAAATCTAAATAAAGGAGTGTTTTACCAGCGTACATACATCAAACAAGTAGAGACACTCATGCCAAATGTTGAAACCTGTCTAGAGTGCCTGGGACAGTAACTCGGGGGGTATTTCTAGGCTTGACTATCAGATGGCAGCACTATGTTCTACCACTTAAGAGTACCTGTATATAGTAAGAGTAGGGCAAATGATGACATTTAGGGATCCATGAACCGAAGTTAGTCACAATTTCACAGTCTACTACATTAATAGAATGAAGGGATTTATCTGGTGAAGTACTAGCTCTGCTACCAATCATACGTGATAAAGTAGTGGCGCCACCTGTTATTACAATGGAAAAGTACCCCCCCCCCCCCCAAAAGCCATTGAAGGTCATCCAAATCGGTATTTTGACAGCAAAGGAACCGACAGTGAGTGTCTCTACTTGTTTGATTTATATACGCTGGTTTTATTAATAAGATTAATACATACAACCAATCATATGGACCAATAATAATCGCTTATTCATTTAATCGATTAAATTAAAAGGTTAGCCATCAAACATGTTGCTTCAGAAAATATCCCTTGCACAAACACCTCCATTTCCTGTCGGAGTTTGCGCTCTTGATATTTTCCTATGCAACATGTTGCCAGGTAACCTTTTAATTTAATTGACTAAATGAATATTTCAAATCAAGGGCATAGCCAGGGTTCCAGTTAGAGGGGCGCAAAAATGTATGTTCAAAATTAACTATTATTATTTTATATTTTTTTAATAATTGTAAAAAAATATAAGTTAAATTAACATCAGTTTTCGCAATTTACTGCAAAAATGTTAAAACTGTATCTTCTAGTTCTTTCTTTTTCCAGCATCATTTTTTTTCAGTGTGCAGTAAGCATACTAAAACAGTCTTCTGATTTTGATCGCAACCAAGTTGTCACACTATGCAATATACTAAAAGACCTTTCAACGGTGCTTGTTGTACATGGTTGAAACAAGGAAATATGCGAAGCATGTTTTAATCAGTAAAGAAAGTCTCAGTTTTTTCACCACTTCTGCTAGTTCCAACTATTCCAGTTTTTTCCTCCCATGGATAGTGCCACAGTTCTGCTTTGATTGTTAAAATTACGTAAATTATAGTAACCCAAAAAACGGTGTGTATTGTTTTAAGTTTTCAAATGCCATGGTATGGAGAACTTTTTTTTCTTTAAACAAAACGCACAAATACACTCAAATATAGTTTCGTTTTTAAAATCTTGTAGAATGCGAATAGCAATATCAATTATGTCAACTGTCTCTTGCACTTAAAAAAATTTAGGGATGGGCAAGTGCCCTTCCTTGCCGCCCCTTTTTAACCACCAAGTCGTGGTTTTATGAGCAAGCAACATGCTCATGCCTCAGGTGGCTGCATTGGGATCAATCCTCGGTGAATACACAGGGATTTTTAAATATCGTATGCTCTTCAGCTACCATGTGATAGTTGTTAAACCCTAACAAAGGAATCTTTCTAAGTTTCGATGGGCAAGGTTAGCCACCTACCTGGCTTACACGCAAAGAGGTCAATAGAGCCACGACTTATTATTATATATGATTAAACTGATTTACGTCACTCTTAATAACGACTCAATTATACATACATATATAAAAAGGATTTTTAAAAATCTGTACTACATACTTCATAGGAAGAAAAAATTCTACTAGGCAAGGAGAAAAAATTTTGCCGTTCTTTGTCTTGGTGTGCCTTGAGAAACAAAATTTTGATATCCGTCATTTTTTATGTCGTCTGTCAGTGTTGAAAGTTTCATCCAGATTCACACAAAACTTCAGATTTTATAGTAGATTCAATAAAGTGTGTTGCAGTAGTTATTAGAAAGAGAGAAAATTGAACACCGGTCAGTGATTAAATTTTTGACTCCGGAGGGTGTTCATTTTACTGAAATCCCTCAAAGGTTAAAAACAGTTTACAAGAATGCTTCGCCGTCAGAATCCACTGTTCGTTGATGGGCAAATAAGTTTAAGCTTGGCAGAAAGAGCCTAGAAGATATTCTAAGAAGTGGAAGACCTGCAACGGCACAGAACCCTGCAATGATTGCCAAAGTCGAGACAATAGTTTTGGAAGATAGGCAAATTACCGTTAAAACGATACTCAAGACTGTGAAGATTGACAAGAAATCGATTAGATCGATATTGCATGACATTTTGCATATGAATAAGGTTTCAGATCGATGGGTGCCATGAATGTTGACACCTTTGCACAAACAAGATTGAGTGAACATTTGTCGCGAGCTTTTGGAACGTGCCAATGCAGATTTTGACAATTTTTTTGACCAAATTGTCACTATGGATGAAAGTTGGGTCCATCACTATGACCCTGTCACCAAACAAGCCAGTATCGAGTGGCGGCATTCCAACTCCTCCTCCAAAGAAGTTCAGGGTGAAACCTTCAGCAGGCAAAGCAATGCTCTCAGTTTTCTGGGATTTTCGTGACGTGCGTCTTGCTTATATACTTTCTCGACCATGGTCGTACCATTAATAGGGCATATTACTGCAACCTTTTGACTAAATTACGGGATGAAATCAAAATCAAATGTCGCGGACTACTGCAAAAAGGAGTTCTCTTGCTGCACGATAATACGTCCTTCCACAAATGCGTTGCAGCGACATGAAAAGTGAAGGAAATGGGCTTCAAACTGCTTCCACACTCAGCTTATTCCCCGGACCTGGCACCCTCTGATTTCTTCTTGTTCGTAAAGTTGAACGCTCAACTTCGTGGAACGCATTTCTGAGATGATGACAACTTAAAAACTGCAGTGACTTCGTGATTAGAGGGTCAAACTTCAGACTTCTATAAGGAGGGCATTAGCAAAGCTGAAACATCGATGGGCCAACTGCGTTGAATTGTCAGGCGACTACATAGAGAAGTTCTAATGTGCCTTTAAAATTGCACAATTAACGCATTAGTAGTTTTTGAGAACGGCAGAATTATTCCCCCTCCTCGTAGAATTTTAATGTGGACCATGATACACTGGGAATGCTAAACATTCTGTCTAATTTAACTACATCACAACAAAGAAGCTAGTTTAAACGCACAACATAAAGCAGATAAACATTTTAATGCCATAAAATTATCAAGGGTAATACCACAAAAGGTGAAAATTTTTTGAGAATTTTTTCCGTTCACATGCAAATTATTGTGTTTAAATTTCTCGAAACCAAAACTGTGTTAAAAATTCCGCGAGACCGCAGGTCGAGTGGAATTTGAGCAGTTTTTGTTGAGAGAAATTTGTAATAATTCGCATGCTGACGAAAAAATTTGCCTTGAGTAGTATTTGGAAAGATTATTCAACAATATGGGTAGATGACTTTTACTGTGTTCGACAGCACACTTTTTTAACGTTCTCCACAATTAATTCAATACTGGAGCTTCCAACACGATTATTATGAGTTTTTAGAACGACGCTGATTTGCAAACTTCACTTTGACGTTTTGGTGAAATGTCAGTCAAAGGCTACTCACTAAAATCATTGAAATCAATCGGGCTCATGTGAAAACACAGTGACATTATGTGTTTTCAAAGACAGTCAATTTTGATTAGTCGATTCTGACAAATTGAATAACTTTCATTGGTTCGTCCATTATAGTGTTGAATAATCCCTTTCATTTTAAATTAACCCTTACAAATAATTTTATTTATTGGCTAAATTTTGCCTGTCTGGCTTTATTTTTCTAGTAGGACAACTTGTTATGTCGGTGAATCAAATTTAGGGTAACATACATATAACGCTTTGTTAAAAGTATCAAATTCTATACAATACTGCTTTTCAAACAGTATCCTGCACATCTAATTTGCTAATAGTACATGAACTTGCCATGTGAAATTAAGGGCTACTCAAACACAAAATTAACATATCCTGAATGTAGGTTTGCTACTATATTTGATGCCCATTGTTAACAGCCCTATTCAACATCTAAAATTAATGTAAATTACAGCAGCATTATCTCAGGTTTCTAATTTAGCATTCTATTGTTAGCATTTCTACGTGGACAATTAACATTTACTGTATAACTTAACTGCTTTTATAACTGTAATAAAATAGCCATAAAATCAAAGTATCAAAGATGAATAACAAAAGTCAGCTTATATTCAATCTCCAGAAAGAAGTCAGTAATCGTAACATCTAGCCTTTATGTATTGTAACATGCAGCTGAACTTGGCTAGTAAATAAGACAATAAATGCTGCTCAAAATTAAGAATATGCTTGTTTCATTTTTACAATACAAAAAAGAACTAATGGCAACAATTTAAGAGTGGTAATTTCGGAGGCTTTCATGGCCATTGTCATTAAGTAATGACAGGGTCCAATCCCGGAAGTCGTTTGTTACTTAATTAAGAGTGGTATATTATGAAAGAATTTAAAAATACGAGGCTGTTTTAAATTGTCCAGATTGCGCCTTAAGCTAAGTGAAATACATACATTTCCTATTGCCAATCATGAAAATAATGACTTACGTTATACAGTTGAGAAAGCCATAAATTGATTATTAAGTGTCTGTAAGCAAAAGACCAAATTAATTTGTCAATTGACTGCTATGACGTCACCTCTTTTTTGATAAATACGAGGCTGTTTCAAATGAAATCTGATTATTACTTTTCTATATACAGGGTGATTCAAAAATGACGCATTTCCTCTGGAGGGGTTGTTGGAGACTACCAGCGGAGTACGGGAAAAATCACAAAAAAAATCTTTACAATCATTCCTCTGAAATATTAACAGCTGAAGATGCATTTTGAAATAAGCTATTTACCAATATTTTTTAAAAAAAAACAACGTTTGAATCGAAGATTATTATTGTTATTAAACATCCCAATTCAAAAAACTGACAGTTTCTTCAAACTTACCTAAAATTTTAGTTTTCAAAACTAAGCACCAAAAGCTGAAAGGAACCGATAGTGTCTCTACTTGTTTGATTTATGTACGATGATTTAATCCAGTGTAGTATCAGCTTGCTAGATTCTTGACAAGCAGATGTATCAAGAATATTATATCTCATTAACGATTATTCTCTACTGCTCTTACATATCAGAATGGGCAGTACTATACAGTAGTATACTTTTTTCAGTCATGCCGTTACACTTCATAAATAGTTACTAGTGGTCCGGCAACTGGTATCACCTATTTTCTAGCACCTGACCTAAGGATAAAAAGTAATGGATTGAAACAAATTTGAAATGAATATCACTTAAATGGCCTCCCTGAGCCTCGATGCAGTACTGCAATCTTGGTCTAACGTTTTGCATCACTATCCTCAACATATCTGGTCCAATACTCTCTATTTCTTCTGAAATACGCATTTTAAGGTCTTGTATTGTTTGAGGATGCTTCTCATAGACCTTTTGCTTCAGATATCCCCACAAAAATTAATCAGGAGCCGTCAAATCGAGGGAACTGGACCGCCACATTATGTTACCAAACCTCGAAATCAACTGTGTTCACAACTGATCGACTTCGTATAAAGCTTTTAACCACGTATACGCATTGATTAATTGGAAAATTATTCATAATCTATTAAACTGCATAAATTAACGCACACAAATCTGACAATAGAATTGTCAATAACGAAACAATGTTTTCGTAACAGCCTACTGAAAATAGGTCCAGTTGCCGGACCCTGTATAACCTATTACCCAGGTGTTATGAATGCACAGCTATTACTTAAACAAATGTGATTTCCAAATTGAAAAAATAAAATTTAAAAGATTCATCCATAAATGTGAAATTTTGATTGCACAACTACAAATAGATTGCAAATTTCAGTTAACCTGGTACGTCTTAATAACACAATGATACCAAAAGAAGAATTACAAAAATATATAACACCAGTTATTAATACAGTTACTCAATCTTCGTAACGAAAAAATGAAAAAGTAATTAAATAACACTCACCGATGCTATAACACCACCGACGATAGCAGCATTCCTTTTGTGTTTGTTTGACATTTTGTATCTTGTGTATAGCTTACGGCCAACCCACACTGGAATTCCTACAAAAATAAAAAACTATTACATTTGGTTTCTTTATCTTTATTTGTATGTACGTATGCATTACTGCTTTTATTTTCAAGGAGTAATTATATGGCTACCAATTTTACAATTCCTGTATTATATAAATTCATCCATATTTATCTCTATTCATAAATAATTATCTGCTCAAAAAAACAAAATTAATGTAAGGCAAGAGACCCCATTATTATAGCAAGAAATTAAATTAAAATGCTAAATATCAAAATGAAATATTCACTGATTTGCAATAATTCAAAACCTGGAATTCAAGTTTTTACTTCATCAGGATTTTAATGATAATCTTTATAACAGTATTAACACCTTATGATAAACGACTTTAGGCACTGAAACGTAATTTTTCACAGTAGCTGTTCATTGAATGTGAAGCTTCCGGGTGGTGTCAAGTTTGTTTCAAATTTTCCTGTAACGTTTTGCCATTCCAACTAATAAAGTTTACTTTTGAAATGCATCTTTATATTTTCACTTGCGACAACTTCTTTCAAGGTTGCCTGTGTGGTAACTTGCGTTGTATGATTTACAATGTTCAGTTTGATCAACGGTTTTCAGTTCTAAACATAAAATCGCAAAGCTATGAACTACACTGGCTTATACCAACTTTAGCTGTCCGAATAATATCTAAATTAAAGAACTTTTATTGTAATTAAAATTAATTGCCGAATGGGTTGCGAAAACCAGCCAACAAATAAATGAAAAACCTAACGTCTGCCTCACGTTTACTGGATGTATATCAGGATGAAACTTGGATATTCGCAAAATGTTAGTTTGAAAAGTGTTTATTCAAGTCACATACATTTAATTATTTTAGGTGCTGGCAAAAGATTGTGGTGAGACAGTTTCCTTAAAATTGTAAGATTTATAATCTATTAGAAAGATCTTTTAAATTTTTATAAAACACCGATCAACTTTGAAAAGTGTGGATTTCTATAATACGAATGCAGAATTTTTTGAAAATTGAGTATGAGAAAATTCTTTCTTATCCATTTGCCATGAATCATGCATTCTTCAACCTTTGAAAAGCATTCAACAAATTCATGGCAAAAACAAGAGATAATTGATTGCCTCAACGCGCAGCGTCTAGGTCAACTTTATCTCGAGACAGGAATGAAACTTTTCACTGTTGTATGTATACTATTTTATTCGCAATCATCTAATTTTAAAAATTACCACAATTGAATTCTGAATTATAGATATCTTGATGTAGCAAATATTTTTGTTACCATGAAAACAATCCACTCAATATTTCTGTTACCATAAAAACAACCTAGTCTTCCGGCATGTAATATTTTTCGGAGTAGGTAATCATTTCCCGGCTAGTTTCAGTAATGTATCAATTTCATGAAATGTCAAAAGCTGGCAACTAGGTAGATGATTACTGAAACTAGCCGGGAAATTATTACATACCCAAAAAATATTACATGCCTGAAGACTGGGTTGTTTTCATGGTAAGAGTAGTATATTACATACCGAGGTGGAAAGTGTTTCATTCCTGTCGAGAGATTAAGTAGTTAAAGGAGACGCGTAGTGTCGAGGTCAACTTTATCTCGAGACTATACTATATAGTCCGGCAGCGGAACCGTGTTATTTCTCTGAAGTGAAAATTTTCGTATTAAGTTTTTTTTTTTAACGGATTCTCGTAGATTTATATGTCTGTTTACCATATCCGACTGATGACAAGCTGGCATCTTTAAGCAACTTGAGATACACAGGGTGTTTCAAAACAATAAGATGATTGTATGTTTTTGGCTTTAAACTTGAATACTACTTTATTATTGTATGGTTAATTGTGCTTTAACTTATCGAATTTACAAGTTTCAGCCATATACAGGGTGTTTAAACAATCTGTGTTATAAAGATTTAATAATATTAATGAATTTCTGATATGAGAATTTTTTGTGTTCCAGTTCAAAATTCAGCTAAAAATAACAATGTACATGTTTAAAAACGAAGCTACCTGACAGGTAGAGAGTGTCCCAAAAATTTGTGGCTGAAACAACAAACAGACACACAAAAGTTGGAGAAGGTAGAAACCAAGCATAAATAGTCCTCTATCATGATAATACGATCTCTAATAGCGATTTCTTTTTCAGATTCGAGTATAGTGTAACGTCTAGTTAAATATGAGTGAAAACAAGTGTTTTTTTTAACTTTAAATTTGCTTGTGAAAAAAAAGTTAAAAACTTTCCGTTGCTGGTGCCCAGCGCATAAAAACTTATAAAGTGCAGTCAAGTGTATGAAGATCAAAAGTTTGAAGAATTTGAAGAGATGTTTATCGCTAGGAAATGTTGTTGCCAAAGCGGGAATTTCAACAACGAAAATGCACAGGCGATCAGAAGTGCCAAATTTCAATTTTAAAAATGACTGCCTGTATTGTGGACAAAAGTGCGAAGTAGAAAAGAATAAAAAGAACCCTCATCGATGGCGACCGTCCTTTTAATACCTAGCTTTAGAATACAAGGTAAAGAAAATTTCAAACAAGGAAGCCATTTTGCAAACTTGCGTGGAAAGAAACGATACCTGGGCTGCTGAAATTAGATTAAGATTAGCTGGCTGTGTGGCAGACCTACCTGCCGTAGATGCCAGATACCACATGGACTGTCATAATAAATTCATGGGTCAAAACGCTGTGCTTTCAGCAAAACGACAGCCTAGTCAGGATACCGAGTAAAAAGATATTCCTTACCAGGAAACAGTAAAAGAAAAATTGACAGATAAAGAAAGAATTTGGAATTCGATAGATATAAACAATATATACTGGGATAGCGGAGGACATAAACTTATTCGAGGTAATTTAATGAAAACCCTCAAGAAACAGTTTGATGAACTGATAGTACTTTCTGCCTCAGGATATGTAAATATAATAACATTCCCTAATAAAGTCGCGGCGACCTTAAGAATAAGTCGTGTTGAAGATGACGCTGGTGATATTGAGACTGCAATTGCCAAAATAACAAAAGAAATAAAACGCGAAGTTGCTGATGTAAAGAGGAATAAAGAGAAATATAAGTTACATGTAAACTACGAAAGAGTGTTAGCGGATTGCAGTAAAACTCTATTAAAATTTGCGAATCGCTATCACACGGCACTTTTAATTGGGATTATCATCTCATCGATTTTATATAATACATTTACAAATCTTCAAATAGGTGTAGGCGTTAAGTTTAGATTTTCAAAAGAACTACTGAATATTTTGAACCAATTTAAAATATCATGGACGTATGATAAGCTGTTAAGGTTCAAAAAGACTCCGCTTTTGAGGTGGTTAAAAATGTAAATTTAACTGGAATTACTAAAGGAAATGATGCTACACTAACCCAGGTTATTGTTGACAATTTTGACACAGAAATCTCATCGCAAAATGGCAAAACCAGTACTCATTCGCTAACTGTTCTTGCCGGTCAAACTACGTCAGCAGAATTTTTAATATAATAATATACTTTTGGAACACCCTGTATTTAATTTTTTTTGTGTTTATTTTATATAAACCTTATTAGTAGTAAAATTTACAAATAATTTAAAAGAGTGATATTTCACCTACTTACTTATCGGACAACCCGTATCTGGAGTTGCTCAAGGATGACGCTTTGTCATCACTTGGATATCAAAACTAGGAGACCCTTAGACCCTAAATCCGTTTTGAAAAAAATTTAATACGAAATTGTTGGGTTTTACCCCGTGCCTGCCGGACTAATACTATTTATTCGCAACCATTCTAAACAATAATTCGAAAAATTATTATATTATGATATGACATATTGTGACGCGCATGAATGGATGAACGAGATTCCCAGTGTCCCTACCTACACAGCGGTCGGGAATGGATTCATTTCCAACCACTGCGACAGCAATCACTTTTCCGACCGGTTGGAAAGTTACAAGTTGGGAATAGCTCATTTTCCAACTTTTTAAAAGTCAGTAATGACCTTATTACATATATGGTTGCGAATAAAAATATTTGCTACATCAAGATATCTATTATTCAGAATTAAATTGTAGTTATTTTTAAAATTAGATGATTACGAATAAAATAGTATACAGTGTGGTCCATTAAGTGTGCAACAAATGGGACATTTTTTTATTAGTTGTAAAACCGAAATTTAAATATGGCCAAAAGTTAGTGCATGTTCGATAACCATATCAGATGCCTTTAAAATGGCTTCAAGTCAAACAATATACAGGGCAGGACAAAAAATATGAAATTCGTTCAAGAATAAAGTTACCTTATTTCAAAAAATATAGCAAACTTTTATTGAGAAAAGTTGTTTAGAATCAAAAGTCACGGCCTCCTATTCGAATTTTGAACCTTTTTTGGTAAAATTTTGTATTATCCCCGTATGATACATATTTTTATTATTCTGATTTTATTAAGAGTTTTTCATATGTAAATTATTATTAGTAAAGCATTTGCCTTGTTAAAAAGAATATTTGCGAAATTCTAAAGTTCTGTTAAATATCGTTGCAACAAACATGAAGTGGACGCTTACCTAAAAAAATATAAATCCAAGTAAATTTTACAAATACGCTTCAAGTTGCTAAAAGTTATTTAAAAGGGATGTGGTTGTGGCTACTTTAAATACATATAAAGTCAAAATAATAAAATATGTATCATACGGGGGTAATACAAAATTTTCCAAAAAAGAATCAAAATTCGAATAGGAGGCCGTGACTTTGTATTTGAGTATAACTTTTAATTCTAAACAACTTTTCTCAATAAAATTTTGCTATATTTTTTGAAATAAGGTAACTTTGTTCTTGAACGAATTTCATATTTTTTGTCCTGCCCTGTATATTGTTTGACTTGAAGCCATTCTAAGGGCATCTGATATGGTTATCGAACATGCACTAACTTTTGGTATATTTAAATTTCGGTTTTACAACTAATAAAAAAATGTCCCATTTGTTGCACACTTAATGGACCACACTGTATATACCACGGTGAAGTTTCATTCCTGTCTCGAGATAAGGTTAACCTCTCGACAGGAATGAAACACTTTCCACCTCGGTATGTAATATACTATTACAGATATAAGATGTCACTCCAGAAAAAGTAAGTTGGAAGTTTAAGTGGCAGATGGGTGATATGAGTGTAGTATTTAAAAAGTGAGATAGTGTCAAAAGAAAATGGTCTAAATACAACTAAACCGCAAGTACACCTAGAAATTATGTGCATGCATGTAAAGAGAATTGAGACCAACAAATATGTATTTGAACTTATAACCAATACAATAGTGAAAAATTGCAAAAATAAAGTGAGGTTGTGTCACAAAAGATAAGAGCAACTTAAAATTGGGCATTTAATATACAGTGCAAAACACTTAGAAATGAGACACCAAAGAGAAAAGGGCCGAGGAACAACCACAAAAATAGACCAAGTAGTAAAAATGCTCACGGATATTCAAGGGAAATTAGCTAGGATAAATGTTAAATTGGCTAATAATGCAATCAAAATGGAGAATGTAACCCTGGCTACTCAGGAACGAAAAACTAAAAATAGGTTATAGGAGATAATTGAAAATTGGAGAAAATAATTTAAAGAAACACCATTATTATTAAAGGGGCCAAAGAAATACCGGAAAAATACGGGAGAGTTTATTATAAAGTATAAATGAAGTATTTAATAAAATAGAAATCGAAGTAGATATGGAAAAAGATATAGCAAGGAAAATTGATAAAAGAGAAGAGGAAGACGTATGCCGATCCTAACATCAATGATATCTAATCTCAATAAACAAAAAATGATGTATAATTCCAGGAAGCTAAGAGGAACCACATTTTGGATCTAGGAGGACTTGACAGAAAAAATAACTAGTAGATAACAGATTCCTATGGCAACATGTGAAAGAAGCAAGGGCAAAAGGATTGAATCCTACAATTAAAAGAAACAAGCTATTAGTCTACCGTAAAATGTATGATATAGTTAAGTTGAAGGAAGTCGAGAAGAAGAGCCAGGGGAAATGGAAAACCCATCCCTCAATATAGAAGTCAGTGAGAATAGAACAGAGACCGAATTGGAAGGACTAAACAAAAGAAAACTGAGCAACGATCACCGGAGCAGAAAGAAGTGGAAGAAAATAAAAACAAGAAACCCAACACTACACCGGCAAAAAAAAGACAGGAGAAAACTCCAGAAACAAAGCGTAGACACAAACCTTGTTGAAAGAGCTTCCACAGTCGCCAACAAGCAATAAACCAATAAAGACAGGAACACCAAAAAACTAACAAAAAGCAAAAGGCCGGATGAACTACTGATTACGAAAATGACAATGGAAATAGACAAAGAAAAAAGAAGTAAAACAAGAAAACAAGAACAAAAGAAACAAACAACATTCAGGGTAGCAACTTGGAACATCAAAGCTTTGTTTTAGCCTGGAAAGATGCAGGAAATTGCCCTAAAAATGCAAAGATACAAAGTAAATATATTAGGGGCGCAAGAACATAGATGGTACGGAGAAGGGGACATTCAAAAAGATGACTACAGATTTGTGTATAGTGGGGAAGAAAGACGTCGTCTTCTTTGTTAAAAAAATTGCAGAGAAAGAATCATGTACTTTAAGCCACTTAATGGAAGGATGGCAATACTCAGAATAAAATTAAAAACCAGGACCTATAATAATTACAAAGGTGCCAACAGAAATGGGAAATGACTACGAAAAACATGAGTTTTACGAAGCTCTACACAGGTTAACGAACGAAATCCCTATGCAAGATGTTACTATAATATTAGGAGATTTTAATGCACAATTAGGCATGGAAGAATACCTACAAGATGTTACCGGGAAATACTCCGTCCATACAGAAACAAATGACAATGGTCACAGACTGTGTCAGATTGCATTGGACTATAACAACAAAATTCATTCACCCACAATATCGTAAAGTAACATGAAATCGTCTGGACGAAGAACATGCAAATCAGATGGACTACATATTAGTAACAAAAAAATATGCAAAATATGTTACCAATGCAAGAATTTACACAGGTGCAAATGCAGACAGTGATAACGACACTGAGGCAAGCTAATTTCAAAAGAGCTAAATTTCAACCAAAAAATAATATGGGGTGATCCCCATGCTCCGCCCCTGACCTGCTTCTAGTGGAGATACGAACCTTATGCCCATTACGGTATGTGTCAAAAACGCATGCGCAGAAGCAAGTCTGTATCTAACGTTGTTTGGTTACAGCAGTTGTTTGTTTCAAACAAAGTGACAAGTTATTGCAAAAATGGAGCACAGTGAACAACGAGCGGTAATTAAATACCTGTTAAAGAAGGGTATGACTCCCACCCAAATTCATGCTGACTTGATAAACAATTTAGGGGAGTGTGCTGTTAATTATGATTATGTGAAACGATGGTGCCGTGAGTTTAAATGTGGAAGATCAACATGCTGGTGGTCCACCAATAACCGTTACAACTTCGGAAAACATCGATAAAGTTCATGATCTAGTAATACAAGACAGAAGAGTCACTGTAAGGGAAATAGTTGAGGAAACTGGCTTTTCGTATCACTCTGCTCACAGCATATTAAGAGATCATCTGGATATGAAAAAATTATCTGCAAGATGAGTTCCGCGGATGTTAATCCAAACACAAAACAGATTCCGAGTTCTGATTCGTAAACGCCTGTTAATGAAATACAGACAGAATCTTCAGAATGTTTTGGACAGATTTGTAACAATGGACGAGACGTGGGTTCATCACTATGATCCAGAAACCAAAATCCAAAGCATGGAGTGGAAGCATCATGGTTCTCCACCTCCTCGAAAATTTAAGGTTTATCCATCAGCCGGAAAAGTAATGGCTTCTGTTTTTTGGGATGCCAGGGAGTAATTCTAATTGATTTCTTACAAAAAGGAGCTACAATAACAGGCAACTATTATGCAAATTTAATATCACAATTGCGCAAAGCTATAAAGGAAAAACGTCGTGGCAAATTGAAGCGTGGTGTGCTGTATCACCAGGATAATGCACCGAGCCACACTTCTCGTGTTGCTATGGCTGCCATAGCCAATGCAGGCTTTGAACTACTTGAACATCTGCCATATACTCCAGATCTCGCCCCTAGCGATTACAGAGTGTTCCCCAAACTTAAGGAATCCCTTGGGGGGAAGAGTTTGCAGATTGGACAATCCTTCTTTCAGGAAGCCATTACAATGCTGGAGCATCGTGGGATAAATGCATTAGTCTTAAAGGAGATTACGTAGAAAACTAAGGTGAAATAAATTTTAATTTTGTAACCGAAAGTTAGTCAGGGGCGGAGCATAGGGATCACCCCTCGTAAATGGAATGTTCAAAAATTTGATAAGTGTAAAATAGGCTAAACAAAAAAAAACAATAAAATGTAGCATTACAAAACATAGAGAGCCGGTGGAATACTATAAGGGGAGCTATCCTTGATATTACAGTATTACAGTAAGAGGGTTAAGTGCTATTCTCATAATAGTTATTTACTATACAAGTGGGATAACAGCATCATTAATATACGTGTGTGTAAGTTACAAACGAGTGCGTAGCACGAGTTATGTAAGCACACAAGTATATTAATGATGCATTATCACACATGTATTGTACAAAATTTTATCTACGACTGCCTAAAATTGAGAAAAGTGCATTAAGAAAAATGTCAGATCTGTCATTTTCAAAAATATTTTAGTAGGCAAATGTCACTATGTCATTCATTTGACACTATTTCAGTTACGTAATGAAGTCATTACACAACTCAGTTGCCGTAATAAAACCATTACATAACTGAGTGGTGTAATCAGCTTCATTACCTAACTGAAATAGTGTCAAATGAGTGGCGTAATGCGTTACTTATCCCACTGGAGTAGATAAAATAATTTATGCAATTACTTCTTTATAAATCCTAAACCATAGGAGGAAGAAGAGGAACAAGGGTGGAAATTACAAATCTTTCCTGCAAATGAGCCATTCAACGCAAATCCTCCTAGTGATTTTGGAGAAATTATAATGATTCAAACCTGGTTTCGGTCTATTTCTTCAGTAACACATAAGAAACTATGTATTACATTGCTTTCACCTCTGAAATTAAACTTTTTAATGCAATAAATTATAGCTAGTACTGCACTCAAACTAATATGATCTGTTTGAATTCACAACAAAATATTTTAGGTATCCTCATATATTAGTTAGCAGTAGTACACACGTAATACTATGAAATAAAGTATTGTAGCCCTTCATTCGTTTTTCAAGTGAACAAACTAATATTATTTCAATAATTTTTAATTGATATTAGGAAACTTACTTAGTAATTAGCAATCAATGTGGATGCTTACCAATAATCATAGCAGGTACCGCAATGCCAGCTATAAGGGCTATACCAACTGGTGCACCAACCAGTGTCCCCAGCTGCCACAGGATTTTCTTCTTTCGAGACCACGGCTTCTTGCCCCAAAAAGTACATCCAGAGGGGCTGCACGAAACAAAATCATTATTTTCACTTCCAGCACGTTATGTAAACATAAAAACCTGAGATAATGGAGATCACTAATTTCTTTCATGCACAGCCAACAAAATTCTGCACCACAGACAGCACACATCATGTGGTTGCAGGAGCCATCATCCATTTTCACTATCAGTACTTGACATCGGGGACACGGTTTTATGTCATCTCCTAGAGTAGATTACGTTAGTTTCAGTCTGCATCAAAATGCGATGAAATACTTACGATGTTGCGAATCTTGACTAAAACTAATAGAAGATGAGCGCACATTTGGTGATCGTTGAGCTCGAGCCGCATCACAGGTTTGGTTGGGGTGCCATTCGGCTTTGCAGTGGTAGCAGAAATACGAGTTGCAGCCTGGTCGCTCGCATTTCAGCTTCGGGCAGCTAGCACATTCGCTTGCTATCACTGCAAATCTACAATATTGATTTGATTAGTGTTTATTGCTTTCTGTTGACTAAATGCTACTTATATTTTATCAAAGTTTATATTTTGCTGATAAATAATAGATACAAAAATTTGAAATTTCACATTATGTTAAAATATTTTATGATACAAAAATGTTAATGCTTCAATTAATACAACAGTCAAAAATTTATCTGAACAATTTTAATTAGTAATGAAACCTTAAAATTTTCTCATCGAATAGGGTTGTTAGTCAAGCAATTATTTTTAAACAATTATAAATGAAACAATATTTCAATAATTTATGTCCAAATTATAATCCTCTAGGAGTGGTAAATTTAGATGTGTGATATTATGCCAACATCACTAGCTTCAAACATGCACATTTAAAATCTAGCGGTATTTACGTTTACTATTCTTTCAAACAATTTTTATTGTATTATCTTTATGAAATCATGGATAACAAAATAGTATATTATGATACTAGTGTATAAGTACGTCTTTAAAGCACGTGTGACAAGTTTAAGAGCACGTCGCAAGTGCTTTAATGGCCCTTATATACGATCGTAACAGAAATATTAATTCGGTGACACTTTTTCCGTCACATTGTATTAGATATCGGAGAAATCGGCAGTGAAGTAATCTATTGTTTTACGACTTTTTTGTAGGTGGCGAGGCAATAGATAAACATCAATCGACCAAACATAACCTACAAAAGTTGGTTAAAAATGTTGTAATTTCACGATTTGTCGATTTCAAATAAAACATAGTGTACACCTCGGCACTGAAGTTCCTTTTTATCCCTCATGTGGTAAATCCACACTCGTCATAAAAAGATAAACTTCAGTGCCTTGGTATACAAACTACTATTATTTTATGATCTACATAGTTCAAAATGCCCTTAAATAGTACAAATTGACTATTTTTAATTTAAATATTATCAATTTATAATACAGTAATGTAATTCCTGATTTACTATTTGTGCTACTTCTCTTGTAATCTTCTAAACTTCAACCAAGATAGGAAGGCGAGACAACAAAACAAACGCACGTGGTCGGTGAATATCACATTCACGTGATAGAAAGGCGTTCTGTGGTTCACCGTTTCGAAGAGAAAGTTGAACACCGTTTATACGCGCCGTTACACTAGAGGAGGAATGAGCGTTGTTTTGTTGTGCGGTAATTTCTTTTACGGTAACATGCAACGGTCGTTTACGTAAAATGTGTACCCTGTGAGAACTGTCAGAATCTTTGTTTACATGACTCACCTTCGTAATGTGGCTCAAGTTTATTTACAAATATTCCTTAAAAGTGGATGTAAAATTACCATTTCACTCCACTCATAAAGCATACAACATTTTCTAAATTTCATTTATAACTAATACTACAATAACTAAGTTATTACCATCAGCCAACACGGGATACTTTTGTCAGCTGTCTTTCACAATTCATTCACAGTGTATAAGTGGTGAATTTCCAATATTGTAGTTCAAAAAAACAAAATAATAGAATTCGGTATTCTATTCTTACTACTGCATATCAACAAAATAATAAAAGCTCGCACAATGATGAAAAATTTGAAAATTGCAAAATATTTCAAGTTCATTGTTTTTTGTGTCGTAATAGATATTAGACTGGTGTCAAATGCTTTTAAAAGAATGATAGAGACAGTTAAAAATAATGTATAAATGCATTTTCCCTTTTGCCAATTATCACGTGCCAAAGCAAATTTTCAATTTTTATTACGAGTCAGTCTGTATGTTATACGAATGATTTCATTTTTAGAAGAAATTGCATTAGATTTTTTATATGCGATTGCTACTATAATTCAGTTCGAGGATTCATCGAGAGCGGAAGTGAGCTACGTGCACCGGCGATAGTGGTTAAACCGTTAATGCAACAAGCCACTATGGCTTCGTTTTGCGGTAGATGTAATATTGAATTTAAAAGAACTGACATTTTTTTATGGTGTAATGATTTTTTTATGGTGTAATGGGTGGTGTGATCGGGCTTTTCATCCGAAATATGTTGCTGTGAATGACGTGATGTGCTGCCTCAAAACTGTTAATGAACTGCAAAAGGCAGCGATTTCAACGCTAAACGGCAATTATCAAGAAAATCTGCAGAGATGGAAAGTAACATAAAAAAAACTGGTGTGATACACTCACACAACTTCCTTTTACAGTGATCTTATAATTAGTCAAAAATTTCATTTTTAATTTATAACCATTTGTTAAAAATTTTCTAAAATTACAAATTCTACAAAAACGGTACAAAATCAAGTGTTAGTTGAAGAAACAAATTTTCTCTAGAATTTTAAGGTGAATTCAAAAATGTTATAATATACCGGGTGTTTTATTTAAAATAGGAGTTAATAAAAAAAATTGAAAAAAACAAAAGAAACCCACTTTAGAAGTATTCAACTGGAAAATCACCTATCTCACATCAATACACATTAAAAATGTAAAGTTTAAAAAAAATCGTTAGAGCCGTTTTTGAAAAAATCGAAACACCTACTTCCGGTTATGCGATTTTCTTCAAAAACTTGCTGTCTCATCCACATAGTACACAAAACTTATATTATGAAGTTTCAACGCCATACCTCTTTTCGTTTTTGAGATATTCTGTTCACAGACAGACACACAGACAGACACACACACAGACAGACAGACAGACAGACCAATGAAAAAAAATATGTTTTTTGGGATCAGGGGACTCGTGAAGATCCGTTGAAAACTCAATTTCGAATTTTTGGGGTGAATCCAATACTTCCTTTACAGTAAAAGGAAGTAAAAATTTATTGAAAATCAAGATGAAGGCAAGATGACATATGCAGAAAAAGCAAAAATAAAAAAGAACGAACCAGTTTTAGTAATAAAACCAAAGAATGCAAAACAAAAGAGCTTTGTGACTACAGAAGAAATTAAAAGCAAAGTCGATCTGACAAATATCGGAATATCTGGAGTGAAACACATTAGTAAAGGTGGAATTATTATAAAATGTAGTAACCAGGATTCCGTATCCAAACTTAAGGAAGAAGCTGAAACACAACTGGTTCCTTCGGAAAAGTATGTTTAGTTATGTAAAACTGACCTGACAAAATGTCAGGTATACTTTTTTAAATTAGGTTATAGTTTTTGATCTTTGACAAACAGTTTTAGCTATACGTGTATTTGTCAATTGTCAAAAATTATAACCTAATTTTAAAAAGTACACCTGACATTTTGTCAGGTCAGTTTTACATAACTAAACATGACCTACTGGGAATACTTACTAAGAAGATGAACTACTGAGAGATCGAATAAATTTGTAATAAGAGTCGCCTGTGATACGTGTTATATGTTTGACAGTTCTGAAGTTCATTGTTGGTAGCACTGTCAGTCTACGTCAAATTCGAGGTTGTCAGGTTAGATTTTGTGTTAAATAACAAACAAAACCTTACCTGCTAACCTCGAATTGGAGATACACCCACAGTGCTACCAGCAATACACTTCAGTACTGCCAGATACGTTTATTTTATCTGTCATCTCTACCACTTTGCGCCCCTGCTGCAGCTTTCTCCACCACCGGAAAGCAGGCAGACTTCCAAATCAATTATCAGTGATATTAACTGCCGGTCTTATAAAGGCAACTAATCTGACGTTAACTTTAATTCGCTGTTAAAATAAACAAAAGCGCATCAAAACGTAAGTTCTTATGACATTTTATTCATTAGTAAACAAGTTTAATAGCTAAATTTGAACAAATAGAGATGCTAATTGAGATCTACAGTCCAGCTATGGCTATGCTCAGTGAAACATGTGTTACTGCAGAAATAAGACAGTGTGAGATTGATATTAGGGGTTATTCTGTGCATTGATGAGATTCTCAGAGTAGGTACACCGGAGGGGTCATCATTTACATTAAAAATGATGTCTAGTATGTGAATATGGGGAATACAATTTTAGACAAAAATGTGTGGATGTATAAAAATTTGTAAAGGAGTCTATAAAGGTGTTTATACAGTTTTATACCACAGTCATGCTGAAATTCTATTTTTTCATATTGGGGTGCAATGAAACTAATGAAAAATGTAAAAATCTTTATTTTCAAAAGCAACTGGACTCTGTAAGAGAAAATTCTAAACAAATGTGGAAAAAATTAAAACAAATTGTAAATAAAGGCGCTGTGTACACGCTGGAATTTGTGGAATTTGAAAATACTGGGCTAATAGAACCGAAAGGCGTTGCAGAGCATTTTAATAATTACTTCCTGGATAGTGTAAAGGAGATTCATCAAAGCATCAAAAATATTAATAGTACAATCAATAATGGACAGAATTGGTACCGATAGCAAAAATACTTCTTATTTTGAACCGATTACAATGGATAAATTGGAAAAAGTTATTTTAAAAATGAATAATAAATCCAGTATGGATGGTATTAATTCCAAAGTAATTTTGGATGCTCTACCAGTAATAGGATACCTAATGTTGAATATCAGCAATGAATCTTTTGAAAGCGGAACTTTTCCTGCAATTTGGAAGACAGCAACCAATTCTATAAGTAGTTGGAACAAAAAAGTGTTGAGAGTTTAGACCAATTAATATGATGCCTGCGTTTGAAAAGATACAGCTAAAAAGTTATCTAGAAAGAAATAAAATACTAATTAATGTTCAGTCTGAATTTCGCAAAAATCATTCCTGTGAAATGGCCCTAAATTTAGTGTTAGCGAACTCGAAAGAGGATATAGAAATAGGCAAAAAGGTCGTTGCACTTTTTCTAGCTCTGAAACGAGCTTTTGAAACGATCAATAAGACATTTATTACTGGAAAAAATGAGAAAATACAGAATTCAGAGTACAGCACTAAAGTGGTTCAAGTCTGAGCGGCAGCAAATTACTAAATTTGAACATGAAGAATCAGGGCCAAAAAAAGTAGCTTTAGGTGTCCCCCAGGGAACAATTTTGGGGCCTTTATTTTTTATACTGATTTAAATTTATCTGTGAATAACGTAAAATTAATTTATTTGTGAACAATACATTGATATTTGTAGCTGACAGCAATGTGGAGTGTGCTATAATTAAACTGAATAATGATATACAAAATGTCTCTACTTGGTTGAAATTAAATATACTTAAATTAAATACAACCAAAACGAACGCAATGATAATCAGTAGTGGACCACCAGTGCATAATGTAGTAGCAAATGTAAGGATAGATAATGTAGATATAGAATTCGTTACTAATATTAAATATCTAGAAGTTATAATTGACAATAGATTGAAATTTAAACAACATATTGACTATATTGTAACTAAAGCTGCCAAAAAGATAGGTTTCTTTGGTCAAATAAGTGCCAAATTGAACGTTTGGTCAAAAGTATTAGTGTACAAGACAAATATAGCTCTACATTTTGAATATTGCTCCAGTATATTATCTAATGCCACTGAAGGAGACTTACGAAGACTGCAAAAGTTACAAAACAAATGCATGCACATTGTTTTATCTTGCAATAAACGAACACCTGATTCTTTAATGTTGGAAACCTTACAGTGGCTTAGCATTGTTTTAATATGCTAGTTCTAATTTTTAAAATTATTAATAATATACTGCCTCGTTATGACTGAATTTATAGTATACAGTGCTAATATACAGAATGCGAACATAGGCAGTCAAATGTGCTAGAATACAGTTTATGGGCTTTGTATGCGTTACGACAGACATAGACCTATATGCGATTAACATCTAGCATCTGCAGAATTAAGGTGTTTTGTTTTCAGAAATCTTAGAATACTAGATTTTAAATCGTATATGTCTATTTCTGTCTAACGCATACAAAGCCCATAAACTGTATTCTAACTCATTTGACTATCTATGTTCGCATTCTATATATTAGCATTGTATAAGAATATTCATAATTATAAAACTAGATTTGTAAATGACTTTTTAGCCTCGTGACATCTAAACAACACATTCATGCACAGTTGACGTCCACCGTAACTATGATTTTACAGTTAGTCAGTTCTTTGTCGCACTGCGGTGCGGTAATATGACTAGAAAGTTTTTAACTTTCAGAGACCCGTAAACAAAAAGCTGCTTTGTAGTAATAACGGGTGTTTGCAGAAACGCTAGTTACATATTTTATCGTTCAGTTGCGTTTAGGAGAAATAAAGAAAATTGAAAAATTTGAATTTTGACGTTTTAAAGTGTCAACTACAACATTTACTGATGTCAGCTTGCTTGATGGCATGATATTCGAAAGCGAAGTCATGAATTTATAGAAAATGTTAAAAAAATATGTCGACCAAAAAATATCATACAATACTCGGTGTGTTAGGAATTTTATAGCGCTTGTAATGTAAATAACTAACGGGTGTTCATAAACAGTCGTCATCCCAGTTGCTTTGAAAAACAAAATGTTATGTCTTTGATTAATTCGTGCAACACAATGAAACGTCATTGAGTACTGTCATAGCGCATTTTTTTTCAATTTTAATAGACATACGTTTCTGAAGTCAAAACCTACTGGGATGACGACTGTTTATGAACACCCGTTATTAAATTACCCAACAGGAAAATCATGTTCTCAAAAAATCTTCTATAATGGACTCAAATTATATAATGGAATACCGGACAAAACTAAACAGGCTGCTAATTTATATCAGTTTAAAAATCTTTGTTCAAGATATGTTAAATCTGTTTGTTAATGACAATATCTGTTTTTCTCAACATCTTAAGGATGCATAAACCAACATCTATCTATAAATTTTGTCAATATAATTTTAATTAATTACAAAATGAACACAGTACAAATACCAATACAATTTATATGCACATTATAAAGCAGAGTAAATGTTGATATGACACCACACACCCTTAATGTAAAAATTGTATTTCAAAATATTTTGTCAACATTTTTAGGGTTGTAAGTAATTCTCCTTTTAATAAAGAATTTATATACTGTGGTTAATAGCTGCTAACACATACCTGCAATCTGGTGCTGGACACCACCTGGTGTCAGGATCTACTGCCAATACCCTTCGTACCATGAAATCCTCATACTTTTCATATAAAACGGTATCGTCAAGTATGTTGCGGATCTCTGAAAAAAAAAACTCAAGGTCAATGGGCAATGTTCTAGCATTAGAATAATTACTTATTTACAAATTTTAAATAAAAAAAAATATTCGTTTTCAATGATTTCTTCATTGTTGTAGCAATTTCTTTGCAATTTGTATAATTACGTATATCATTCCTATAAATACGACTCACCATTAGGATGCATTCGTTCCAAACATTCCGGGCACGATATGGAAACTCTAGACTCTGTTATTTCTACTCGAAGATATTGTTGCAAGCATTGCAAGCAAGACCGATGTCCACAAGCCATAAGCTCACAAAGTTCTTCGATAGTGAATTCTCCTAGACATAGTGGGCATTCCATTATCACAGTACCATCTCCACTCTGTTAAAAAAAAAAGATCATTATAAAACAGCAAATGAAATAAATTGTTATTAATTCCACATTAAAACCTTCTTACTAATGTTATTAACCTGTTGGGTAACATCGAACAGTGGTGACGAATAGTATTTTTATTAGAAATTAGAACTTATAAGAATTGAAAAATTATCCAAACTGGTTTTGCAGCTATTCATTATTACCATTATAAATTACTATTTTGTCTAATCTAAACACAAGGAAATATTTAATTTATAAATCAATATTTTGTATTTTAACAATGACAAATAGCAAATAAGCACCAAATTAACGTTTCTAATTATAAAAAAAAATCATATATAAGATGCCCTTTCACTGCATTTTTCGAGTGATCAAATAAATTTCAGATCGAGTTGGCTGATACTACATTAGGTTTATATGGAGCCACAACAAACTAGATCTAATATTTATTTGACCACTCATTATATACTAACTTTCAAATAAGAATGCAGTAGGTGGCACTCTAAACTTTAACTCACTACGAAAGTGTAGGTTTGTTTGACTATGCAGATTTTACAATAATTTTGTCCTATATAACTCATTGTCGGCCAGCCTTTTTTTTCGACTATTTATTAGCGATGGGAACGAATGAATGAAAACTATCGAATAGTTCGATAGTCACTGATTATTCGAATTATTCGATAGGTAAAACTCATCATTTACGCTATCGAGAAATAACCGAACTGGCAAATGAGCGAAATGATAAGACGTTAGATGGCGCGATAGGGCAAAGCTGAACAGAACAAACGAATACTTGAACGAATAAATGTTATCGATTTGCGATGTACAGCACTTTTGCAGTAAACTTCAGGTTATTTGATTGCCAAAAAGAAAACCTAAAATGTTAAATGAATGGACGGCCACATACATGCTCCATCTCCAAAAAGAAGTGAATAAATAAAAAATTCCTAATAAAACACTTTTAACGTCATATGACAATTATTCTATAAACTTTTTATTATAATAATTGGAAAAGCTCATTAAATGAAGCATAGATAGCTCTAACGTTGTTAGTTCGCTGGTACATCATGCCATATGAACAGCTGTAATGCATCTACAAGGTATGTTCAATTAAAATCCATCTTTGGTCCATAAGAAATGTATTCAACAATATAATTAATTACAAATAATGACTGTCACAGATAAGGCACCTATTCAATTGTTTCACCAACCGCGGCGTGTACCTTGCTCATAGCATTTTTGTGGCTGCCAATTAAAGAATTCTTTCACAGCATTTTGCACTTCTACGCCCGACTCAAAACACTGACCTTTTACACCTTTTTCAAAGGTAGGGGTGGGCGATATTAAAATTTACATATCTTTATTCAATACCAAAATTATATCGATAATATCAAATGGTAAATATCGATATTCGATGTTTCGATATTTCCATATATCGATACATTGATATGGAAATAATATCGATATTTATCAATATATGGACCTGCCCTATTCCAGGAGTCCAAGAATAAGAAAAGCACAAGGCAATAGAACTACGCTGCAGGGTGGATGCTCTAAAACCCTATTTTTCAAACTAAAATTTGACAATCTTTTGTAATCAGACCTTCCACACAAGCCATCTTGTTTTCTGTTGATGCAATACATACTGCACCTACTTGCAACTTATTTATTTTGAAATTTTCTGTATCATTTCTTCAAAGTTGGATACACAATACATGCGTATTCACAGTTTCTGCTTGCACAATCTATAAATTTGCAAAAGCTGCACATCCTCAGCGCACAAAAATTGTATGACCTCACGCTGATCAACCTTGGATGAAATTTCGACAACAAACGCTAATTCAAAGAACAATTTTTTAAATTAAGATTGACTTGAAATCACAGAAATTTGTAAATGTGTTGCTTACAAACACTACCGTTACAAAACGTCAGTTGAATTACTACATTTGCTCCAAGGCTAATTTGATCAGGGATGGGTTTTTGTTGAACAAGTCTCGTATATCAAGCCAAGTCAAGTATTTTTTGTATATAGCTATTTAAAACAGTATCGTATTTATTTAAAAAAATAATATTGGACTATAATTAAATACAGCCAAGGTTTATCCAAAGCAGATATAAAAAAAAATAGTTTCTTAAACATAGCTGTAAAGTTTGAAAGATAGTGAGATATGAGACAAGCACTAATTTCAAGCATTAAGTATGAAAACACAATCCAGAAATAAACCCTTTGGAACATAAACAATTTTTTAAATAATTATTATTAAAAAAACACTTTGTAATCATTCTAACACTAAGCTGTTTCGGCTGCATTTAGTTGAAGATTATAATATAAAACAGGCGAATAACACTGCTGGTACCAGCACATTGGCAACATTGTAGATCATATTTTTTTTCAAGTTAAAGCAATATTTCCTTTGGAGAAAATTTTACGGAACCCACGTATAAGTATTATGCCATAGAAATGGAAAAAAATCGAATTTAAAAAATGAGAAATATTACTATTAACTTAGGACAAACTCGATATGTTAATATCTGAGAAAAAAGCTATGCAAATTAGTTGTTTAGCTATACTTTCATCACTTACAGCACCAATTTTTCGTCAAATAATGTAGTAAAATACAATGTGTATAGTGGTATATACTGTCCTCTTCTTAGCTAATAACACTGTAATTAACTTGAGCATCGAGAACACTATTCCCTTCGTTTTAAACACTGGAATTTACATAATACCAGTATACTATAGCACTATGATTAACTTTAACAATAAGGCATAAATATGGGCCATAGTCATTATCATTACTTTGAACTTTTAGAGCCGGTCTCATAAAGGCCACTAATCTAAACTTTAATTCGCTGTTAAAATAAACAAAAGCGCATCAAAACGTTACTGCTTATGACATTTTATTCATTAGTAAACAAATTTTGATGCGCTTTTGTTTATTTTAACAGCGAATTAAAGTTAACGTCAGATTAGTGGCCTTGATAAGACTGGCTGTAAATATCAAATAGTAGCAATTGCTTTTTTTAATAAAACACATAAAAGAGTTCTAATAAGAACATTTTGCATCACCTTAGTGCTTGTAGTAAAAACTGAAGTTCTGCTGGTGGCTTGATGAAGTTCCACATGATGCGCGATTCCTGAATTATGTGATCCACGTTCAGCATCTCGAGACGAACTCTCAACACGAGCATCTGGCACATCCTTACTATTTCCTAAAAAAGATTTAATCGTAAATGCAAGCAGTTTCATTAAACATATGCTAATAATGAAATATTATTAAATGTAAGTGCTAGGGGTGGGGGAATTCACATTTTGAGCAATTACTGAAAAAGAATGTTATGATATTTTGACAATCTATTATCATTGATATCAAGGCAAAGATAGTAGCAATAATTACATAATATATGTCTAACATGTGTCCGAAAACATTTGTTATCGAGTAGGCACTGAAAGTAGTTTCTAGTTTATGAATGGAACTATGTTTATACTTAACTGTCAATACATTTGATATTTCAATAAACTTATATTGCAAAAGACATGATAGCGATGAAAATCCAAAACTTAAGAGTGGTGATAAGGAACAGGAAACACTGGAGAAGGATCGTAGAAGAAACTGAAACCCACAAAGGGTTGTAACACCGAAGAATTAAGTAAGTATAGTTGCATTCGTCAATTAGTACCTACTTTCAATGCCTACTCGATAATGAAACGTTTTAGGGCACATATTAAATATCTATACATTCTTACACAATATTTGTGAATTAAGCAATCATTTAGTTTTACAAAAACATAAATGTACTACTTCAATTCTACTTTCTTTATGAGTAATATGTGGGTTTTTTCTTTCAAACCTTAGGTATACTAATTTGTTTGGTTATGTTAATTTATTACTCGAAGGAACAAAATTTGTAAATTGAAACACAATAATGTGAAATAAAATGTATTTACTTTGTACAGCTTACTCAAACACACGACAAGTGGTTTCCTTACAATTATTTAAATAACATGCACCCCTTCCTCTGAGGCTGGCGACAAGTGGAACTGTTACCTTTCATTGTTTGTACATTTGTACACACTAATATCTCCATTCTTACTATCTAAACGTTTGTTCTGTGAGAAATATATGTACTAATAGTTTGTAGGTTCACATTATTTAATGACATCCACTTGTAACTTGCCAATACACTATTAGAGCCTTATCCCTGCTCAACTGGAATTTATTTATAATAAGAGCAAGATTTTCAACTTTTTTGTATACAAAAATGCAGAGATGTAAAGCGCAGTTCAACAATTACATATAATTTTTGATTAGTGAGATTACAAAATACGACTTAATGGGCGGTCAAATACAATATACAAGACAGTGTATACTGCGATAAGATGCTTATAACTGAAAAATATTTATCAAAAACTTATGGTGCATTTGGTTCGACTTTGAGCTAACCTTTGTATTACACTTTCAACATAACAAACATCACATCCTACTAATTCCAATAAACCACAGACAATTTGATCATGGCTATAATTGATAATTACATCTGTAGAGGAAACATTAAAAACGAGATATGAATCATTCGTTTAAATAGTAACACTAGTGTTATGAAACATTGTGTGTCCATGTTGTAAATATCAGCTAATTTAAATGTGTAAAATAAACAACTGTTCAGATAATGAATATTATCTTATGGTACTGCATTTCAGGAAATCCATTCACGACTGCTCAACAGCGTAACTACAAATATTGGCTCTTGCCTTATGAAATTTTTCAAAAGGTAGCTTTTTTATATTTTTTCTAAGATCGTGTCAAAATGATAACTACTTGCACAGCTTCTCTTGTCAAAAGTGATGTGTGTAGCGCTCTCAACCCGAATTACATCTTTTTCGCATGTTGTCATTGGTGGCGTGTTTTAATACTATATTAAAACACGCTTTGCCGTAAGTTTGAATGTCAACATAACCTAGAATATCTAACACAATGTGACGGAAAAAGTCCACCCAACTAAGTTTTTATATTTCTGTTGCGATCTTAGAAAAAGTAGCGTATGATACATATGTACAAGTGCCAGTAAAGCACTAGCAACATCGCACGTGCTTTAAAGGCGTACTTATTCACTAGTATTATAATATACTAGTAAATAACTAAAAAAAATACTTCATCAGTTTCTAATCATTAGTAAAATTCTTCACCTTTTAAATTCCAAGTCAACATTTTTTTTTTAAATAAGAGAACAATATTCTTATACCTATGCAATTTAGATACAACAAAATTATTATTCTGCAGTAATAATTGTATTGTTTTACAATCTGTTTACCAATATTCAATCAATTTAGTAATAGTAGATACAATATGTTAAGTAATAGCTTAAATTGCTTTTATTAAGAAATGCATTCCTTATTATACGTGGTAATATTTATAATGTTCAAATTTCATTTGATATGTTAGCTACATTGGTAGAGGTACTATTATTTTAAATATGTAATTATAATAATTGTATTGTATTGTCTGAATTAATAATTGTCAAGTGAGGGTCACTAAACGATAAATTACCTCTCCCAGATCAATGTAAAAATTTGAAATAGTTTACTTACTATAAAAAATCAATTAATTGCAACTTGTAAACATTCTCGAAGGTAAAGTAGAGAGAAAATCAATTTATTATAGATTATGTATTGCTGTTTGAGGTAGTGTTAATTTTTTATATTTTTCCCAATAATTCCATTTTCCCATTGCACGGAAAAATTCTTTTCCAAAATTTCCTACCAAGACGAAACCAAGCTATTGCTATTAAGATATGGGCAGAGATTTGGACACCGAAACTGGGTCTTGAGTAAGTTTTAAATGCTCAAAATAGTCATATTTTTCAAAAGTTTAGTATTTTCTGCTAAGCTTTGGATAGTTTTGATAATTTTAATTTAAAAAAACCAATATGGTATTTAAAATTTATTATCTGCAATAATCCAGAAAAAGTCGTTTAATAATTTAATAGTCGTTTGGGTCATATACAGTACCACGGATTTCTTCCGACTTCTGTGAACTGTAATGAACACACCAATAGGTTTTATTGCCGATGTACACTTGCGATCATTGAAAATGAACAGGGTTATGCATTTCAAATTAACTTAACCGACGTTTTTGCAATTGCGTGCAACGTTATTTTATTATTACGATGGGTAGAGAGTTAGAACAACAGGATTCTAATTTAGAGACGGGGAATTCAGAAAACGTAATCAACTATTGCAATGTTAGTTGCAGAGCCCTGTTCATTTTCAATGATTCTTTGTGTAACTAACTTTGTATTATTTAACTATTTTTAATATGAGACTGAGTTTACATCTGATACAAAATAGAGAGAATAGACTACCATTGATGGAATAACCACCGACATGGAGTTACATCCAAGTTGCACTACCACTGACCAACATTTGAGCATTATTCAATTCAAGTGAAAATAGTTACACATATATTATCTTTTATCTATTTCATTCTGAAAAGAAAAAAGAAAAGCATTAATAATTAGCCCAAGATAAAAAAAAACAGTCATACATGCTAAAAATAGTTTTTACATGTGAAAGTAGTTGAGTGGTTCAAGATTTGGATTTGCTGCTAATAGCCTTGAGCTCAAATATGAGACTTATCTTCATGTGGTTATTTACTTAGTAATTTTCAGCAATTAAGACACCAAAAACAATATAGCACCTGGATTATCATTATTCTAAACAACAATAGCTACATGACTAACCCTTATTAAAAAGCAATTAAGTGCTTTATTATTCCAGGAATTATTATGGCGTATTATTTGTAATAGTTTCTGTACGTTTTACATAATGAAATTAAATATCAAAATTAAAAAAGATTGTTCAATTAATTCGAATTATTTTCAAAATTTAAGTCTAAGAACTGCCCTACCCTTATCTTGGTCATGGTAGTTACTGTGACCAATACAACCACTTCCATAAATCTCTCTTGTAACTTCAGCAAGCAATTAAAAATTACTGATTACAGAATCTATGTTATAAATTCAAGCAATGTCATGTGTAATCCAAAATTCATTTAAAATAACAAACGAAAATTTAACATGTAGTGAATGCAATTTAAGCAATAAATTATATAAAAAGTCCCATCATTCTCTCATACTTTCTTTTTATTTTATTAATGGTTATGAAAGCTAAAATGTTAATGTTCTACTGTTTGCTTATTATGAACACGGTCTACGGATGCAGAGAGTCCAAAACTTTAGACATCCACTGTTATTAGGCGTGCGATAAAAGCTCTACTAAAAATGATGACGGTGTTCTACCCCTGGCAAAAGATCTGTAACACAAGAAACTGCACCCGTCCGGACATAGGAACGATGAATAGACAAAGCTCTTCCGTTATTTGGTGAGTGGTATTGCAAAATCTTCTTAGTCGGTACAGTGACTTTTATAAAAATTTTGTTCCGACTATTTTCCGCATGTCCTATCCTAACAAATGCCATGATTTTTCAAAATTCGTGGTGTATATAAATTGGCGAAACAACTACACGTGGCGATGTTGGTTATAAAAACGTGTTTTTTAGGTAAAGTACATTTTCTGTTCCAAATGCGTCAAAGTTGTTCAGAATGTAAAATTATGATTCCATGCAAAATTTAAGAAATATCGACTCACTTTTATGAAACTGTATACTAGACAAGTACTTTTGTGGTAACATGATTTCATAAAAGTATTTTTGAAATTTCGGGGCAATAAGTTTACATTTTCAACATTTTTCCTTGACGATACTTTGACGTATTTGAAACAGAAAATGTACTTTACCTGAAAAACATTTTTGTAACTTCCGCTCACGAGGGTTCAGTTAAGTATTACGATTTTCAACTCGGGATTTTATGATCAACATCACCAGATGTAGTTCTTTCGCCAATATCGCCTATATATTAATGAATATGTAGTATAATGGCAACTAAAAAAACACCTCTTACATACAAATTACTGTGTTAAATTTAATATTTACTAACCGCAAAACTGTTTTTCCAATATTCCCTGTTTACCGAACCTCTAAGAAGTTATATGGGTTAGAATAGACTGAGGTTTAACAGCAGCTTTATTTATTTTGCTGTTTTACAACTGTACAAACATTTAAAAGGTAACCATTTTCCAGTACAATCATAAAACATTTGCGACCACACGAGTTGTGGATGCCATTTATACTAGATAAATTAAGCACATAACAATAAAATATGTTGCTAGATAAATATAGGTACTGAATCTGTTGCCTGTTCATAACATACCTTCGTTATCTTTAAGTAAACAAACGTTTTTACCAAAAACAAAACATTTACATTATAAGTGTAAGATGAAAACATATACTTGGGTTATTTGAAATTGTACTGTATACTTGTACAAATATGAATAGAACCAATCAAAATGTCTTTGGTGCAAGCTGCAATAGAACTATTGTGATGCAGTAGTGATAAAATTGCATGTCAGTCATAGTTGTCTGTTAAAATTTTGAAAAGTACATTCTAAAGGAAATGCTGATATAAATATTGATAATTTAACAATACAATAATTAGCACTATAAATCGGGCCTGTAAGGCCGTAGAACGAGTAATATTCAAATTACCCATGGCACGGAGGGAGGGTTTAAACGAAGAGGCAAAATTATTATCCCATATACGGACTAAATTATTACATATTTAGTATTGTTAGAAATGAGGAATGTCCCTATATCACAATAATTTAAATAGAAATAATGGCGTTTCATTTACAAAAGAATAATTAATATACTTCTGGTATGACGGGAAATAATATCTACAGTAATATAATAATAAAAAGTTACAGATAGTTTTTTTTTGTGAAACACGAGTGTCTGCTGGTTTAACACTGCGACAGCAGGGAGAATTGAACAGACACCAGTGATTCACAGCACACAATTATTTCTCAATCCAAATGTTACAAATGAACTTGAACCTATTACAAAAATAGTATATTATGATACTAGTGTATAATTACGCCTTTAAAGCACTTGCGACGAGTTTAAGAGCACGACGCAAAGCGGAGTGCTTTTAACGACGCTAGTGCTTTAATGGCACTTTTGTTTAATCCTGTTATAGAAACATGTGGTTTCTTCCTAAGATACCAAGCGAGAAACCATTTGTTTTGCTCACACAGATTGTTTTTATGGCAACGGGTGGGCGAAAGTAGTGAGTGAAAGTAATTTTTCGCCCACTGTCACTGCCCAGAATAAAATACAACATTTTTAACATTTTAACTTTATTTGAACACTAACTACATTATTGTTTAATTATTTGTATAGAAATTAACCACACAATTCTGGAAAACTGGGTTACTTCCATTAAAAATGCCAGAAGTGGAAAATTGATGTGCTTCAACGATTCCCGTTCCTGCAGTACCTTCTGTCACGGAATTTTCTGTTGCCTCAACTTGAATAGGTTGACCACAACGAAGAAGATGCATACTTCTCAATTAGGCCGTTAAAATAGGCTACAACAACAGTTTCAGTTATCACTTGTACCTTTTTTGCCTTCATCCATTCACGAAATTTTTCCATTTCTTTCATGTATCTTCCCTTTGACTTTTCTGGCTACAAATGAAATGTAGCGGCATCAGCAGCTTTTTGGACGTCGTCGGGCACAACAAATTCTTCAGTTTGCTCCATTTTTGTAGCAATTTAATAAGACAAATTCAGGAAACTGAACCACGCGTCAAAATATTGACAATTTAAATTTTGGTTATTAACAAACCATAGCAACGTAACAACACAACCTGCCTACGTTTTTTATACTGAATAATTTTTCTTTGTCATATCAAAATTGTATTTGCAGAAATTGTTTAGATATTATAAGTGCAGGATTAAACAAAACGCTATACAGCACTCGTGGAGAAACCGTTTCGCTCACTTATTTGCCTTTGCACACTCGCCTGGCGGCTCGTGTGCAAAACTGGCAAATGCGTGAGCGAAATTCTCAGTTTCTCCACTTGTACTGTAATATACTAATACACGTGTATCATACGCTGCATTTTCTACGATCGTAACAGAAACATAAAAACTTAGTTTGGTGACACTTTTTCCGTCACATTGTGTTAGATATTCTAGGTTATGTTGACATTGAAATTTACGGCAAAGCGTGTTTTAATATAGTATTAAAACACGCCATCAATTGCAACGTGCTAAAAAGACCTAATTCGGGCGCTAATATTGAGTGCTACAAACGTCACTTTTGGCAGTAGAAACTGTGCAAAAAGTTGTCATTTGAACACGATCGTAGAAAAAATACTTTATCAAGATACCAGTATGATAACGATGTAAATAATTGACATAAATATTATGGTAATATTTTTTAATATAAATGACTGGAATAATTTTTGTGAAATCGGTACTTGATTGGTTAAATTTAAACAAATAAAGGATTTCTATTGCAGGGGTGTGCAAACTAGGAGGCGCACCACCATATTGGGACGCGACAAATAATGCAGGGCGCGTGAGTATGACCATAATTTAATTTAACTATACGATCTTTTTCATATTTCGTATATTTTTATTAATTAGTACAATATATTTCAGTAATCTTTTGTATTTACAATGAGTAAGAACCTCTCACTCTGTTCAGCGTGACTATGACTGTTTACAGTGCGCACTGTATTGCTGTCACTGATTGTCCACGAAATTCCCAGTAAGACAAACTCCTAGATAACGTTGAAATAAACTTATGCATACAAAAATCAAATCTTTTGTGGCTTTTCTTGCTGTCATTTTAGAATGTGATGTTTTAGATTTTTTATGCTGCTGCTCCCGTACAAACTAAATAAGCAAGGTTGTTTACTATGTATCGAAGAAGTTGTCAAAATATAAAATCCAATATGCAACAATAAATCATTTGCTTGTGTTCATATCCTTATACAGGGCAAGGAAAAAGTAACGCGAAATCGCTGCACTGTTATCGATTTTTCAAACGAAAGTTGTTAGACGTGACATCGAGTTTTTACGTCATCAGTTGTAAACATAGCACAACTTTAATTTTGTAAATAGGTTGACTGTATTTACATTTTTAGAATCGTCAAATGTTTTTGCTTCTGGGGGAACACTCTTTTTGGTGGGTTACATAACTAAATTTTTGGAAAATATGACCATTAAGTTTTCAACTCCAATAAAAATTATAACTCGGTTTTATGCAAAAAGTTGCATGCTCCTATGCTTACACGTGATTATGTAAGATAAACTCAAGGTCACGGTTATATGAGGTACTTCCTCTTTGTCTAGTAATTTTTTTAAACTTGTTTGTTGATAATAAAAAGATACAGCCACATTTTTCTCACCCTGTACATAAACGTGTTATGCCTGCGTGCGGGTGTCACATTTTCATCAGCACAGATCGGACGCAGTTTGTCCTCCATCGTGTTTCCTCTTCATACATAATTTTAAACGCTCTTCAACCGTTATTCGATTTAGCGAAGGTTGTTTTTTTGCGGCGAATTTTCTTTACTAAAGAGGGCCGTTTCTACAATGCACGTCTATACCTAGAATAAGCTATCCGAGGTATAAATGTAATCGTTTCCTTTTATAGCAATCGTTTCTACCGTATTACTTTATCCTTGGTTTGTAGAACCAGCCCTTAAAAACATTTTCGTCTGTAACTTTTTTACTTACAATTAAATTCGTCCGCTCACTGAGACGACATGGTTAGGACGCAACTGACAAGAAACTCATAAGCGATAATTGCGTGCCGATTGTTCTATGGGTTTATGTACTTCACTGCACACTGCTGCGACTGCGATGCGATCGCGATGCAACGTGCACAAAATAATTGCTCGCAACTGTGCCAACTACGAAGTGATTCGTTGGGAAATGCAAGGAATGTCAAATTAGTACAAAAAAATGCCCTTGTATTGATGCCGCGTTTTTCAATCTACAACTTAACGTTTTCTACTAATACATTAAAGCTCTCTTTTGACATTCGCTAACATGATTTTGCTCACGTTGGGATAACTCTCTTCCTGCGTCATCATCATCGTCACTCGAAAACATTTTGCACCGGACTGAGAACAAATTGATCTGATATGCAACACAAGTTGCCGTCGCGATCGCATCGTAGGTATGTCGTACTTACATCGCAATCACATCGCAGTCGCCTCCGCTCAGTGGACGGAGAGCCTAAATTTGAACATTGCTACTATTTTAATTGGAATAAAGTCACTTATGTGGTGGGCTCCAACGCTAGTAATTCAATATTTATTATAATTATACAGGGTGATTTATGGCATGTGTGCCAAACGGTAACCAGTGATAGGGGAGGCCATTTTGAGTAAAAAATTTTATAAAAACATATGTCCGATATGCATTTGTTACTGAGCTGTAGCGATTTTAAAATTTTCTTTAATCGACTATTATTATAGCAATTATCACGTTACCTATGAAACAAACTACGAGTAATAACAAAGGTAAATAAATATTTTGACAGATACAAGTGTTAGGTGTTTGTGTTTTAGGTACAATGGAAGATTTTAGTGCTATAGGGTATGCAGATATGGTATATGTGTATGGTTTTTGTAATGGAAAAGAAAATTTTAAAATCGCTACAGCTCAGTAACAAAAGCATATCGGACATATGTTTTTATAATTTTTTTTACTCAAAATGGCCTCCCCTATCACTGGTTACCGTTTGGCACACATGTCATAAATCACCCTGTATGTATTACTAGCAGTAATTCTAAATTGGGATACGAAATTTGTCATAAAGCTAGTCTGGAAATATTCGAAGAGATATCACAACGCTTGTAGTTTGCGTGCATTCTCTTTACGCTTCCTTCTAGTTTGATTTTATTTCCATCTATTCTCAGTTTTTGCATTCTTTCGTAGGCAAATTCAACGCACCAATACATTCAAATCTTCGAATTAAACAACATTCGGCTTTGAAATCGCACGGCTAAAATAGTTTGTGCTTGTAGAATAACAAAAAACGAGAAAATTACCTTGGTTCTTCTGAGATTTGGACGACCCGGAAGGGTTTCGTGGGAATCGCCTGCCAACAATGGGGCTTGCATACAAAAGCCGGCGCAAGGAGAATCTTGAGAAGCCCCTTTTACGCTGGCCTGCAGCGCAAGGAGACTCGCCCTCCAAAGATTTGCGCATTTTGGTCAATTTCAGAGGGAAGCTAAAGGCATCCTTTTTGTAGAAACTGCGGAAGGACTATGGCGAAGGACGAGCGTCGAATCTCAGTCCAAAGATCTGTAAAAGAAGAAGAGGTTTAGTACATCGCATTTCAACATTTGCAGGTTGCCATTCAAGCATTCAGGAAGTTTACTATCATAATTAATTCCGTGAGTTCCATTAAACGAGTTCTAATTTGCGTTTACATATATGTATGCGAGATTGTGAGAACCGCGAGAAATCTCATTAACTTAACTACGAACGGTGTTTTCATTTGGCAGGGTGATTCAAAAGGTAATGCAATCGTTGAGTAATTAGGAAAAAGTACCAGTAAATCTCACGATTTAATTCCGGTTTTATGTGTGTAAAACGTTTATATAATAATGCTAGCCTATTTATTCGAAATTCTGTCAGTCATAATGGAGGTAACTACCCAACCCACAAAATTCAATTTGGATTTAACCTTTGATAATACGTACTGGCGTATTGTCAACACTCAACAGAAATACTCGTATGCCAATAGCAAAGGCGTCTTATCGCCTTACCGCAGATTTTCGGTAAAAGGCAAGACCAAATTTTCATTTAGAATCTAACAGCTGTAGATCGACGGCTTTTATTTTTCACTAATACATGTGTTTTTTGTTAAATACATAATTTACTACAACAATCTTTTTTCTCAAAATAGATATCACAGAAACTATAGCCCAAAAAACGTTCTCTGTAAAACACTGACGAATATATTTATTTTTACTTCCTTTTACAAGAAAGGAAGTATTGGATGCACCCCAAAAATTCGAAATGGAGTGTTCACCAGATCTTCACGTTTTAGAGACCCCTGAACCCAAAACACATATTTTTCTTCATTGGTCTGTCTGTCTGTCTGTGAACAGAATATCTCCAAAACTAAAAGAGGTATGGCGTTGAAACTTCATAATATAAGTTTTGTGTACTATGTGGATGAGACAGCAAGCTTTTGAAGAAAATCGCATAACCGGAAGTAGCTGTTTACTCTAGTCATTTTTCAGATTTTTCAAAAACGGCTCTACCGATTTTTTTCAAACTTTATATTTTTAATGTGTATTGATGTGAGATAGGTGATTTTCCAGTTGAATACCTCTAAAATGGGTTTCTTTTGTTTTTTTCAATTTATTTTTATTCTCCTATTTGAAATAGAACACCCGGTATATTATTACATTTCTGAATTCAGCTTAAAATGTTAGAGAAAATTTGTCTCTTGATCTAATGCTCTATTTTGTACCGTTTTTGTAGAATTTGCAAATTTTAAAAATTTATGACAAATGCTGAAAAATTAAAAATCCTAATTATATGATCACAGGAAGTTGTGTGAGCGTATTACACCAGATTTTTTCTATAATAACTCTCAAAGTGTTACAATGTTGGTAAATATGTGATTACAACGCTAGGAAATGTTTATACCTCGTGTTGGTAGAACTTTTTCAAAATTATCATGGTTATGTATCAATTTTGAATGTCGAAGTTTCTTAATTTGAACTCTTGACAAATTTCTATTTTTAACATGGAATCATCAATTACAATTACCTTTAATTTTGCAAACGGTCATTATGTTTATTTTCAAATATTGTAACTGTAAGTTTAATAATGAATAAATTTGCAATATTTTACTATGCTGTTCGTTTTACACACTATTATGACATATCTGTCAAAAAGACAATCATTTTTCTAGTGAAAAATAATCTATGTACCTACCAACATTATTAAAACTAGGGACGCTGCAGAAATGCACCCCAAAAATTCGAAATTGAGTTTTCAACAGATCTTCACGTTTTAGAGTCCCCTGAATCCAAAAAATATCTCAAAAACAAAAAGAGGTATGGCGTTGAAACTTCATATATAAGTTTTGTGTACTGCCCATATGAGACCAGCAAGCTTTTGAAGAAAATCGCATAAGCGGAAGTAGGTGTTTACTCTTGTGATTTCAGTTTTTTTTTTTTCGATTTTTTCAAAAACGTCTCTAACGATTTTTTTCAAACTTTAAATTTTTATTACATTTTTAATGTGTATTGATGTGGTATAGGTGATTTTCCAGTTGGATACCTCTAAAATGAATTTCTTTTTTTTTTTTATTAACTCTTATTTTAAATAGACTACCCGGTATATTATTACATTTTTGAATTCAGCTTAAAATTATAGAGAAAATTTGTCTCTTCAACTAACGCTCTAGTTTGTACCGCTTTTGTAGAATTTGTAATTTTTGAAAATTTTGACAAATGCTTAAAAATTAGAAATCAAATTTTTGGGTAATTATAAGATCACTGTAAAAGGAAGTTGTGTGAGTGTATCACACCAGATGTTTACTGTATTACTGTGTCAATTTCTTCAAAATTATAATTAAATGATAGCTTCTATAGTTGAACCTCGAAATAGTTTTATTATTACAATACAAGAGAATTTGGCACTTAATAATGAACTAACGTTGAACAATTATAATTGTGACTGTTTTTTCCCCTTTAAATACTTCAATTATTTGCCCCAGGTTGAAAAGTTATTGGACTATGCATAGAAATTAGCAATTGGTGTTATCAGGCATGACTATGCTATTCAACACACCTTTTCTTTCACTGGTTTTTAATATTTGATATAGATTATGCATACAAGTATGATCAACGATTCTATTTATCAATACTAATTTACTCTGTCATTTTTTCAATTCCAATGTGTCAATATTCACGGTGTTTCAAAATTGCACCGAACAAATAAGGGCGTTACTCTGGATAAAAAAATAAGAGAAAAAATCGAATGAGCATAAGTCCTAAAATCATTCATTTCAAATATATCCTTGATCAAAGAATTAAAAATAACAATTCATATTTCAAACCTTTTAAGATTTACTAGGCTGGTGTTCTATTCCAACACATATTTTTTGTTTACATATGGGCGTTGTTCTATAGTAGAAAGTAGAAAAATAATAAGCATGCATTTCAAAATAAATTATTTCAGTTTTTTTTAAATTAAAATTAATAGTAACTGTTCTTCCGAGTCACTCATAATAATTCTGACAGTTGTAAGTAAAACAAACAAATAATGAAAACGAAACACCAGCCTACTAAAGATAAACGTTTGAAAACGGTGGTGTTTTAAAAAATTGATTCCAGATATTTCCTTGAAAAGTTAGTTTGATTTCATTAAGTGTTAATTCGAAGAATAAAAGAACAACTGGAATAAACCGTATCTACCAATTGTATAGTCTGCTAGGTGAATAATACTCGTAATTAACGGTATTTGCACAAACAAATCGCTTAATATTTACTAAGGCATCGGGGTTTTGCATTTAACAATAACAACTTTTAGAATAATACCTTAGTACCCTGTACATTTAAATTAACTGTCACATATTTCGCTGTCATCGAACGTCGCAAATCAATTATTTGAATGATTTCGAAAAAGGAAGAATTGCCGATAGGCTACCCAGAGGAATACAAATAAGACCAATAGCTACTCAGTGTAATGTAAGTAAAAATACAACGCATCCCCTGAATATATAAGAAATTTATTAACATCGTTCTTGATTTGTAATTTGCATAACATAGTAACAAAGTTATACGTAACTGCAATTTAAGAGCACGAGAACCGTTTAAGGAATACCAAAATATTAAAATTTTGTCACTAGATCTATTTAAGTGTACCCGGTTTTATTGGGGACAACTGTAAGTTTGTAATAAAAATAATCCATAATGCGTACATAAAACCTATCATATACTAAAATACTTTATTTTTGCCGTTTATACAAGATCATATAAAAATTAATTTATGCTTCGATAGCAGCGAAAGTAGCTCAGAAAATTTACCTTGTATTTTCATCATTATACACCACGTATTATAGTTCTTTAATATGTTAGACTAATTTACAACCTGCCCTTAACTCTTCCTAAAAACGGCGAGATTAAGATGTTAATAGAATTCTTGGTATGCAAATTTCGAATAAAATATAAGATAAAAAATTGGGCCTAATTTAAACTTCAGGGTCAAAAACATTCGCAATTATCCTATGGCTATAAATGTGATAATATACAAGGAAGTAGTAAAACTATAATAATTAATATTAAACAAATTGATAGCCTTCGATGGCAAATTTGACCTTCTCACAAAATATCACTTTAATAGGCCCCACGCGAAAAGTGGGTCGCCGCTAAGAAAATTTTCTCCACTAAATGCGTCACAGACAAACAATCACAGCTTGTTTGAGTTGGGATGTGTTTACTAAATCAGGTTAGGAGGAAACTCCTAGCAGCAAGAAAATTGATAATATGGAGAAGGAAAGAGACACATTATATTTAGATAGCTTACTTTTTGTGATTTGGTTTTTCTGCTTTAGTTCAGCATTTACATAAAAGATAAAATAATGGAAAAAAGTGCAATTCGTGAAAAATCATAAATTAGTAATGATTCCTGCAAATCAGAAGTAACGCATAGCATAGTCATACGTACATATACAATGCAAATATTTCGGATGTATGTACTACTATATATACATTAGTTTCAATTATTTTTACAACGCAATTGAAACAATATGACCGAATGGGATTTAATGTTGATTATTTCCTTCACATCCATAATAATGAGTAATCACCACGGTTTTTGTCAGTTAAATAATGACAAAAATTCAAACGTCAAAATTTTACCGGGGTTAAAAATGTGTGCAAAAGGAATCCCTTGTAAATAATTTTTTCGACGACTGACATCGAAAGTAGATTTTTCTCACTGTCATTTGACAACAGAAAGTTGACATTTGCCGCTGAGCGTGCGTTTTCATCTTTTTGCCGCTCGCCGAGCGTTTTGGGTTTCCGCGTGAACAAAATAGGTAGCCACGTCCGAATGTTTCCTTGACAACGCCCGTCATTTGTGGAAATAATCGCGTCACATGTCATATAGACTGCGCGAGTAATGTTAACTTGATTGTCAATTAATTTTTGGGATAAAACGAAATTTGATATTTTCCTTTAATAATATGCTCAGTCGTCGAAAAAATGGTATGTATATTTCGAGCTAAAAGTGCGCTTGCCGCTTTTGCATGATTGCTGGTTTCGACTTCGTCTCAACCAGCAATATTCATGCGCAAGCGGCAAGAATGCACTTTCAGCTCTTAACATACAATATACTATTTTGCACTCCCAGGACTAAACGACCTACTTTAGGCGTCATTTTTGATCCCTGCGGGATTAAATTTTTGTTTAATCCCTCAGGGATTAAAAGTGGTCCTTGGTCCTTCAAAACAACATTATTTACAACATTACCTTATTTACTCATCTACATTTCCTAAGCCATCCGTTTTTCCTAATCGAAAGTAAATCAATCTTTTTTCGCAATATTTTGGATGATTCACTATTAAACGAAAACAAAACGCAAAATTTCACAAGACTTATGCTCCTTTAGTCAGAGGCCAATGAGTATATACTAATATGCCCTGTATATAAAGGAAGAGCAGAACTGAACCTCATTTAATAATCAGCCTTGAATTAATAAAAGAAAATATAAATCAAATACATTTTATAATTGCAACCCTCATCAAAACAAATTGTAGTTCTAAACATAACTTATAAGTTATAGGTCTACAATAAACGGCTTGCATTCCGAAGGTCACGCGCCATTAATACCAAACGTCTTGATAAGCTAATCTATGTTTGAGAACAATTCCACATTAAAATTCAGTACATTAATTTTCCTAGGATTAAATAGTACATTTGTAACAGACAAGGTGGTGCAACGACATAATAGTTTAGGCACGTGTATATTATTAGGTTATTTATTACACAGTCAAGAACTGGCAACCACAAACATGCATTCGAAAGCTCACTCGACAGCCATTTATGGATTTACTTTAGGATTTATTTTTGGTAGCACAACAATAAAATTGACTATCATCTGTCAAAAATGGACCAATGAAAACGTCATATTTTTCATTTCATAGCCAACCAAAATAAATTGTAGTGACTATTGGTACTTACAGCGAATGCTGTAGAAATACTCAAGTGAGTATTGTGAACACATTTAAAGCTGTATTGAAGATGTAAAAATTTCTTTTTAACGTGTACGTAAATTTTCTTTTTACTTTGTAAAATGGGTTTGCTTCACTGAATAGTTCCCCGAATATTATTCAGGGTCAAAGTTAGGTAGCCTATTTTTGGAGTTATATCACTTATGTTCATTGCGTCTGCAATAGGACTCGTTGCCCCGCAACAATGATAATTTGGTTGAATAAAATAATAAAATTATTGTATATCGTAATTCCTAGTTGTCGCAAAACGGTATATAAATCTTTTACATTCTAATAAAAACACTTATTCTATTGCACATTTACCTAGGTTTTCAGAATAACTAATTTATCGACGCTTAGCTACAACTTGGAAATTATACTCCGTATATACAGGGTGTCCAAAAAATGGCGGATTAACTTTACAGTGCGTTACTTGGGGATGCCTAATGAACTATGGAAAAATATGAAAAAAAAATCCCTGAGCCGTATTTTTCGAAATATTTCTGGTCAAAGGTGAGTAATGAAATCCATTTATTTAAATAACTAGTGTATAATTATAGTGTCAAATATATCTGGGACATATTAAAATATCTGTTTTTTTAATATTCTTGGGATTTAACTAAATTGTTTTCAATATTTAAGTATTTTAAAAAACTGATTTCCTGTTGAGTTTGTCAATTACTAAATATGGCAAACAGGCTTTGTACAATAATAATATACGAAATCAAGCTTGGCATTGAAATATTTTTTGTATGAATAATATGTTGGTGGCACTGTAAGTTCATGTCAAATTCGATGTTAGCAGGTTAGGTTTTGCGACAGTTTGTGTCAAAACTGACGCAAAACCTAACCTACTAACCTCGAATTTGACATAGACTTACAGTGTCGTCAACATATTAACAACTTACTATGGATACATTTTTGATTGAGAAATTGTTGCAGTATCAATGTTGCCAGATTTATTTTTATTAATTTCGAAATATTTCGAAAATACGGCCCAGGGATTTTTTTTTCATATTTTTCCTGGGTTCATAAGGCATCCCTCAGTAACGCACCGTAGAGTTAATCCGCCATTTTTTTGGACACCCTGTATTTTTGAAAAAATTAAACTAACACCTGCCCGAGTTTGGGGCCTCCAAAATTCATGATTCTATTATTTCTTCATGGAATACTCGACTATTTAGTAAATAAAGCTATTATAGGAAATATATCGCCAGATTATCAAGAAACTGGTTATACAGTGTGATTAAAAATTTCGTCAACAAACTAAATGTGTTTTTAGCAATATCAGTAAACCTAATTTTGTTACATCATATCCGTGTCAGACACACTGTATGTACAAAGGGGTTTAAATTAGTCAAAAATTTGATTTTCAATTTTAGCCTTTCGTTAAAAATTACAAACTCTACAGAAACCGTACAAAATAGAGAAACGACAAAGTTTATCTAAAAATTTAAGCCGAATTAAAAAATGTAATAATATACCGGGCGTTCTATTTAAAATGGGAATTATGTTAGTTATTCAACTGGAAAATCAATCAATACACATTAAAAATGTAACGTTTGCAATAAATCGTTAGAGCCGTTTTTGAAAAAATCGAAAAATCACAAGAGTAAACACCATACTTCCGGTTATGCGATTTTCTTCAAAAGCTTGCTGTCGCATCTAGATAGTACACAAAACTTATATATGAAATTTCAACGCCATACCTCTTTTCGCTTTTGAGATATTCTGTTCACAAACACTGACAGACCAACAGACCAATGAACAAAAACATGTTCTTTGGGTTCAGGGGACTCTAAAACGTGAAGATCCGTTGAAAACTCAATTTCGAATTTTCCTTTATTGTAAAAGGAAGCAAAAAGATGGCGTGAAACTTATGAAGGTTACAAGGTTTCAAACGTCTTGCCTACATACTTAATAATTTTTTAAATGAACCAATTATGGTGTTTTCAAAATGAGCACCATTATTAGCACACCCAAGCGCGCACGTCTCAACAAATTAGACTCAACTGACGCAAAAACTAATACTGTTATTTTTACAGACACTTTGCAATGTTATTACAATGATAATTCGCTAAGTTCTCTGCAGCACGTATGTACTAACTAGTGTTTACCATTTTTCTTATACGAGATGGGGAAATACCGAAGTGTAAAACGTATTTCCAGGGCAGACTTTATATTCATAAGTTCAATGGTAATCACAATCAACAACCTTCGAACTTAATTTCGTTATTTACGTACAGCCTGCCTGGAATACTTGAATGTTTTTCAAGTGCTGCGTTGAAGAAAAACAGATCAGTGCTGTGCGAAGCAGATCCCTGGCACAGAAACTGAATAGAACAGTTGATTAAACAACAAATGTGGGGAAATGCTCCAGGCAATTGAGATACGTGGCACAATTAACTAATTAATTGTAACTAACTAGGCAATAAATAGAAAAATTAGGGCAGAACCCAGACAAGAAATTCTTAAAATTTTATTACCCAGATAGAAGCTCCATATACAATTTAATTACATTTGTCATAACAATTTACTTACCGATTTAAATGTTGGGTGAAGCACTCACGTTTCGTATATACAATGTAAATATATATGTAATTGCAACTACCCAATGCTTTTTGTAGTTTTACAATTTCGAAGATGTTGCGTTGGTCACGTAACCTAAACTGAACGTCTTATTGACGCAACTGTTCTTGTTAAACTAAATAACAGATCTCAGAGCAATTTGTTTGGTCTAAAGCTCTGTATAATAACAATGGCTAATATGCATTCTTCTATTACAGCAATTAAGTGAATTCCATCCATATTACAACAGATCAGCAGATGACTGACCAAATACACATACCTAATTACATGTCTTGCTAGGATTAAGGATTCTTGTCTTGATGTTAATGGCCCGATAATTACCTACGATTATATCTGGAATGTACACATCTCTATTGGTGGATCTACTTTTTGTTAAATACAAATAGTAATAGACTTGCATTAGAATTTACTGTTTAAATTATGTCTTCTGAAATTAATATTATTTTAGTGATTTACACAAAAAATTTTAATCACAAATATTAATTTGCAATCAGTAGTAGTTCCTCAAAACGGCTAGAAAAATACACACACCTGTGTTTATAAAAGATGATGCTGAACGTCCCTCAAAAATGTTTACATTTGGTACATTTTGTAAAATGCGTATACAGACCCATTCAGTAGCAGTGTAATAACAACATTTAATTAATTATTACCGATACATAACCACTTTAAAATCTCCAGTCGTGTCCTTTCTTTTATTGTTAAAAAATATATTGGTATTAATTTAAATTAATATTTTTATATTGATACGAACATTCTGTCTTTTCAGAAATATAAACATTAATTTTATCGAATTAATCAAATCGCTAATAGAACTTCGAAGCATAATTCTTTGTATTAATCCTCTAAGAAAAACATAATATTATACAAAAACCAGTGAAGCTACTTGCGTCCGTTACGCTTCATCGTCAACCATCAGACTTAGTTCGTTCCTGATCAGGCCTGCTTCCTTATCTTCTTTTGGTATACATGTATTTAAATGAGTTCCCTATTTAATGTCACCAAATCGTAGAACTACGAAAAGTAGGTGAATTACTTACGCTTAAAATGGTAGATGAAGTGAGGCTAAATGTAGTTAAAAACCCTCGAGGTTGAAAAATTTGAGAATGGTCCCTTCCCCTCCTGTCTTACGACGTGCGTGTTAAGTTAGTGTAAACATGAATATAAACATCATACAAATAATACTAATTATGTACGAATCTATCTCATTTCCCATTTTTGTAATCGGTATGCCGTGTTACCAATTTCTGGCAGAAGAAATCAGTTATTTTTCCAATAGACAACTAACTTTTTTAAAAGACCTTTACGATACATCATATCATTACATATATAGCAGCATTTTTAAGTCCAAATGAAATGTTTTAGAATCCAATATTTATGCTGACGTATTACTTATCATTTATAAAGTTGTTCCCATTAACGATACGTCCAAAGCAAGTGTTACAAATTTCCTCCTTATCGCGGAAGCGTTGACAATTGCTATTGATAAGATTCTGCTAAATGGGAATCCTCAAAAACGTAATTTAGTTAAACTTTTAAACTTGACTTATGGCAGAAGAAAAAAAATATTCCTTTGAGTGTGATAACTCCTACTAGAAGGATTTGTTAATCTTTCAAACTGAAAAGAACTACATATATAAAAAAACTATGTTTGCAACTTTCTTCCTAATTCTTACAATTTTTGATATCCGTTACGTATCCCAAGTGAAATAATATAGGTAGTTGATAATAGTTATTTATTAGGGATGAATCGATACCGATACTCGGTATCGGCATATCGGCCGAATTAGGGATATATCGGTATTGGTCATATCGGCCTTCCTTTTTGCCGATATATCGGCAAAAGTGAATTTCCTTTCGATATTTAATATTTTAATATTTATTATAAGAAATGAACAATGTAATGTAAATAATCAATGTGGAGTATAAAATATAACTACTATCTAATATTGAAAATTCATTTTTTGTAAATTAGTAAGTAAAAATATTAGGCTCTCCATCAAGTGTGTTGCACCATGCAGCAAAATATCTTCCAGCTTCTGGAATGCACTGCATCAGCAAAAAAGAAAAAGGTAAAGGTCCAGGGTCATTTAAATTCCCCCGGCTGGGGGCCCCTTGCGTCCCTCTTCAGCCAATAACGGGAATTTTAGAATGGGTGGAAAATGCAAGAGAGGCCAGAAAAGGTGGAGAAGTACTGCCCCGACATTCGCTTCAGAGAAGGTACTCTGTTGACTCAGGAAAACCACCTAAAAACATGAATCAAAGAAGACGGCCAAGGGAATCGAACCCACGACCTCCCGAATGCTAAGCAGACGTGGTAACCACTAGTCCACAGAGGTCGGTCCATCAGCAAAAACATTCGATCAGGCGATGCCATTTCAAGGTCTTGCATCATCAGAAATGTTTAACAATACTAATAGGTCAAGAAAAACAATGATTTGTGTTAAATTGCGTTATTAAAACGAAATGACGAGAAGACACCTCCAGAAGCAAACCTAAGCTAGAGTTCGTATTTAAGAGATTACCCCGCCCGAATCTAGCAAGCAGCGGCGCACACGTGCTTGCATGTAGTCAAAAAGTAGTGGAGAGAGCAATGAGAATATATCGGCCGATATATCGGTATCGGCCAAAAAAACCCGTATCGGTCCATCCCTATTATTTATGGTATAAAAGAGTATATGTATTACAAATAATCCAGGATCCAGGAGAGAAAAATTCAGCGCTAGGCCGAGACGGGTCATGTCTTGAGCGAATTATTTGTAACAAGCAAACTGCGCGCTACGCGCACGTGAAATAGGATACGCGAAAGGTCAAGCTCCGATCCGAGCGCTAAGTTAAGAAAAACAAAACCTAAACAACTATAAACATCTGTGAAGCCGGAACGTGAGATTTTATTTTGTGCCACAGACACACAGACACACATTAAGGAAAATTATATTATAGATAGATAGCTCACGTGTGCCATAGACAAGTTTATCCAACAACTTAATAAATATCTGAAAAACAAATTTTATATTGACAGCCGTTCCTAGTGATAAATTGGAAAGTACGGAGAGATCAACTATGTCTAATTAGAGTCGCCTGTGATGTGTGTTGTATGTTTAGCAGTACTGAAGTATATTGGCAGTTTATGTCAAATTCGAGGTTAGTAGGTTAGGTTTGGTTTGTTATTTGACATAGACTGACGCAAAACTCAACTTGCAAATCTCGAATTTGACATATCTTGACAGTGTTACCAACAATACATAAATAAATAAATAAATAAACTAAAACACTAGGGTTTTCTAGCTATAAAACTCTAGGGGTTTATTGGCTACATAATATTATTGATATCAGTGTAATTATGCCTCTATAATACAGAGTGATTTTTTAAAAACTCAATTGCAGCAGGCCCTGGATAGCCTGAATCAGGTGGCAATACTGAAATGTATTGTTAGTGACACTGGTTTGCCGTCAGTTTTGACACAGACTGACGCAAAACCTAACCTGCTAACCTCGAATTTGACATAGACTTACAGTGTCACCAACAATACATTTCAGAATTGCCAACTGATTCAGGTTATCCAGGGCCTGCTGCAATTGAGTTTTTAAAAAATCGCACTGTATGTGAGTTATGGATAAAATTGCTCAGATTTGAACAAGCGAAACAATTTGAGAAGACTATCGTACAATAAAAAATGCTAAATATTTCAAAATAGTATAGGGATTGCAATATAAATCAAAATATACAACTTGCCTTTTAAGACAATGTCGTACGTGGAGAAATCTACATGTAAATATCAGAAGATAATATAGATATTTATGCATTAATTAAGGAATACATGAATAGGTTTTTTTTCCCTGAGGTGGACATAGTTACAGATCGAAGGCCTATGCCCCGAGGTCTGTAAGTCAACCGAAGGTTAAAAACATGAATATCTCCAGTGGTGCATTAGTAATTTACGATACAAGTGCGTAAAGCTAGTCTTTAGTTACGAGTGGGGCGATCATTTTAAGCCCCGCGAGTAACTAAAGATGCTTTACGCATGTGTATCGTACAATATTTTATCTACGATAGAATCTAGAAAACACGGTAAATATAAAAAATATTTAAATGTAAATTATGATTACTAGCACACGGTCGTAATTTTGCGTGGTTAAAAATTTTAAAACACTTTGCTACTGACGACGTGCCTAATGAAATATTTAAAACGCGTTGCTACTAACGACGTAAACTAATGGAAACATGTTATTAAACAGTCGTTTTACAAACTTGAAACTGCCAACTACAAGTAAATTTTACACACTGTCGTAGATAAACAATATTTTATTATAACATATTAGTAAAATTAGTATAAAATTTCAAAATGTATGTCATATTTAAAATAAGAATCAGTAAATAACATTCAGGATTGCCTGAATGTATGGTTGCTAAGACGTTGTTGGTAGTTCCATGGTTACCATGCGATTAAGGGTGAAATAATTTGAAAAATCCATAGGGAGCTATTAGTACCTTTTCACATTTTGTATCTATGATGAAAATGAACAATATCGTGTTGGTAGTAATTAAAAGCTACTATTCTTTAAAAATTGAAATTCATTTTTTAAACTACAGCAATGTAAACATATCTTTCCAGTTAGTTGTGATAGCAGAAATAAATAATAATTTACTTAGCAGGTTTTGTCAAATGTTTTATTTTAAATATTCAACAAAATTGAGTATAGATAGCTACATAGTATCTTTCATTTAAACTTTTACCAAAGATAACACTATACCGATTGTCTGCAGGTACTAGATACACATTGTAGCTAGATACACAGGCAGTTTGTTGGTTTTAAAATTTTAAACCGTCGCTGTATTTGGTTACCGTGTGTATGTACCTAGTACTTGTATGTGTATTGAAACAGACTAGACACAAAATACAGGCAAAATCATTTTCTACAATTTCATCTTTTGACGATTCAACATCTGGCATGCTAATCATAAGTTATATAGAACCACAATTTATAAACGGGGATAAAAAATTTATATATCCAAATTGTGTTAAATATAAAGAAATATGCAAACCTCCACGGCCGACTACACATCTGCGTAAATAAAGGCGATTTCTAACAAAACCAGAAATATTTCATCACTGCTATAGAAATCTCTAAGATGAGTATTAAAATTACAATCCTAGCATTTAAAAATAACAGAAAGAAACCATTAGGAGTTTTACCACTTTAACTCAAATTAATGTATGAAATCTAATCTACAATTTTGCCCATATCACATTTACTAATAACATCATACCGCAGGTTCTGCTGAAAAATTGCCAATTTAATTTATCCAAATTCTTGAAAATTATGACCGCGTAATACTTGGCAAGCAAAATGTCAACAAATAACATTATTTTTAGAAAGTTTACAGTTTAGTATTAAAAATTCCAGGTAATATATCGCGATTTACATAGTGATCAAATTTATGGGTACTTGAAGTTCGTCCGTTAATAATTCAATGTTCCAATTTTCTAGATCCTATAAAACGGGTAATTATGTAAAAATTTAGTTCTTTTTAATTAAATGGCATATTTGATGTTTCATTTGAAGAATGCAATATTGTCGATATAAATTAAGTTAAACGCAATAACACGAATTTTGTGATAAAATGTAAATACAAAACGGATTGAATGTCAGAGAGAAGTTTCTATTTTACGTTAAAAAAACTTTAAAACGGAAAAGGTTATGCATATCGAAATACATAGTTATTTTTGTATTAAGTGCGCGCAAAATCGGTGTTTTGCAACGTATGAGAATGTCACATTTAGCCGAGACAGTCAGGTCGGAACGATAAAAAATTCGAATGCACCAAAAAAACGCCTTGTTATTTACATCTCTGTTTCGTCTGACAATTGAAATATCAAAAGCTGGCATAATTAATAGCATATTACCCAGAAATTATAGACATGAAATTTGGTCAAGAGGCAAAACTAATTGCTCCCACTATGCATTTCTAATTATTCAAGTATTAAATACATATAATTACGCTCTCTTAATATACGTTTGTTTGCCCTTTAATTTCATGCTCATTAGGGTTTAATTTATAAATGACATGACAACAATTTGGTGTTGAATCCTAGGTAAGTTAAAATGTCAATTGGTAATTATTTAGGGTCTTAAACTAATGACGTGAATAATGATGATGAATACTGACATTAAGACAAGATTGCAGATTCAATAATGTTGCAAAAAGATAATGGGAAAGGTGATTTCCACTTTAGACTCCTTGGGTTTAAAGTGGAGAAATATGTTTTGCTCTTTTCCTTCCTCTTCGAATTTGAAATTAACATTAGAATGAGTTTTTCAAGTACGAGCCTTAAGATCCCCCGGAACGTCATTAACATGACGTCAGTAAAGGCATTTTCTGGATGAAGGAGTAACCAGTTCTGTTTACAATATTAAGAATAAAGGAGGTTATATTTATGAATAGCAGAGGAATATTGCAACAGATCGGGGAGAGTGTGCTTAAAAGTTAGTTCAGTTGATTTGCATTAGATTTGACAACAATGAAAGAAAAAGTAATTATCTATTCCCGAAAGAAAGTATTTTTCATAAAAAATCAAAAATGCGCTCATAAAATTCGAAAACTATCTGATATACAGGGTAGATAAAAAAATAATAATTCTGCTAAGGAGTATAGTACCCTTATTTCTAAAACATGACAGAAAATATTAATTCGAAATAAAAAGTTATGCATAATTATGAAATAACAGCCTGCTGTGGGTATTTTCTAATTTAAAAAAACTGCGACAACAATCGGAACTAAAATGATTGAAGCAATGATTTAAATTCGAAATGGAGTAGTTGCTAAACTATCACTTCAACATATCCACCCTTCTCTTTCCATGGAAGTTGCAGTCCTTGTTGCAAATGTAAGAGACATTTTGTTATTTTTCTGTTATCTTCAGAAATAAGGGTACTTCACTATTTAGCCGACCTATTATTTTTGTATCTACCCGGGTGACAATGAAACTACTACCCACGGCGGCATTTCGAAACAGCTATTAATTTTAGACATGGGGTATGTTAGACAAAAGTTATTTAGAATTGTTCAGAGGGTCATAAAAAGAAAAAATATATGGGGTGTCCCATTTAAAATAACAAAGTCAAGGTCATTTCCGGTGAAACCGGAAACGACATTCAATTGTTTTTATCTTACAATTTTTCACAATTTACAACCCTATCGATATACCGAATTGCATATTTCTATCTCAAGCCGTTTCGAAATGCCGCCGTGGGTAGTAGTTTCATTGTCACCAGGTATACTGTCAAATAGTTTTGGATTTTTATGAGCGCATTTTGATATTTGGACAATGCAGAGCTTTTTATGAAAAATATTTTTTTTCAGGAATAGATCATTACTTTTTCTTTCATTGTTCTCTAATGCTAATCAACTGACGTAACGTAACGTCTCTCTCACCGATCTGTTGCACTATTCCTTTGCCAATTTTGGTTTTTGAAATTTTTATGGATTTTTACTTCCCTTTATTTATTTATTTATTTATTTATTTATATATTTCGGGGTCGCAACAAGCACAAGGCTCAATTATAGCAACCCACAATTAAAAATAAAAATTACAGACTCTCAAGGCGAAAGCAAACATTATCGATAATAGAAAAAAAAACACAATTAAACATAAAAAGCCGGAATGCAAAATGAGAACAAAAACAGTATACACTTAACTAGAATAACAATTGTAAAGTTTAGCTTTGAACGTCTGAAGGGAATCAAAATGAATATCTAACGTGTTACAATTAGACAAATAAAAGTTATAAAGCAATGATAATCTTGTTACTGGAGAGTTGTTAGCTGAACTAGTTCTGTTAAAAGAGATACCAAGCAACGCAACACTTACAATAAAGGAAGTACATAATACATATTGGATTCACCCCAAAAATTCGAAATTGAGTTGTCAACAGATCTTCACGTTTTCGAGTAATCTGAACTCTGAACCCAAAAAACATATTTTTGTTCATTGGTCTGTCTGTGTGTGTGTCTGTCTGTGAACAGAATATGTCAAAAACGAAAAGAGGTATGGCGTTGAAACTTCATATATAAGTTTTGTGTACTATCTAGATGAGACAGCACGTTTTTGAAGAAAATCGCATAACCGGAATTTTGGTTTTTCAAAAACGTCTCTTAACGATTTTTTTCAAACTTTACATTTTTATTACATTTTCAATGTGTATTGATACGTGATTTTCAAGAGAGAAAATTTTTTTCTTCAACTAACGCTCTATTTTGCACGGTTTCTGTAGAATTTGTAATTTTTGAAAAATTTTGACAAATGCTTAAAAATTAAAAATAGGTACAATTTTGGGCTAATTATGTAAAAGGAGTTGTGTGCGTGTATCACACCAGATCTGTTTCCATAAATTGATAATTTAAAAATCCCATATGTAGAGAACTCTATGTGACAACAGTCGAATATCGTGAAATGAAAGTGTAAATAAAATGTTAAGTAAGTACAATGCTCATATTTACAAAAAACAATAGAAAATATAAAAAACAAGCCTTAAAATACAGAAAGCACCATTTTTATTTACAATTTACCATTTACACGCGTAGGTATGTGTTTAACATACCTTTGCAATTACTTTTTGGAAATCGCCAACAATTACAAAGAATTAAAGTTGCTCAAAACAACGTGCTCCGGGAAATTGTTAGGAAACTTTTTTTTTTCTATGCAATTTTGTCAGGGATGAAAATATTCGTTATTCTGAATTTTGTGGCATGAGATGGAATTTTAGAATAATAAAATAGTATACCATCTATGTTTTCATAGTCCTTATGCCGATAATATTAGAAATTAAATATTGTTTTAATTCTATAAATTTGTTATCAGCTATTTCTCAACACACTTTGACGAATCGAAAACTCGCATTTTACTTTATGTAGCAAGGTTTGCATAAATAACAAATATTTTAAATAAATGTCTTATTAAGTTATCCATTATTCGCCGTTAAGGTGAATAAATAAATACTACAATATAAGAGACAATGTAACGTTACTGGTATTTCTTTGTGTTGAGATATTCATTCGGAAGGTCGATTTAATTGATTGCTGTTTGCTCAGACGTAAAACAATGTGTTAGTGCGTCATTGTTTGCTTAACAAGCAGGGAGAAAGTGTTCCAGCACTTAAACTTCCACCAGTAACAATTGCAATAAATTAAAGTTCTCAATTCTACTGGTATATATTTCCATATACAGGGTGTAAGAAAAGTATGGAATCCCTAGCAAATATTAGGGGTCTACCAATTATTCGGCGGGTGGAATAATTAACCGAATATTCTTCCATTTTTTCAAACTCAACTATTCAGATGAGCCGAATAACCGTCTCAAATCATGGTATTCGACCAATGACCGTATTCGTTATTCGGTAGACCCCTAGAAATAAGCATTATTATTAATGATTAGGATAGGAGCAGATAGTTACTGCGATGGTACTCCAAAAAAGCAATAGAAATCAACACCGTACAGGAGAAAAATAAATCTACAGTGAAATGTACAGAATATCCGTTTTATCGAAAAATATTTTATCTACGACCACTACTAAAAGTAGGCCTTTTAGCGCTAGCTTGTTTCACTAAAAGTGACGTTTTATACAGTGAGCGCCAAAAAGCATTGGTCAGTTTCAATTTGTAATAACAATTTATTTGCTTAAATTACACAGTTAATCAAAACTATTTCTTAAAGACCAAGAATGGGAGATTCACTTATGAAAAATTCTGTCGGTTAAATGACTCCCCTCTTGTTGAATGCACTCTTTTAAACGGCTGCCGAAATCTCTCATCACACGTTGCCGCATATCCTGCAGTATAGCTTCAATATTTTCTCGAATAAACATTTTAAACTTTTCCAGATTTCTTATCTTTCTTGTAAATACTCTACTCTTCAAGTAATCTTTAAGAACAAAGTCAGGAGTGGTTATGTCCTGCGATCTCGAAGGCCAAGGAGGGTCACCATAGCAAGAAATCAGTTTATTTGGAAACGATTGTCGTAGGATATTCGTATTATTTCTTGCGGTGTAATTGGTAGCACCGTCCTGTTGAAACCAATATTCATTTACTATTACTTCGACACGAAGTGTACGAAGTATTGAAATTCCCTCATATCGAAAACCACTCTGAGTCAAATATCTCTAAAATTCGAGCCAACCGACTAATGAACCCGCTATATCAAATTTCCGTCTCGGCGGTGCTGATCTTTTGGTGAAGATCCCAGGACACTAGATCAATCCCCCGTATTGGGGGGTGCCTAAACGTGCTGTGCGGGGGATGTATGTTCGTATGTGTACACGATTCCGGTCGCCAGGAACTTTCCTGAAGTCTTGGATCGTTTTCATACGATAGGTCCTCCGAAAATGAAGGCAACATCAACTTTTGAGCTATGGTCGTCGGCAAAAAATTTTTTTTTGTGTTTTTTTTTTTTTTTTTTTGATAAATAACTGGTTCATAGCATTTCATTGTATTAGCGAAACGGAGTGATGCTGAGTATCGAAGTATTCTTGGAAAGCACAGACGGGCGCTTTTCTTGGGTGGGGGGTACCGTATATTTTCCTCTTCTATTTGCAATAAAAAGATCTTTGAAGCATGTAATGTCTTTGAGATGTAACCGTTACCGTTTCACCAATTTCCTCGAAAAAATGAGCCCCGACAACCTTTGACTATGAAGCAGCACACCAAACTGTCACTTTCGGAGGATGTCAAACATTGAAACAAAACTCCCAAGTTTTCTATTTATGAAAAAATCATCATTGATTCCATAGGTGAAGCGTATGGGATTTTATTAGGTATTGAAACTGACCAATGCTTTTTGGCGCTCACTGTAGTTTACCGTGTTTAAAGAAATCAGCTGTTTACTTTTAGCACATGTGCTAAAAGTGAAGCGAGGTTCAAAACTACAATTTCGAACTGCAAGTGAAGTTGTAAAGCTATTCTAGTTGCTTTTTGCGTTACAGGTAAAGCGTTTTTGAAATAATTAAAGCTTTATGTAATGAATACAGTCATATGTGGAGTATCAATAATTACATTTCGTAACTCACCTTGACAGCACGGGCGTGGCCAAACAATCGCCACCGCGGCGTAGCCTACTATTCATTATGACATAAATTAAAAGCGTCGCAGATGGGAACCTTTCTTAAATCGATATTTATGGATTAATAACGGTAAAATTAAGGTCGTAGATAAAATATTGTATGCAACGCGTGCTAAAAGTCGTTTATGCGCGAGACATGTTATGAAACTCAGCGCATAAACGTCGACTTTTAGCACTTGTTGCATAAATAGCTATTATCTACGACAGTATGTAAAATTGCCTTTTAGTTGGAAGTTTTAAGTTTGTAAAACGACTGTTTAATAACATGTTTTCATTAGTTTACGTCGTTAGTAGCAACGTGCTTAAAAAAGTTTATTAGGCATGTAGTTAAAAATTTTAAAATTTTTAAAACACTCAAAATTAGGACCGGTTGCTAGTAATTCTAATTTACATGTAAAATATTTTTCATATTTACCGTATTTTTTAGATTGTATCATAGATAAAATATTGTACGATACACATGCGTAAAGCATCTTTAGGCACGAGTGGGGTAGAGTTAAAACGCGAGTGAGCGAGCGTTTTAAGCCCCACGAGTGACTAAAGATGCTTTACGCATGTGTATCGTAAATTACTATTATGCAAAAGCTGTTTAGTACTTAGTTGTTCCTTAGAAGGGAAGATTGAATTCTTAATTTTCTTCACGAACGGAAAAAGCACAGCGAATAACATTTAATTTCTATAAATAGTAACCCTGCTGATCTAATAGATTTTTTGTTTTTGAATAACGTAAACCTTTAGTACGCTTTAATATATTTTTTTGAGAAAAGCAAGAAAATGTTTATTTTAACAGTCAGTAATTTAAACACCTGTGCTCTTGCTTATTTGTTGAAACAACTGACATTAAAAATGTCAACATAAATAACTAAACTAAAACGAAAACATTTGATTTACATAATTTCTATTTACACGAATACAGTAAGCTTTTATAGTAACAAAACTTGAAATGGACCATTCATGAGAAAACCGTCGTGTTCGAATTGTAATGATACAAGGAGAACACAGGAAGAAGTTTGCAATATGATTAACAACCTGTAGTTGTTCTGAGGTGTCTAGATTGCAAGCATCTTTCCTAATTGCCTCAAGGTTAAATCCAATACAGTAATAGTATATTACAGCCCGAGATGGAAAGTGTTTCATTACTGTCGAGAGATTAGTTAGCTGATTGAGACGCGAAGCGTTGAAATCAGCTATTATCTCGAGACTAAGGAAACTTCCTGTCGAGGTTTGTATACTATTTTATTCGCAACCACTTTATTCTAAACAATAATTGGAAAAATTATTATATTATGATACGACAGGTTGTGACGCGCATGAATGGATCAACGAGATTCCCAGTGTCCCTACCTACTCAGCGGTCGGGAATGTACTTCCCGCACTTGAGTGGGAAGTGAGTCGGGAAGTAGCGGGTTGAAATGTACGACTTCCCCCACTCAAATGAGGTCAGGAATGTTAACATTACATATATGGTTGCGAATAAACTTTTTTTAAATTAATACCTATTAGAATCACATATCTTCTCCGCGATTGCATTAATATTAGGGCATATACAACGCATTAGACAATTCAGAACCTTGTGTTCCTCTATTTCTCGACATCTCCAAGGTATTTGACACAGTAGATCATACAATACCTCATAACATATTACAAAAATGTGGAACTCTAGAAACAATTAAATGTTTTCAACAAATTATCACTTATCATACCATGAGTTCAAGAGTAGTCAAAGTTATGTCGAATATTTTTGCTGTGGTATCACGAATGTCCAAAGCGCAATGGACATTCGTGATACCACACTTAACTTTGACTAAGAATGGCATTCGAGGGACTATTCAATGAACCCAACTACTTTTTCAAATTAGTTTTCAGTACATCTAGCAATAAACTACGCAATTTCTATAGTAACAGAACACTAATATTGACTTTTTCTAATAAAAATCACATTTCTTTAAAATATTCACTTGAATACCTTCTAGGAAGGTATATCCGCTGATATTTTTTTGGTTGGTGGAGAAATGTCAAATTGTGGATTTTTATTGGTCACTTTTTGACAGATGACAGGTGAATTGAATAGTTTAAATAATAAAACAAAACTACTATATAGTAATATTAATCAGACTCCAATAGTCCTGTATTATTCTATTATATATTAATTGCTTGCTATTACCTACTGATTGAAATGGTTAGCTAATTGCTAACGTGGTTAATACTGTCATAATTCTGTGAGCAGAAAGTTGGCATGCAGTGAAATATTTATTGTGATGGAAAACTAAATATACTATACACAACTTACATTTGAAATATTTTTCGATAAAATGGATATTTAGTCAATTTAGTGACACGTAATATATTTTATACTTTTCGGATACCCTGTATAACGAGTCTTTATGAAAATTTCTCACATTATGGCAGTTCAGGAGCTTTCGTTTTCATTATTCAATATATTAATCCATACATAGATATTCCAGGTTATCCACGGTCAAATTTGTATATGATATATGAATATGGAAATAGATAAGTTCTCAAATATCAGCATCGCTAATAATGTTAAGCTGCGAATTAAATGATACAAGAGTCAGCGAATAGCAATTCTGGTTACTAAAACCAGAATTAGGACTGGAATTTTATCATCTTCTAAAAGAAGAATTAGCAACAACTGTAATAAATAAACCAACATAGCAGTAAGTCTTGCAAATTTCGTGTCAGTCGTACATTAACATTATTGCGTGCCTCGCTTTGCAAACGCGGACAAAAGCTAATTCCACGGACAGTTTTTGTATAGTAGTTCCTTTGCTTACTTACGAGCGGTTGCGTCATTTGTAAAAGTATATCTTCCAACACAAACTGGATGAATCGAATCAATTTACTAGTAGACTGTGACTTTCACGTTAATTGCGACATCGGCCGTTGCGCAATAGGTCGTTTCAACAACTCCAGTGATTCAGAACAATCATAATAATATGCAAAAGAAACGCTCAGTTATGCACATTTGCTGGTTAATAGGGCCCAATTCAATGCTACTGGAGATAAAATTGCTAACAAAAAATAGCAAGTTTTTATGAAGAAACTAAAACTGCCGTACATCACAGTACCAACTACCATAAAAATCTCTTCGAAACCTGTTATGCCGTTTTTTCACGAACACAAATTAGATATAACTTTGAACAAGAAAGGAATTTAGCATTTTAACATCGCAAATATCAAGCACACAAAATCTGGTTACTAAATACATACATTCTAGGTCGACTTTGAAGCTCACTATAAGCCCAGCAGTAGAAATCACTGTCAACTTTGTTTCATACATATTTACTTCACCATGCAACGTAATGAGCTTATCAAATTATTAGCGTTGATTTAATTAACGTAAAATTACTTCAAATTCGACGTGATTACTGCTTGTCAGACAAAACAAAAGAAATCGTTAAGTTATTAAATGCTATCTACATTAGCAGCATGCTACGCCATTTGTTAAGGTTGAAAGTGGAAGTCTGGCACATGAAAAGTCAGTGAACGAAAACAAAAATAACTAAGAGATAAAAACTGAAGTCAACAAAATGAACTTGAGAATGTATGTATAAAAATAGGTTTAAGTGTCACGCATGGGAGCAATGGCACAATTACAACAATTACAGTAATATTGCCGGAGCAAACGAACGCAGTTTTCAAGTAAGTGAGTGGCATCAACGCTAAATCGCAGAAACCTACATTTTGGTATACGATTCAACAACATCGTTATAATCTAATCAGTTTTGCATAAATTGGAACAGTTGGTAAGACGAACAACCGGCTGTTAATAATAACGGCGCACATAAGCAACTGCTTTATACTATAAAAAATACGCCATACAAAAATTATTATATTCACTGCCCCTATACATTCAAAATATCGTTTAGCAATATAATCTCAGATAATGCCAAATAACATGGAGAAACTTGAACAAACGTTTTGAATGAACAATTAAATAGACAAAAAAATGTTACCTACCCGATATCTTCAATATGTTGTTATGACACGGTTACTAAGATGTATGTAGTATTTATTTCCTTGTTTTGCATATTTGCGGCGCAAAATAAGATCATATTCATTACTGTGTTCATGTTATTCATAATAACTCGAATGTTACATAACATAGCAAGCAACCTTTACACATTTACTTATTTTCTTTGTATGGATTTATAACATCAATATGCGCATTCCTTTACTTAATTATTCTCCGCGAGTAGCTGAAACAAATAATAAAATGAAGAACTTGTAGTCTTCCCCACAAATTTAAATTTGTGGGGAAGACTACAAGTTCTTCATTTTATTATTTAAAATCCTACCCCACTTTAAGCAACAATGGATCAACACCACATTAGCTGAAACAAATTAAGAGAAACAAATAAACATGCTTTTTTTTAAATCATCATTAAATACGAAAAATCGGCAGTGAAGTAATACATTATTTTACGATTTGTTGTAGGTGGCCGATAAACGTCAAAAGAAGCTACAAAAAGTTGATTAAAATGTTATAATTTAACGATTTAAATAGATATTAACGATACAAGTTTGATTATGAGCATATTAACGAAACGAGTTTGATTGCCAAATGCCGAATTTTGCGGCAATCAAATGAGTCTCGCTAAGTGCCATAAGCAAACGAGTATTGTCCAATATTTTATCTTCATCAATAAATTCTGGTTCAATGTATTTTTTTTTATATGAAAAGAGTGCGGTAATATCCATTATCTACTCCAGTGGGATAAGTAACTCATTTGACACTATTTCTGTTAGGTAATGAAGCTCATTACACCACTCAGTTATGTAATGGTTTCATTACCTAACTGAGTGGTGTAATGGTTTCAGTAACTAACTGAAATAGTGTCAAATGAATGACATAATGACATTTGCCTACTAAAATATTTTTGAAAATGACATCTGACATTTCTCTTAATGCACTTTTCTCAATTTTGGGCAGTTGTAGATAAAATTTTGTGCAATACATGTGTGATAATTAAAGCTGATAATTATATGCACTCAAAAGTACGAAAATATGTGCATTTATATGCATACATTTTGTTCAGTATATGCACTCAAAGTTATAATATATGCACACAATATGCTCTAATTTTTTTGAAAATACGTAGGAGTATTCTAAATAATGTAAAAATTTCAATTATTTTGTATGAGTATATTTATTTCTCTAATTTTTTTATTCAAATATGTCATTCATTTTAATGTTTGACTATATAAACATGGACTGCCAATGCCAACTTCACGTTGTAAGCAACATAAAAATGAGATTTCCCCTAACCCCACCAGACTATTATTCACCCAACACTCTTGAAATGGATTTTGTGTTGGCCGATTCCTTAGTCACCGCTTCTATGGGAAAAATGGGGGTTGCTGGCAGTCTATGTTTATATAGTCAAAGATTTTAACACAGGCTTCCCCTTTCATCTACTCATTTCGATACGCACACTGCACTCCAACGGCAGAAAGTGAAAGTATGTATCTCAGTTGTACATAAAAATTTTATTAATAAATTTAATAAAATAGTAAATTTTACAAAAAAAGTTCAAAAAGTTCTTCATACATTACAAATTATTGCTAAATATAATCAAATATGCAAAATTTATAAAATATGCTCAAAAACGTATAAATATGCAAAATATGCAAAATGAAACTTGGCTTAAACGATTTGTTTTCACATAATTAGTATACATATGCAAAAAGTTTTGCCGGCATATCAATTATACAAAATATGCATTTGCCATATAATATCAGCTTTAGTGATAATGCATCATTAATATACTTGTGTGCTTCCATAACCCGTGCTACGCACTCGTTTGTAACTTACACACGTATATTAATGATGCTCTTATCCGACTTGTATAGTAAATAACTATTACCGCACTGAGTGCGTGATAAAAAGATTAACTTCAGCGCGTTGATATAAAGATAGCTACTTATAGAGTGTCTATAAGAACATGGAGATCTTTTAAACAGTAAGAAATAGATTTGGTTAAATTAGAGAAAATATTCATCACAATTGCAACTATGATCCACTTTTCATTTTCAATAGAGTGAAAAAATTACTTTTTCAGGTACTATTGAGAAATGTACTGTATTTCTAAATACACCATCGTTGCACAGCAGTGCAGTCTAATTTTGATATACACAATACTTCCAATTATTTTTGATATTTTTAATCAAAATTGTCAGGGCCGTAACTAGGTATAGGCCGAGTAGGCCCCCGCCTACAGGCGCATGCGGCAAGGGGCGCCAAATTGCACTGAAAAAAGAATTCCTCTCATACTAATAAAAAAATATTAATAAATAAACAAGTGGGCGATTTTACAAACAACTTCATTTGTAATATTAACAATTTTAGCCTAAATATTGCGAATTGCGCCCAATCTGGTCTATACCTTGTGCAGTTTGAATAGGGAATGTTATGAGTACAATTCCCACATATATCAATCAAAGCATTAGAATTATTAGCTTTTTAGTCCGCTGCATGAGTGACCTTATTCTAACTATAAAATTGTTTACATTGTTAAAACTGACTGTAATACAGTAGTGGCGACAAACTAACTTAAATTTTAAACAACTGTTGAAAAGGGTTCACTGATTACATATAAATTACGTTCACTGCTCTGGGCGCATCGCTGGTACAGTGACCCATTGCAGCAATCAGCAGAACACCACAGACCGATTTCGAGAGTTTATAGTATTCCAACCAAAAATTGGAAAGCTATTTAAAATCCAGTACACCACGAAAAGAGTAAGTCATGTCTAAGTTGGTTTCATACAATCAGTAAATAATATTCTAATGTCAATCAGCTTTCAAGTAATGACAGTTCATCTGCAAATTGTACATCTAACAGTTTTATAAAGGCATTGTAACATTGTGCATGATTTAAGTAGGTACTAGTTGAGTTTTTAAAACCGTATAGTAACAGAAAATGTTGATAAACGTATATGTCTTTCAAACTTCCCAATGCATCTGTCACATTTGAGGGTTATTATCGAAGTGTCATTGAATGACAATTAAACAGTAATTTTATGAATTAAATTACGAAGTGACTTACTGTTCTCAATGCTGGCCTGATTTTAAATAACTTCCCAATTTTTGATTGGGATACTATACTTGTTTTACTAATATAGCATTTTCGCTATAATTACTTGCCGCTAGAATTTGTCCAATTTAAGACACCCTACACGATGGCAGCTTTTATTTAAAAAATGGATGATTGAAATCGGTATGCTGCAGGGCTCATACTAGGTGCCGAAACAAAAAGCTACGCATTTTAAATATTATATTGATTATTACAAGACGGTGTGGCGGTCTTTACTCGCTTTTGAGCACACCACATAGATGGCCTTGTTCCAGTTAAAATAATTTTTGCATTTTTAAAATTCACTTGAACATAAAACAGTTACCAAAGAAAATGTTTTCAATGTCTTTAATAGAGAAAGCGTGCTGCAAGGAAAAAAAATTTCTAGATCAAATTATGGTTGAAGAGTCTTCAAAATTATCTACAAAATAAGTAAAAAATAGCTTAATGCTGCTAATCTTACTGACACATTTAGTAATGCGAATTATATGAATTTGGAAAACTAAATAAAACATTGCAGCCAGTGGGATTCGAACTCATGTTCACTGATAAATACATATGCTTATCGTTGTGTTATAAATGACGCAGCGGCGCGGCGTTCCGATTTTGGGCGAAATGCGCCCGATCGGTGCCGATGAAATGACGACGCAGAGACGAAGGTACACCACATGTTTATACATATATAGGGATTTGTAAACTGACAATATAATAATCTGTACTTTTTACTTCCCTCTTCTAAAAGACGAAGGAAGTATTGTAATCGCGAAAAATCACTTTCCAAGATTTCTTCAGATCTTCACGTTTCACGGTCCTTTAATGACGAAAAACGGGTTTTCTCAATTCCGTCTGTTAGTGGTATAACACAAAAACTTAATTGTTGGAAGAAGATGATATGTTGCATGCAGATTATATCCCTTCCTGACATGAAACCGAAAAGATTTCGGTAAAATATATACAGCGTGAGCACCTTAAAAAATTTAATTATTTTAATTTTTGTTTTAACTCCGGAACTATTACTTAAATGATAGTAATATTTTACACATAACTCTGTTTTACCTTTGAAAGCAAAAGAGCATACAGTGGACCCAACATAGGGCGAGCGCCTTAAAAATACATTTTTATTTATTTTTGCTTTACATTAGAAATAGATAAACGTAATAATTTGCACATAGTTCAGGCTTTATACTTGACGAAGATGAAACCCAATAGTTACAGGGTATATGTAAAAAGAACGAAAAGGGGGCAAGAGGAAGTGTGTTCAGTTTAATATAGCTGCGATCCGAGAGATCCTGGATGATCCAGTAGATCAGACGGGTAGAAACGAAATGGCATTCGCAGGCGCTGCAGTTCGAATCCCACTACCGGCAATGTTTTTTTTTATTTCAAAATTGATATAACTCGCATTAGCAAGCGTTTTATTGTTTCAGTATTATTATTCTCCTTTGCTTTTTAGAATTGTTTAGTGTCACAATGTCCACTTGCAAGGGAAGTAGTTCTTAGTAAAGTTTTACGGATTTTTTCTATTAGAATGTGTTTTATAATCTTGTTTTCTGTTTCTATTTTATTTGTGTTGTATTTTATATGTTAACATTTAGTTGTTTATGTTTAAAGCTTTTGAATTAAAAATGTTGGATTTATTTTTGACTACGTATCTGTGTGTTTTGAATACATTGCATCATATATCCGGAAATGTAAAAGTCATACAGTAACTTTAGTATTTTTTGTCACCTCTATCGTTAGTGTACTGAAGGGCGCAAAAATGTTGGCTTGCCTACAATAAAAGTTTGTCTGGTTACGGACCTGAAAATTGTTATGCATTTCTCATTTCTCTACAGTACGTGGAAAAATAGCAAGTGCAATACGTGAGAAAAGAAAAGCTTTTCCGGGCTTGGCGCATTTCTAATCTCAGCTTCGCCTCGATTAAGATGCTGGCGCTTTGCACGGAAAAACTTTTCTTAACTTGTACAATATACTATTCCAGTTTTTATTCTCTGGGCATAAAACAATTTGATTAGAAAAATAAGAGCGAGTAGATAAAAAAAACACTTCGGTGAGCTATACAGAGTGGAGCAAAATCTTTTATAAAAAAAATTGTTAGTTGTCTTTGAAATTATTTTACGACCACTTGCGAACCGGCAGATGGTTAACTATTACTACACTAACAGCCAGTCTTATAAAGGCCACTAATCCGACGTTAACTTTAATTCGCTGTTAAAATAAACAAAAGCCCATAAAAATTTGTTTACTAATGAATAAAATGTCATAAGCTCTAACGTTTTGATGCGCTCTTGTTTATTTTAACAGCGAATTAAAGTTAACGTCAGATTAGTGGCCTTTATAAGACTGGCTGTAAGGGCCGGTTGCAGAAAGCAATGTTAAGTCTGGTGTTAGCTAACGTCGCGTCAAAGTGAACAAAATCGCATCAAATTTTGTTTACTAATGTAATAGTTACCATAAGCATTTGAGATTTGATTCGTTTTTGTTCACTTTGACGCGATGTTAGCTAACACCAGACTTAACATTGTTTTCTGCAACCGGCCCTAAAGATGTGTTTTTCTATTAGGGTGTTTTATTTCTACAAATCAACATACGACCCCCGTCATTCAAAGCTTAAATCGGCTCTAGAGAGTATATCATTCAGTTAACAATTGAAAACTACATTCAAATATAAAATCACCATTATCTAAAAAAATGTTTGTTCTAATATTTAATACCGTGAGATCATTTAAAAGCGGAACAAAGAATGACATGGAATTTCTGTTTTAGATTCTAACTTTGGTTAACATCCATTTGTCAATTTATGAAACTAACCTCAAACAAGACATAAGCTTTATTAAACGTCAAAAATTACAGTAAATGTTCAAAGAAATTGCGTTGCAATTTCTGTCAAGATCGTTTAGATCACAGGTCGTAGACTTCAGAAAAAAATTGACATATATAGTATTCCAACCAGAAATTGGAAAGCTATTTAAAATCAGGCCAGCATTGAGAACAGTAAGTCACTTCGTAATTTAATTCAGAAAATTACTGTTTGATTGTCATTCAGTGACACTTCGACAGTAACCTTCAAATTTGACAGATGCATTGGGAAGTTTGGAAGACATATACGTTTTTCAACATTTTCTATGCTACTATACGGTTTTAAAAACTCAACTAGTACCTACTTAAATCATGTACAATGTTACAATGCCTTACCAAAACGGTTACACGTACAGTTTGCAGATGAACTGTCATTACTTGAAAGCTGATTGACAGCAGAATATTATTTACTGATTGTATGAAACCAACTTAGACATGACTTACACTTTTCATAGTGTACTGGATTTTAAATAGCTTTCCAAATTTTGGTTGGAATACTATACCTAACCTTTAATGTAAGGGATGCTCCAAATAGCACATTATTCAAACCAAGACATTATTGAACCATGTAATCCGACGTTTCTCCTCTTCGAAGAAGTCCGTAACGTTTAAAATATTATTTTAGGCTTGCTTGTTTGCTTGTTGTTGCGAGTTATTTTAGTGTCATTTTGGACAGTATTATAAAACAAGCCATACTTAAAGTAGACCTGATCAAAAACTGCAGATTTTTTGTTTCGTCTAGTTCCTTATAGTTATAGTTAAATAAGGAGAAAAAATTGTTACGTCACAGAAAAGGGGTAATGTGTAGACCTTAACCTCAACTGGGTTCTATCGATTGGCCTTAAAATTGAGTCGGCGATTTATAAATACCGTTAGCTGAGAGTACGAATAGGGCAAACAGCGTCAATTATGTGGCATTTCAGATTTAAAGGTAAGAAGAGATAGAGATTTGCATCCGCATCTCCCGATAATTAAAAAAAAATCATACCCGGACCGAAATTCGAACTCGCGACCTCAGGCTCGACAGTCCAAGAACAACGTCATTACTACACCAATTTGACAGCGTAGTTAAGTAACCGTTTAACGTCTATTACTGGTAATTTGAATACAAATCGACAAATACCTACAAAGAACAAAGCCAGCAAACTCGTCCAAAAGCTTTTCAACTTTGCATTAATATTCCACATTTCTGATATGTCATGTCGCTCTCGGTCAAAAGCAATACTTTGACAGGTTGTGTCGTAGCAAAACTAAAAATTTTGATACAGCCTGGGTTTTAATGAAACTGTTAATAAAAATGTTCCTATTTGTTGAAAACTTTCTGAATCACAGTGTATATACACTGGGTGTCTTAGGAGAGGTCACGGATTAAAATAATCCATTTTTTACCGATCAAGGAAGGTCAATACCACGCAATTCAGAAATTCCCAATGTGAAATAACCCATGATTTGACTGCTAATTTCGTAGTCCGTACTTGATATGACAGTTTGATATAAATTCTAAAACTGTCTTGATAGGAACGTTATGAATGAATTTAAATCGTACATTCCTTTTATATTGAGTTCTGAATGGAATCGAATAACAAACTTTTGAACAAACAACTTTAATTATATCATAAGAGCACCTGGTGATAGCAGAGAAACATAAGTTTATAAAAAATGAGAAATATACTATGTTTTACCAATCAGCTGATTATTCTTGATAATATAGTAATAGTCCCATTAAAGTATGTATGTACGTACACCTTTGGCAATTTTACCTTTTAAGTAAATATTAGCCCAAGTTAATTAATGTGGAAATTCAATACCACATTTACATTTCGAAGTTAAATAAGTTTTGTTTTTTTTCTGACGCTGAGACGTATTGAAAAATTACCAACTCCGCAAAGCGTTAAAATAACTGAACAAATAAGTATTATTAGCCCGACATTGGCAACGGTTAAAAAGTATTTCCCAGGTAATTCCCTTTAAATAAATCTAACTTGCTTTTCTAGCAGTCAATGATAAAAGGATTAAAGTCCAAGACAATACAAAAAATTATATTATCTGAAACCTTTTCGTGGCGTTCTATGATCCATGATGTTTTTGGAGTATTTCGGCCCACTTTAAAATTGAAATTATTAATTAATATTCAATTTTGTTATTTTTTAATTGTCATTTTTCGAAATATAATTCACGTTTTTATCTGGAGCGTAGATATTTCACAGTGGTGGACAATCTTCTTTCGCTTGATGAATTTATTAATTATTGAAAGAACAGTGGCGGATAATGGCGGTGCTCAAATTGGTTATTCTTCGAAGCTCATGCCAATTAGAGAGTAATATAATTTAATAACCGTTACTGGGTCATTTTCTTCTGGCCATTTAGAAAACGTCAGCAGTTAAATGCTGGGTTACCTGTTTTGCTATGATTTTTAATCTCTGGCTAAACGGCCTACCGACTCTATTGTCAGGCCTTGACAAACCTCGTTTATCTAGGTAAGTTTTAGTGTCATGCACGTTAAAATAAATATTTAAACAAATTCTGTTAAGTGACCCCTGTTCTAATCCACAGTTTGAAAAATAAGGTTCAGCTTTATTATTTCTGCTTTCTTATAATCTAAGAAACTAAAAGACAATCGGATGTTGATGCTTATGCTTCGTCTTCTTACTTTTCGTTAGCTCAAATATATAGTTATATTTCATTTTGTTGTAGTTTTCTAACTGATTAAAAATGTCATTATAAATAACTCCTCTTTAATAACTTCTTTGGATTTTTTAAGTAACTGCCATTTTGTAACTAAAAAGTGTACGTTAAAATTATGTCGCTTTTTACTTCCTTTTACGATAAAGGAAGTATTGGATTCACCCCAAAAATTCGAAATTGAGTTTTCAATAGATCTTCACGTTTTAGAGTCCCCTTGGTCTATCTGTCTGTCTGCCAGTCTGTCTGTGAACAGAATATCTCAAAAACGAAAGCAGGTATGGCGATGAAACTTCATATATGTATGTTTTGTGTACTATGTTGATGAGACAGCAAGCTTTTGAAGAAAATCGCATAACCGGAAGTAGGTGTTTACTCTTGTGATTTTTCAGTTTTTTTCGATTTTTTCTAGAACAGCTCTTAACGAATCATTCTGCATTACACTAAAAACACGTAATAGTTATTTACCTAACAAGTTCGGGAAAGTAATTTTCCCCGAACGAGCACTTTGGAGCACGACCGAAGGGAGTGCTGCATGTAGTGCGAATTCGGGAAAATTCTTCCCGAAAGAGTTAGGTACAATGTTTTTTGACGAATAATTGAAAATATTCTAAAAAATACAAAACTTATTATTATTTAGTGTTTTACTACTTTACTGAGTTGACAGCACAAATCACTAAACTCTTATACAGGGTGTAGAAATGCTTTACGCACCATAGGGATTTCAATGGTAATTTCTTCATATGAAAATATTTGCTTCCCTAATTATTTTAGAGCAAACTTGTATGGAAGTTTTTTGTAGAGAAAAATATTCTGTATCCATTCATGCCAGCATTTGTCATTTTACATTTCGGAAAACCGAAAATTTAAAGAAAAAAATTACCATTTTTAGACAAATCAGTGGTGCCTTGAAATTACTAAATCATCTCAAAGCATCAAGAAATTAGTTTGCTGTTTATTTGTTTGCATCTGTCAAATGTAACGGCAACCAAATAAACAGCAAACTAATTTGTTGATGCTTTGAGATGATTTAGTCATTTCAAGGCACCGCTGATTTGTCTAAAAATGGTATTTTATTTCTTTAAATTTTCGGTTTTCCGAAATGTAAAATGACAAATTCTGGCTTAAATGGATACAGAATTTTTTTCTCTATAAAAAACTTCAATACAAGTTTGCTCTAAAATAATTAGGGAAGCAAATATTTTCATATGAAGAAATTACCATTGAAATCCCTATGGTGCGTAAAGCATTTCTACACCCTGTATACATAGCTTACGCACATGTTAACTTATGTCGTAGATCAACACACTAAAGTGTAAGGTACCGCCATTAGTGTTTCTTTATATCTATCCTTGTCGCACAATTGCCCTAGTTTTTGTTGGAAAGTAAAAAGCACCGCAGTACGGGAAAAGTAACTTTCGGCGCATCGGGAATGACCAGGAAATATGAATTTTGAGGTCACGAGTACAAAAATAAAATAACAGGTGGCTTTGAAAACACAATAATATCCATGGAAGCCCTGGAATATTTGGGCGTATCAGAAACTTTCTACAGAGCAGGATACGTTTATGTATTAGTGAAAATCGAGTCCGATTTAGAACATTTATGATTTTCCATTAATTGTTGTTTATTGTGTAGTTTTCAAATTAAATTTATTGCGTTTTCAAAGACTAAATGTTTTTTAGTTTCGTATAAGAGACGTGGCAAAGCATTTTTCATAATCATTAGATGGTTTTAATTCCTAAGGGATAGACTTTTGTATATAGGTAATTTGAGTTAAATCGGCCTATTTTGAGCTCTAGTATATGTCGCTACTTTTTTCCCGCACCTTCCAGGGAACATATAAATTATGTATGTACCCAACTATGGGTATTTGAACGTGTCCCAAACTATGGGTACTCCAACGTGTTTCATGAAATACACTTGTCTTATAACTTGAAACGTATTGAATTGATTGAATGAAATTTTATATACATTACGTACTTCGCCTTTTCTTACTTTCAGGAGACGCAAGTTATGACACTTCCGGTGAATATGTATTTTTTCAGTAATAATGTTGTATTAAGGGCAAATTATTTTGCCGGTAAAAATGTTTTAAGACAGTTTTTTGTTTTGGCAATGTCACAAGACAAACTAACTTCCCGAGCCGCAGGCGAGGGAATTTGTCAAAGTTAGTTTGTCGAGGGACATTGCCAAAAAAACTACAAATCTTGAGTAAAACATTTTCCGAGCAAAATCATGACATCGAAATACATTTTGTGGAGTATTTCCCAAATATCGGTATCGGTAAGCAATGAATATAACATTTATACCACTGCACAATGACAGTTTAAATGACGTTTTTCAAATACCACCTTGATTAAAATAGCATATTTTGATGGTAGCCATGGATACAAGTGGTAAAAAATCTCATTTAATTCCAAGGGAAAATTTTCATTTTTTACCACTACAAAAACACGTGATTGTTTGAATTTTGAAAAATCATGGCATTTGATTGGATAAATACGAGATGCGGGAAATAGTCAATTACAATTTATTACTTAACATTTATTTCTACACAAAGAACAGCTTGGTTGATTTTGATAAATTAAAGGACTTTTCCGGTAAATGGCATGCACAGAGCCACACATTTGAAAATTTAATTTAATCAACTAAATTGAACATGTTTTCAAAATGACCATCATTATGTGAAATACATACGCGAGCTCGTTTTAACAAATTAAATAGAGCTGACTCGAAAACTAATCCTGCTGTGCTCTTCCCGCTAATAGCTTGCCCACGATTTATTAGCATGGTAACAACACACACCATTTGATTATTACGCGAAGCGCACACTGTTGTGACTAACAATGCAATCCTGTTACCCTTTTTATATAGCAGTTAATCCGTAGTAGTAGTAATTGGGAAGTAACATTTGTGTATAATTAGTTATTCTTGCTTTGATGAACTGGAAATTCAAACAAAATTGCATTGCAATCGAATGCCCATAGAGAGGTATGCTAAGGAGTATCTCTGAATATATGGTTATTTTAATTGATGAACATGCTGTTAAGACAAGTGAATTTCGAATTGTCCTGTATAAATTACATGTGCATGCGGTGTTACATATTCTAAAGGCATCTACATAGTGTATAATTGACATACATTAAAAATATCCAGTAGTAGTAAGTCTGGTATTTTGAAACAAATCGTTTTGATTATCTAACTAGTGAATCACCCGAGGTACGTTTCGCTTCGCTAATTACACGATTTAATTAAATTAAATATAATTAAATTTTACTTTACTTTTTCGTACTTTTTTGAAAATAAAAACCGGCCTACGATCTAAGTCTAAAAATAAGCAACATTTTAAGCTATCATACAATTTAATCGGAGGAGATAACGAACAAAGATACATACAAAGAAAGAGACCACCGATTTTATGGTATAGACTATAATAGTATATTATGTTATTAGGAGCAAAAGTTATACTTTATGTGGCGTGGCTGGACGGGTTATCTGCCGAGCTTGCGAGGCTGATAAGTACAGCCGAGACACTTAAAGATACTTTTGCTCCAAATAACATCTAGTATTTTTTCTTCAAACGTTTTTATAACAAATTATTTACAACTTTGTGAACAAAATTCGAAGAAAATTACTTGATTTCGATCAAGTTGTCAGCGGCAGATAAAGTGTTTTAGATGCCATGGCAATGAAGTGACAGTTTAGCATCATCAATCTAGCAGTATAATGCCGTTTGAAGGAAAACATGTTTAAATTAACAAGCAATTATAATGAAACGTCATTACAATTACTCAGCTTGACTCACCTACCCACCTCAGAAACAGTTTCTAGTGGCCTCAATTTGCCTTACCTGTAACAAAGCATTAAATATTTATTACACGTTTATAAAATATGTTTAAACAAATAAATGACACAATAGTAATTTACAAAAGCAAGTGTGAAATTTGCATTACACATAAATTAATCGCTCCCTTAAAAACAGAAGCTAGTAGGCTGACAAAGCATGACCTAAACAAAGAACTAATATAATCCCTACGCAAATGTTTCAATTCAGTATGCAGCAGTGTGCAATGTGCATATGTATAGCCAGTATAATACAATTGTCGGGGGTTTAAAAACAGATGCAGAATTATCCCTTCTTGTTTGGCCATGGTGTCATGGTGCATCAGAACTACTACCTTATTTATTTCAGTCGGCTAATATGAAACACGCTGCCAACTTCCTTACGGTGTTATTAATGTCCTCATTATAATTTGATAACGATGAATGAAATCATAAGAAATATAAAAACCTACATAATCTTATACCTACAATATACAGTATGTCCCCGAATCGGTTTACAAAGGGGGAAAAAAGTTTATTTTTGACTTCTCAAAAAATATTACTCTTTGTAAAAAACCCTGCCTATTCTCAAACTAAAAATGCACTTGCCAAAATTTAAATATCTCCTTTCGTATACAGGGGAGGTTCGAAAATATGAAAATGGCTCAAGAATAAAGCATCCTTATTTTTCAAAATAGACTAAAAAGTTATTTGAAAAAGTTGCTTAGAATTAAAAGTATGTGTCAAATATAAAGTCAGAGCCATCTGCTCTAAAAACAATTTTCACTGGTTTTTTACTTCCTTTTACTACTATAAAGGAAGTATTGGATTCACCCCAAAAATTCGAAATTGAGTTTTCAACAGATCTTCACGTTTTCGAGTCCCCTGATCCCAAAAAACATATTTTTTTTCATTGGTCTGTCTGTCTGTCTGTCTGTGTGTCTGTGAACAGAATATCTCAAAAACGAAAAGAGGTATGGCATTGAAACTTCATATATAAGTTTTGTGTACTATGTAGATGAGACAGCAAGCTTTTGAAGAAAATCGCATAACCGGAAGTAGGTGTTTACTCTTGTGATTTTTCAGTTTTTTTCGATTTTTTCAAAAACGGCTCTAACGATTTTTTTTAAACTTCACTTTTTTCTTACATTTTTAATGTGTATTGATGTGAGATAGGTGATTTTCCAGTTGAATACTTCTAAAGTGGGTTTCTTTTGTTTTTTTTTCTATTTTTTTTATTAACTCCTATTTTAAATAAAACACCCGGTATATTATTACATTTTTGAATTCACCTTAAAATTCTAGAGAAAATTTGTCTCTTCAACTAGCACTCGATTTTGTACCGTTTTTGTAGAATTTGTAATTTTTTAAAATTTTTAACAAATGGTTAAAAATTAAAAATGAAATTTTTGACTAATTATAAGATCACTGTAAAAGGAAGTTGTGTGAGTGTATCACACCAGATTTTTCTTATTCTTCCACTACCCTGCGAATTACTAAAGGCGATACTTCAAAGTTAATTTATTGACTGATACGATAAAAGTATTGTGGAATTTCAGTTTTGTTCACTAAACCTGAAATTTATGTGACCCGAAGTTGATGCTGAAAATCTCATATTTGTGTCAACATAAACACAGGTATCTTAAAAAAAATTAATAATACGCGATCCAAACATCAATAGCAACTCAAAGCAACTATAATTTTTAATAGAAATGTTATAAAAAATATTTCCAATTAACATTATTGTATATTTGGCCCTCCGAAAAGGGGGTTGGGCAAGGGGCTAACTACCCCTGGGTGCAGAACCTATTTCCCGGAAAAAAAGTACAGTTACGGAAGCTCAAAGTTCTAAATGCCGGACTGATCAAAGGAAACAACCCCAGCTACGGAAAAGGAAAAACGATATAATATTAGCGACATGGAATGTACTAAGCTTGTATAGAGTCGGAGCTATGCAAGAACTCAAAAGTGAACTAACGAGATATAAAACGCACATAGCGGCACTGCAAGAGATAAGATGGAAAGGAAAAGAGATAACAGACCTTAAAGAGTACACATTATTTAACAGCGGCAATAAAAACAACACGCTAGGCACAGGATTTCTAGTCAGCAAGAAGATACTACACACGATAACAGATTTTAAAGCAATAAGCGAACGAATCAGTACACTAAGAATGAAAGGCAAGTTCTTCAACACCACATACATAAACTGCCACGCACCAACAAATGAAGCAGGTGAAAGAGAAAAGGACAACTTCTATAACATACTAGAAAGAACATACGTTTCAACACCAAAACATGACGCTAAAATAATCCTCGGTGACCTAAACGCACAAATAGGTAAGGAAATACGATATAGATCAACAATAGGCCAGCACAGTAAACATAATACCAGCAATGAAAATGGGTTGAGGCTCATCGATTTTGCAATGGGGAAAAACATGATAATCTCCAGTACCCGTTTCCCACACAAGAACATACACAAAGAAACCTGGGCACACCCCAACGGAAACACTCGAAACCAGTTAGATCATATCCTCATAGACAGAAGGCACGCTTCAAGCATAATAGATGTGAGAAGCTACCGGGGAGCAGACGGCAACTCGGACCACTACCTAGTACAAGGAAAATATAGACAAAGAATAGCAAGCCACAAAAGGAAAGAACAGAAAAACAAAAGGAAGCAGAGAGTATATGGCAATGAGAAACTGCAACAGGAAGAAGAAAGCCAAACGAAATATCAGCTAAGAATAACAACGTTGCTAAGAGAAACATCAAACACTAACACAAGTATCCAGGAGAAATGGGAGAGTATACTGACAACATTACATACTGCGGCAAACGAAACCATAGGGGAAAAAGCAAAAGCGAAGCGGAACAAATAGTACGATGAAGAGTGTAAGATAGCGCACAAAGAAAGAAACGAAGCTAAAATGAGAATGGCACAAAGAAAAACAAGGGCCAGCACAGAAGAGTACCAAAGAAAGAGAAGATATTCCCAAAATCTGTGTAGAAACAAAAAGAGAAAATTCATGAAAGAAGAAATAGAAAAAATGGAGCAAGAGTACAATAAAAAGAACACACGAGGATTCTACCAAAAAGTTAAAAAGCAAAAAGAGGGCTACCAAGCTAGAACAAATATCTGTAAAAATAAAGAAGGCAAATTAATAACAAATGACGATGAAATAATAGAAAGATGGGAGGAATACTTCCAGGAACTGCTTAACTGTAACAACAACGAAGAAGTCGAGCAGCAGGACAAAGACAGCGAGTATTATGGCCCACACATAAGCATCCCACCACCAACATGGGAGGAAGTGAAACAACAGGTGAAGAAGCTCCAGAAGCATAAAGCCCCTGGAGAAGATGGCATAACGTCGGAATTAGTAAAGAACGGAGGGGAAGAATTAACTAACAAATTGCATGAACTAATGCAAAACATATGGACCGAAGAACAAATTCCGAGAGAATGGACACAAGCAATAATCTGCCCCATTTATAAGAAGAAGGGAGACAAATTGGAATGCGCCAATTACAGAGGAATATCCTTACTGGGAGTGGTTTACAAAATCCTAAGTGCAATTATAGCGAACAGAATCAAGCCATACGCCGAAGAAATCCTAGGCGAATACCAATCAGGATTCAGGGAAGGAAGATCGACAACCGATCATATATTCACTATCAGAACAACACTAGAAAAATGCTATGAACAGAATATAGATATACACCAAATATACATAGATTACAAACAAGCATATGATAGCATAAATAGAAAATACATAGAAGAAACAATGAAAGAATTTGGAATTCCAGAAAAGCTAATTAACTTAGTGAAAATGACAATATCACAAACCAAAAACAGAGTCAGAAACCAAGGAAGCCTATCCGAACAATTTGAAGTTAAAAAAGGATTAAGACAAGGCGACCCCCTATCCTCAACATTGTTTAACCTAGTGCTAGATAGGTGCATAAGGAAAATAGAAATAAACCCAAGAGGAAATATATATAATAGAAGCTGCCAATACTTAGCTTTTGCAGACGACGTAGTAATCTTAGCACGATCAGAGCAGGTATTAAAAACAGCCTATAGCGAACTAGAAGAAGAAGCTAATAAAGCAGGATTAAAAGTTAACTACGAAAAGACCAAATACATGTTGAACACAAGAAACAGAAGAAGAGAACAAAACAACCTCCAAATAGATAATCACACAATACAGGAAGTCTCGGAATTTAAATACCTAGGAAGCATAATTAAAAACAATAACGAAACAAGAGAAGAAATAAAAGCAAGAATAGCGGCGGGAAACAAAAGCTATTATGCACTCAAAAGCATATTCCAATCGAGAAGCACATCGAGAAACGCGAAAGAAAGAATATATAAAACAATAATTAAGCCTGTAGTAACATATGGAAGCGAGACGTGGGTGCTAAAAATGGAAGAACAGAAAAGCCTATGCATCTTCGAAAGGAAAATACTAAGACGAATATATGGACCAGTAAAGGAAGGAGAAGAATGGAGATCTAGAATGAATCATGAATTAAGGAACCTATACGAAGACCAAGACATCGTATCGACAATAAAAACACAAAGAATAAAATGGCTAGGCCACCTAATAAGAATGAAAAACGACAGAGGTCCAAAAATAGCATATGAAAGAAATCCGGAGGGTAGGAGAAGGAAAGGACGACCAAGGAAAAGATGGAGCGAAGATGTAGAAAACGATTTGAAGCAGCTGGGAGTAAGAACTTGGAAAAGAAAAGCCCTAGATAGAGAAGAATGGAAGAAGATCATCGAGCAGGCCAAGATCCTACAAGGACCGTAGAGCCAAAGAAGAAGAAGAAGATATTTGAAAAATAAGGGTAGTTTATTCTTGAGCCATTTTCATATTTTCGAACCTCCCCTGTATACGAAAGGGGATATTTAAATTTTGGCAAGTGAATTTTTAGTTTGAGAATACGCAGAGTTTTTATAGTATATTTTTTTGAGAATAACAAAATAAACTTTTTTTCCCTCTTTGTAACCCAATCCGGGTACATACTGTATAAAGAAAAGTTTTGACTCACTCAACGCTCAGCCCAAACCCTTGGACCTAGAAAGCTGAAATTTTGCACAGAGGTTTATGATGTATACAAGGAATAAGGAAGGATATTTCGAAATTCAACCCCTAAAGGGGTAAAATGGGGTTCCAATTTTGTATGGATAAATAATATTAAATAGACTTGAAACTTCTAAAACTCCTAAAAACAAATAAGCAACCACGTATTTCGTGATTTTCCGAAAATCAACCCCTTAGGGGGTGAAATGAAGTAAATAAGCCTAAAAATCGATGTGGGTTTAGTTATTGAGGTTTTTTGGGACGTTGATTGCGAAAATGGCATTTATTTTTAAGTCCAAGACGGTGGACATGACATAAAATTAAAACCCTATAGTGGTGAAACGGGGTTTCAGAGACAAATTATTTTTAGGCTGAACAACGTTTGCCGGGTCAGCTAGTAACTCATAAATACATAGATAAAAAATAAGATAATGATCAATATCAAAAATAAACTGAATAACACTCAAATGTCTACAAATTATTTATTAGCCATTTCTCCAGTAATTAATCCGATATATTTTCCTTACTTCCGCAGGGCCGGACTGGTTGCTTTTGGTCCACGACGCAATCGACCATATTGGTCTTTTCCACTATATTCTACATAGAATTGTATTTTTTGGAGCAGCGTCCCAGATATTGAAGTGTTGTTATGTAATTATTTAATATACATTAATAACGGGCCAATTTCTAAAATGTAATGAAACTATACATTAACTATCCGCATGTTAAGCATATAAAAAAGCTTTTTCGAGCTTTTTTTTATTAACTATTTTGTTTAAATATAACCTTCCGATTTTATTGTTTAAAATACTAATTTATTTTTAAAAGTCACTAGTTTTCTGAAAATCGATTTCATATATCTTTCGAATAGGATACAAAAATTGGAATATAAAATTTGGGGTATTAAAATTAATGGATGCTGTATACAAAACGATCACGTACTCTACCTATACTGAGCATTCCATTTTGGCAAATTTGGTCGCCGAGTCTAACATATACATACAGCATTTGCTTCAAATGTTAAAAAAGTTATCGTGCCTATTTCGATATTCAAAAATTCACAAATTAATACCTATCAATGACGAATCATTATGTTCCCAATTTATGATTACCAGACAAAAAATGAGTATATGATAGAAAGTATTATCCGAAATACGAATCTATAATTACTTAATGCAATTCAACCAAAAAGGCCACGAACAATTACAGATAAATGGTATACAAAAAAAATCATCTTGACGTGGTTCCAAGAAGAGTTGATGCCACATCATTCAATGATGCAGTGTCTGATTTGGTGGGACATATTCCGAAACAAGACTCGTTCAGAACTTTTATTTCATTTTGAAACCACAATCTTGTTTATTGGCCTTCGATGGAGGGCGTAAAATGGTTTTTATAGCCCTAGGGCCTATAAAGTTGCTAAGTAGTATAACAAGCACCAACAATGTAGTATAGCAACACCAAAAATCTGCATAGAAACCATAGCACACAAAAATGCACAGCGCCAGCACAACGATGACGCAATAGTCTTTAGCCAAAATACTGAATCCTTGAATTTAGTCCATTTTAAGGACTAAACTGAAATAAAGCGTTGTATGTGCCACGTGTCTAATTACCATTAGAGCTCTCGGGATATTTAAAGCTCTCCGCTTCGCGTCGCACTTTAAACAATCCGTCGTGCTATAATCTATTGATTATGCCCTTATTACATAAATAACTATTACAGTTGGAAGAGAAAAATATAGTCGAAACATATACATAGTACGAATTAAGATCCTAAAATTAATAATTACATTTTCATTTTCAAAAATTGCGATTGGACCCTCCCGTTTGCCGCAAAATGTACAAAATTTGAACAAATGCTTCCATTTCGGGCCACTATGCCGGTAATAAGCGAGTAAATATTTATGCTAGACGAATTCCCGCCCATTTAGTATATTCTATAAATGCTTATCATCGAGCAGTCTTGCTTACAAGCTTACATGTTAAGTTTCCTACTCAACAAAGTGTATTTGGATTACTAATTAGCACAAGTAGCACAACGTACACGATACAAAATACAAATCACGAACTGGAACTGTTGTTTTCACGAAAGCGAACTCACAGAGCTGCATACAAGCGACAGTATTTACAGTGCTTGCCCAACTTGTCTCATAAATTCATGGAATGTTGCGAAAATTTGCAGTGCTCTACGAAAAAATCATGGCGTGAATAGTCATTGTTATTCATTATCAACCTTAGTCACGCAGAATGATACAGGGTAAAGCAAATGTACTTCCGTCAACACATTACTCACTTTGTACTCTTTAGTGTTAGGTATGAAAACTGGATTCCGCCGGGTAATTGCTTTGAACTAATAAAACAAAGGTACCAGATTACAAATCGGCAGTGTTCGCATACCTGCTAATGAACAATGGATTTTTAACCTTGACTCATTGCCTCGTTTCTTAGGA
>OW679194.1:189648074-189885045 GCA_940337035.1 Agriotes lineatus | reverse complement strand
CTGTTTATTTTGGTATTATACATTACACGAGTTGAAAATGAGAATCAATTTTTTTCATGAAAGGAAGGCGGTTTATTAGCAGATGCACAGTTTTCCCTAACTTTATTCGCTGATAAAAACTCCTCAAAATAGGTGATGCTAATGATGTTATATTATCTACAATCAAAACAACTAGAAAAATTAAATACTACTGCAACCTCTCGTTATTTTCATGAATCATTCTGCATTACACTAAAAACACGTAATAGTTATTTACCTAACAAGTTCGGGAAAGTAATTTTCCCCGAACGAGCGCTTTGGAGCACGACCGAAGGGAGTGCTGCATGTAGTGCGAATTCGGGAAAATTCTTCCCGAAAGAGTTAGGTACAATGTTTTTTGACGAATAAATGAAAATATTCTAAAAAATACAAAACTTATTATTATTTAGTGTTTTACTACTTTACTGAGTTGACAGCACAAATCACTAAACTCTTATACAGGGTGTAGAAATGCTTTACGCACCATAGGGATTTCAATGGTAATTTCTTCATATGAAAATATTTGCTTCCCTAATTATTTTAGAGCAAACTTGTATGGAAGTTTTTTGTAGAGAAAAATATTCTGTATCCATTTATGCCAGCATTTGTCATTTTACATTTCGGAAAACCGAAAATTTAAAGAAAAAAATTACCATTTTTAGACAAATCAGTGGTGCCTTGAAATTACTAAATCATCTCAAAGCATCAAGAAATTAGTTTGCTGTTTATTTGTTTGCATCTGTCAAATGTAACGGCAACCAAATAAACAGCAAACTAATTTGTTGATGCTTTGAGATGATTTAATAATTTCAAGGCACCGCTGATTTGTCTAAAAATGGTATTTTATTTCTTTAAATTTTCGGTTTTCCGAAATGTAAAATGACAAATTCTGGCTTAAATGGATACAGAATTTTTTTCTCTACAGAAAACTTCAATACAAGTTTGCTCTAAAATAATTAGGGAAGCAAATATTTTCATATGAAGAAATTACCATTGAAATCCCTATGGTGCGTAAAGCATTTCTACACCCTGTATACATAGCTTACGCACATGTTAACTTATGTCGTAGATCAACACACTAAAGTGTAAGGTACCGCCATGCCATTAGTTTCTTTATATCTAGGTATCCTTGTCGCACAATTGCCCTAGTTTTTGTTGGAAAGTAAAAAGCACCGCAGTACGGGAAAAGTAACTTTCGGCGCATCGGGAATGACCAGGAAATATGAATTTTGAGGTCACGAGTACAAAAATAAAATAACAGGTGGCTTTGAAAACACAATAATACCCATGGAAGCCCTGGAATATTTGGGCGTATCAGAAACTTTCTACAGAGCAGGATACGTTTATGTATTAGTGAAAATCGAGTCCGATTTAGAACATTTATGATTTTCCATTAATTGTTGTTTATTGTGTAGTTTTCAAATTAAATTTATTGCGTTTTCAAAGACTACATGTTTTTTAGTTTCGTATAAGAGACGTGGCAAAGCATTTTTCATAATCATTAGATGGTTTTAATTCCTAAGGGATAGACTTTTGTATATAGGTAATTTGAGTTAAATCGGCCTATTTTGAGCTCTAGTATATGTCGCTACTTTTTTCCCGCACCTTCCAGGGAACATATAAATTATGTATGTACCCAACTATGGGTATTTGAACGTGTCCCAAACTATGGGTACTCCAACGTGTTTCATGAAATACACTTGTCTTATAACTTGAAACGTATTGAATTGATTGAATGAAATTTTATATACATTACGTACTTCGCCTTTTCTTACTTTCAGGAGACGCAAGTTATGACACTTTCGGTGAATATGTATTTTTTCAGTAATAATGTTGTATTAAGGGCAAATTATTTTGCCGGTAAAAATGTTTTAAGACAGTTTTTTGTTTTGGCAATGTCACAAGACAAACTAACTTCCCGAGCCGCAGGTGAGGGAATTTGTCAAAGTTAGTTTGTCGAGGGACATTGCCAAAAAAACTACAAATCTTGAGTAAAACATTTTCCGAGCAAAATCATGACATCGAAATACATTTTGTGGAGTATTTCCCAAATATCGGTATCGGTAAGCAATGAATATAACATTTATACCACTGCACAATGACAGTTTAAATGACGTTTTTCAAATACCACCTTGATTAAAATAGCAAATTTTGATGGTAGCCATGGATACAAGTGGTAAAAAATCTCATTTAATTCCAAGGGAAAATTTTCATTTTTTACCACTACAAAAACACGTGATTGTTTGAATTTTGAAAAATCATGGCATTTGATTGGATAAATACGAGATGCGGGAAATAGTCAATTACAATTTATTACTTAACATTTATTTCTACACAAAGAACAGCTTGGTTGATTTTGATAAATTAAAGGACTTTTCCGGTAAATGGCATGCACAGAGCCACACATTTGAAAATTTAATTTAATCAACTAAATTGAACATGTTTTCAAAATGACCATCATTATGTGAAATACATACGCGAGCTCGTTTTAACAAATTAAATAGAGCTGACTCGAAAACTAATCCTGCTGTGCTCTTCCCGCTAATAGCTTGCCCACGATTTATTAGCATGGTAACAACACACACCATTTGATTATTACGCGAAGCGCACACTGTTGTGACTAACAATGCAATCCTGTTACCCTTTTTATATAGCAGTTAATCCGTAGTAGTAGTAATTGGGAAGTAACATTTGTGTATAATTAGTTATTCTTGCTTTGATGAACTGGAAATTCAAACAAAATTGCATTGCAATCGAATGCCCATAGAGAGGTATGCTAAGGAGTATCTCTGAATATATGGTTATTTTAATTGATGAACATGCTGTTAAGACAAGTGAATTTCGAATTGTCCTGTATAAATTACATGTGCATGCGGTGTTACATATTCTAAAGGCATCTACATAGTGTATAATTGACATACATTAAAAATATCCAGTAGTAGTAAGTCTGGTATTTTGAAACAAATCGTTTTGATTATCTAACTAGTGAATCACCCGAGGTACGTTTCGCTTCGCTAATTACACGATTTAATTAAATTAAATATAATTAAATTTTACTTTACTTTTTCGTACTTTTTTGAAAATAAAAACCGGCCTACGATCTAAGTCTAAAAATAAGCAACATTTTAAGCTATCATACAATTTAATCGGAGGAGATAACGAACAAAGATACATACAAAGAAAGAGACCACCGATTTTATGGTATAGACTATAATAGTATATTATGCTATTAGGAGCAAAAGTTATACTTTATGTGGCGTGGCTGGACGGGTTATCTGCCGAGCTTGCGAGGCTGATAAGTACAGCCGAGACACTTAAAGATACTTTTGCTCCAAATAACATCTAGTATTTTTTCTTCAAACGTTTTTATAACAAATTATTTACAACTTTGTGAACAAAATTCGAAGAAAATTACTTGATTTCGATCAAGTTGTCAGCGGCAGATAAAGTGTTTTAGATGCCATGGCAATGAAGTGACAGTTTAGCATCATCAATCTAGCAGTATAATGCCGTTTGAAGGAAAACATGTTTAAATTAACAAGCAATTATAATGAAACGTCATTACAATTACTCAGCTTGACTCACCTACCCACCTCAGAAACAGTTTCTAGTGGCCTCAATTTGCCTTACCTGTAACAAAGCATTAAATATTTATTACACGTTTATAAAATATGTTTAAACAAATAAATGACACAATAGTAATTTACAAAAGCAAGTGTGAAATTTGCATTACACATAAATTAATCGCTCCCTTAAAAACAGAAGCTAGTAGGCTGACAAAGCATGACCTAAACAAAGAACAAATATAATCCCTACGCAAATGTTTCAATTCAGTATGCAGCAGTGTGCAATGTGCATATGTATAGCCAGTATAATACAATTGTCGGGGGTTTAAAAACAGATGCAGAATTATCCCTTCTTGTTTGGCCATGGTGTCATGGTGCATCAGAACTACTACCTTATTTATTTCAGTCGGCTAATATGAAACACGCTGCCAACTTCCTTACGGTGTTATTAATGTCCTCATTATAATTTGATAACGATGAATGAAATCATAAGAAATATAAAAACCTACATAATCTTATACCTACAATATACAGTATGTCCCCGAATCGGTTTACAAAGGGGGAAAAAAGTTTATTTTTGACTTCTCAAAAAATATTACTCTTTGTAAAAAACCCTGCCTATTCTCAAACTAAAAATGCACTTGCCAAAATTTAAATATCTCCTTTCGTATACAGGGGAGGTTCGAAAATATGAAAATGGCTCAAGAATAAAGCATCCTTATTTTTCAAAATAGACTAAAAAGTTATTTGAAAAAGTTGCTTAGAATTAAAAGTATGTGTCAAATATAAAGTCAGAGCCATCTGCTCTAAAAACAATTTTCACTGGTTTTTTCTTATTCTTCCACTACCCTGCGAATTACTAAAGGCGATACTTCAAAGTTAATTTATTGACTGATACGATAAAAGTATTGTGGAATTTCAGTTTTGTTCACTAAACCTGAAATTTATGTGACCCGAAGTTGATGCTGAAAATCTCATATTTGTGTCAACATAAACACAGGTATCTTAAAAAAAAATAATAATACGCGATCCAAACATCAATAGCAACTCAAAGCAACTATAATTTTTAATAGAAATGTTATAAAAAATATTTCCAATTAACATTATTGTATATTTGGCCCTCCGAAAAGGGGGTTGGGCAAGGGGCTAACTACCCCTGGGTGCAGAACCTATTTCCCGGAAAAAAAGTACAGTTACGGAAGCTCAAAGTTCTAAATGCCGGACTGATCAAAGGAAACAACCCCAGCTACGGAAAAGGAAAAACGATATAATATTAGCGACATGGAATGTACTAAGCTTGTATAGAGTCGGAGCTATGCAAGAACTCAAAAGTGAACTAACGAGATATAAAACGCACATAGCGGCACTGCAAGAGATAAGATGGAAAGGAAAAGAGATAACAGACCTTAAAGAGTACACATTATTTAACAGCGGCAATAAAAACAACACGCTAGGCACAGGATTTCTAGTCAGCAAGAAGATACTACACACGATAACAGATTTTAAAGCAATAAGCGAACGAATCAGTACACTAAGAATGAAAGGCAAGTTCTTCAACACCACATACATAAACTGCCACGCACCAACAAATGAAGCAGGTGAAAGAGAAAAGGACAACTTCTATAACATACTAGAAAGAACATACGTTTCAACACCAAAACATGACGCTAAAATAATCCTCGGTGACCTAAACGCACAAATAGGTAAGGAAATACGATATAGATCAACAATAGGCCAGCACAGTAAACATAATACCAGCAATGAAAATGGGTTGAGGCTCATCGATTTTGCAATGGGGAAAAACATGATAATCTCCAGTACCCGTTTCCCACACAAGAACATACACAAAGAAACCTGGGCACACCCCAACGGAAACACTCGAAACCAGTTAGATCATATCCTCATAGACAGAAGGCACGCTTCAAGCATAATAGATGTGAGAAGCTACCGGGGAGCAGACGGCAACTCGGACCACTACCTAGTACAAGGAAAATATAGACAAAGAATAGCAAGCCACAAAAGGAAAGAACAGAAAAACAAAAGGAAGCAGAGAGTATATGGTAATGAGAAACTGCAACAGGAAGAAGAAAGCCAAACGAAATATCAGCTAAGAATAACAACGTTGCTAAGAGAAACATCAAACACTAACACAAGTATCCAGGAGAAATGGGAGAGTATACTGACAACATTACATACTGCGGCAAACGAAACCATAGGGGAAAAAGCAAAAGCGAAGCGGAACAAATGGTACGATGAAGAGTGTAAGATAGCGCACAAAGAAAGAAACGAAGCTAAAATGAGAATGGCACAAAGAAAAACAAGGGCCAGCACAGAAGAGTACCAAAGAAAGAGAAGATATTCCCAAAATCTGTGTAGAAACAAAAAGAGAAAATTCATGAAAGAAGAAATAGAAAAAATGGAGCAAGAGTACAATAAAAAGAACACACGAGGATTCTACCAAAAAGTTAAAAAGCAAAAAGAGGGCTACCAAGCTAGAACAAATATCTGTAAAAATAAAGAAGGCAAATTAATAACAAATGACGATGAAATAATAGAAAGATGGGAGGAATACTTCCAGGAACTGCTTAACTGTAACAACAACGAAGAAGTCGAGCAGCAGGACAAAGACAGCGAGTATTATGGCCCACACATAAGCATCCCACCACCAACATGGGAGGAAGTGAAACAACAGGTGAAGAAGCTCCAGAAGCATAAAGCCCCTGGAGAAGATGGCATAACGTCGGAATTAGTAAAGAACGGAGGGGAAGAATTAACTAACAAATTGCATGAACTAATGCAAAACATATGGACCGAAGAACAAATTCCGAGAGAATGGACACAAGCAATAATCTGCCCCATTTATAAGAAGAAGGGAGACAAATTGGAATGCGCCAATTACAGAGGAATATCCTTACTGGGAGTGGTTTAGAAAATCCTAAGTGCAATTATAGCGAACAGAATCAAGCCATACGCCGAAGAAATCCTAGGCGAATACCAATCAGGATTCAGGGAAGGAAGATCGACAACCGATCATATATTCACTATCAGAACAACACTAGAAAAATGCTATGAACAGAATATAGATATACACCAAATATACATAGATTACAAACAAGCATATGATAGCATAAATAGAAAATACATAGAAGAAACAATGAAAGAATTTGGAATTCCAGAAAAGCTAATTAACTTAGTGAAAATGACAATATCACAAACCAAAAACAGAGTCAGAAACCAAGGAAGCCTATCCGAACAATTTGAAGTTAAAAAAGGATTAAGACAAGGCGACCCCCTATCCTCAACATTGTTTAACCTAGTGCTAGATAGGTGCATAAGGAAAATAGAAATAAACCCAAGAGGAAATATATATAATAGAAGCTGCCAATACTTAGCTTTTGCAGACGACGTAGTAATCTTAGCACGATCAGAGCAGGTATTAAAAACAGCCTATAGCGAACTAGAAGAAGAAGCTAATAAAGCAGGATTAAAAGTTAACTACGAAAAGACCAAATACATGTTGAACACAAGAAACAGAAGAAGAGAACAAAACAACCTCCAAATAGATAATCACACAATACAGGAAGTCTCGGAATTTAAATACCTAGGAAGCATAATTACAAACAATAACGAAACAAGAGAAGAAATAAAAGCAAGAATAGCGGCGGGAAACAAAAGCTATTATGCACTCAAAAGCATATTCCAATCGAGAAGCACATCGAGAAACGCGAAAGAAAGAATATATAAAACAATAATTAAGCCTGTAGTAACATATGGAAGCAAGACGTGGGTGCTAAAAATGGAAGAACAGAAAAGCCTATGCATCTTCGAAAGGAAAATACTAAGACGAATATATGGACCAGTAAAGGAAGGAGAAGAATGGAGATCTAGAATGAATCATGAATTAAGGAACCTATACGAAGACCAAGACATCGTATCGACAATAAAAACACAAAGAATAAAATGGCTAGGCCACCTAATAAGAATGAAAAACGACAGAGGTCCAAAAATAGCATATGAAAGAAATCCGGAGGGTAGGAGAAGGAAAGGACGACCAAGGAAAAGATGGAGCGAAGATGTAGAAAACGATTTGAAGCAGCTGGGAGTAAGAACTTGGAAAAGAAAAGCCCTAGATAGAGAAGAATGGAAGAAGATCATCGAGCAGGCCAAGATCCTACAAGGACCGTAGAGCCAAAGAAGAAGAAGAAGATATTTGAAAAATAAGGGTAGTTTATTCTTGAGCCATTTTCATATTTTCGAACCTCCCCTGTATACGAAAGGGGATATTTAAATTTTGGCAAGTGAATTTTTAGTTTGAGAATACGCAGAGTTTTTATAGTGATTTTTTTGAGAATAACAAAATAAACTTTTTTTCCCTCTTTGTAACCCAATCCGGGTACATACTGTATAAAGAAAAGTTTTGACTCACTCAACGCTCAGCCCAAACCCTTGGACCTAGAAAACTGAAATTTTGCACAGAGGTTTATGATGTATACAAGGAATAAGGAAGGATATTTCGAAATTCAACCCCTAAAGGGGTAAAATGGGGTTCCAATTTTGTATGGATAAATAATATTAAATAGACTTGAAACTTCTAAAACTCCTAAAAACAAATAAGCAACCACGTATTTCGTGATTTTCCGAAAATCAACCCCTTAGGGGGTGAAATGAAGTAAATAAGCCTAAAAATCGATGTGGGTTTAGTTATTGAGGTTTTTTGGGACGTTGATTGCGAAAATGGCATTTATTTTTAAGTCCAAGACGGTGGACATGACATAAAATTAAAACCCTATAGTGGTGAAACGGGGTTTCAGAGACAAATTATTTTTAGGCTGAACAACGTTTGCCGGGTCAGCTAGTAACTCATAAATACATAGATAAAAAATAAGATAATGATCAATATCAAAAATAAACTGAATAACACTCAAATGTCTACAAATTATTTATTAGCCATTTCTCCAGTAATTAATCCGATATATTTTCCTTACTTCCGCAGGGCCGGACTGGTTGCTTTTGGTCCACGACGCAATCGACCATATTGGTCTTTTCCACTATATTCTACATAGAATTGTATTTTTTGGAGCAGCGTCCCAGATATTGAAGTGTTGTTATGTAATTATTTAATATACATTAATAACGGGCCAATTTCTAAAATGTAATGAAACTATACATTAACTATCCGCATGTTAAGCATATAAAAAAGCTTTTTTCGAGCTTTTTTTTATTAACTATTTTGTTTAAATATAACCTTCCGATTTTATTGTTTAAAATACTAATTTATTTTTAAAAGTCACTAGTTTTCTGAAAATCGATTTCATATATCTTTCGAATAGGATACAAAAATTGGAATATAAAATTTGGGGTATTAAAATTAATGGATGCTGTATACAAAACGATCACGTACTCTACCTATACTGAGCATTCCATTTTGGCAAATTTGGTCGCCGAGTCTAACATATACATATAGCATTTGCTTCAAATGTTAAAAAAGTTATCGTGCCTATTTCGATATTCAAAAATTCACAAATTAATACCTATCAATGACGAATCATTATGTTCCCAATTTATGATTACCAGACAAAAAATGAGTATATGATAGAAAGTATTATCCGAAATACGAATCTATAATTACTTAATGCAATTCAACCAAAAAGGCCACGAACAATTACAGATAAATGGTATACAAAAAAAATCATCTTGACGTGGTTCCAAGAAGAGTTGATGCCACATCATTCAATGATGCAGTGTCTGATTTGGTGGGACATATTCCGAAACAAGACTCGTTCAGAACTTTTATTTCATTTTGAAACCACAATCTTGTTTATTGGCCTTCGATGGAGGGCGTAAAATGGTTTTTATAGCCCTAGGGCCTATAAAGTTGCTAAGTAGTATAACAAGCACCAACAATGTAGTATAGCAACACCAAAAATCTGCATAGAAACCATAGCACACAAAAATGCACAGCGCCAGCACAACGATGACGCAATAGTCTTTAGCCAAAATACTGAATCCTTGAATTTAGTCCATTTTAAGGACTAAACTGAAATAAAGCGTTGTATGTGCCACGTGTCTAATTACCATTAGAGCTCTCGGGATATTTAAAGCTCTCCGCTTCGCGTCGCACTTTAAACAATCCGTCGTGCTATAATCTATTGATTATGCCCTTATTACATAAATAACTATTACAGTTGGAAGAGAAAAATATAGTCGAAACATATACATAGTACGAATTAAGATCCTAAAATTAATAATTACATTTTCATTTTCAAAAATTGCGATTGGACCCTCCCGTTTGCCGCAAAATGTACAAAATTTGAACAAATGCTTCCATTTCGGGCCACTATGCCGGTAATAAGCGAGTAAATATTTATGCTAGACGAATTCCCGCCCATTTAGTATATTCTATAAATGCTTATCATCGAGCAGTCTTGCTTACAAGCTTACATGTTAAGTTTCCTACTCAACAAAGTGTATTTGGATTACTAATTAGCACAAGTAGCACAACGTACACGATACAAAATACAAATCACGAACTGGAACTGTTGTTTTCACGAAAGCGAACTCACAGAGCTGCATACAAGCGACAGTATTTACAGTGCTTGCCCAACTTGTCTCATAAATTCATGGAATGTTGCGAAAATTTGCAGTGCTCTACGAAAAAATCATGGCGTGAATAGTCATTGTTATTCATTATCAACCTTAGTCACGCAGAATGATACAGGGTAAAGCAAATGTACTTCCGTCAACACATTACTCACTTTGTACTCTTTAGTGTTAGGTATGAAAACTGGATTCCGCCGGGTAATTGCTTTGAACTAATAAAACAAAGGTACCAGATTACAAATCGGCAGTGTTCGCATACCTGCTAATGAACAATGGATTTTTAACCTTGACTCATTGCCTCGTTTCTTAGGAACTAATTTTCCAAACAGACGTATGCATTTCACGTTGCAGCACACATACAAAATTTAATAAATACGGAGCGATTTTTTTTAAAACTGCAGCATGCCCTGGATAGCCTGAATCAGTTGGCAGTGCTGAAGTGCATTGTCAGTCAAATTCGAAGTTAGTAGGTTAGGTTTTGTTTGTTATTTGAGACAGACTGACGCAAAATTTAACCTGCAAATCTCGAATTTGACATAGACTGACAATACACTTCAGTACTGCCAAGTCATTCAGGCTATCCAGGGCATGCTGCAATTGACTTTTTAAAAAATCAGCTGCAGCTAATATGCTTAAAATTATCAAGGGTAACACCACAAGTAGTGGATATATTTTCAACAAATATTTTGCCGTTTCCATGTAGATTATTGCGTTTACATTTCACGAAATAAAATCAAATAAAAAATGTCAGTAGCCGAAGGGATAATTTCAATGGAAATAGCAAAATATTTTAAAAGATATATCCACTTCGAGTGGTATTTGGGACGACTATTTAACAATATTAATACATAACGAATAACTTAATTAAAAAATAATCCAACATTTAGTGTAATTACTCATTCTCAATTAAATTCAGCGGAATACTTCAAAAACCCAATATTTTAAAAAAATTTACGCAAGCCAATCTTTGTTTACGCAGTTTGTTGATGTTCATTTTACACCCCTTTATTTATGCGTCTATTAATTATCTCGAATAGAGCATTTGTTTACCTTGTATTATAAAGATGGGCATGCTTATACCAACGTTGGTGGTGGCTATTCTGTAGAAAAGTGTACTAGGAGCACTTGTGTGTTAACTAAATAAACATAAATTTCTAATTCACTTTGGATTTGATTAGTGTTTGTTATTCGATTAAATAAAAGTACCCGTATATTTCAGCAACTTTTAAGTTCTTATAACTAGGGATGTCGGCGGGTACCCGGGTACCCGGGTCGACCCGGGTAATAGTCAACCCGGGTATATTTTCAGGACCCGGGTACCCGCCGACTAGTAAATTATGTAATTTCTAATAAGTCAGTCGTTTTCGGAGAAGATGATAAAAGCTTAAAAACAATAGGAATAAGCTCTAGAAAAACATAACCATGCAGTAATAACGAGAATCACCCCATCCCATACCAAATGTTTCTTATTTCATATAATAAATCCCTTTCACGGAAATATTCAACCCGTCAATAGTACCATTAAATCGCGCCAGTATGGGATGAAGTAACATAAACATGCTCTGTGTGATTTTGATGGAAGAGTAGGTACTATTTCAATTTAGTTCAGTTTAAAACTAGCGGCGTAAAGAATGTTCCGATGTACGCTAACATTTTTGTTATATATTTCGGGTACCCGCGGGTACCCGGGTACTCTTTTCGGGTACCCGGGTTTGATTTTAGACCGGGTACGACATCCCTACTTATAACTGATGTGCTGTTGCTATAGGCTATGGTTTCAGCTGATGTGCTTCACACTTATGCTTCGCACTTTTAATTTTTTTAATACTAAAATCGCATGTCTATCATCAGCAACAAAAATACGAAAACCTCAACCAGGTGCCTATTTAATTCATAATTATTGTGAATCATATGTAAGAGTAATTTTCACTTATAATTATACATACATACATACAATACCATAAGTAGTCAAAGTTATGTCGAATATTTTTGCTGTGGTGCGCTAGCACGAGTCCTAATTCCAAGCGCAATGCACATGAGTGATACCACCGCAAAAATATTCTACTTAACTTTGACTAAGAATGGCATTCGAGGGACTATTCAATGAACCAAACTACTTTTTCAAATTAGTTTTCAATAAATTTAGCAACAAACTACGCAATTTATATAGTAACAGAACACTAATATTGACTTTTTCTAATAAAAGTCACATTTGTTTAAAATATTCACTATACCACTAGTGAAAATTGTCGATTATTTTCACTAGTGAAAATTGTCAATATAGTTCATTTTTATTGGCTCAAAGCCGTCAAATCTTGTATTTTTATTGGTCAGTTTTTGATAGATGACAAGTGAGTTGAATAGTCAAGGGTAATACCACAAGCAGTGGATATATTTTTGACAAATATTTTGTCGTTTCCATGTAAATTATTGCGTTTAAATTTCACGATACAAAATCACATCAAAAATGTGACGAGCCGAAGGCGAGTGACATTTAAATGTGATTTTGTTGAGTGAAATTTGCAATAATTTCTATGGAAATGGCAAAATATTTAAAAAAAATATATCCACTTCGAGTGGTATTTGGGACGACTATTTAACAATATTAATATATAACGATTAACTTTATTGAAAAATAATCCAACAGTTAATATAATTATTAATTCTCAATTAAATTTAGCGGAATACTTCCAAAACACAGTATTTTAAAATTTTTAAAACAAGCCACAAAGTTTGTTGGGGTTTAGAGTTACGTAACCTAGCGATATCACTAAGGACAGAACATCGTTGCTAAGCGATACTTCGCAACAAGGCTATTTATTTTTTGAGTACGTACATTGCTTTGTGAATATTTTGCATGGTGCCCAATATTCAGTGATATACTGCTGTTATTGGTTGAAAAAAGCAAATGTCTGCAATGTGATTGGCTTATATGTTATAGTGTTGAATAGTCATGTATATATTCGCACGACTATTTCAGTCGACAGTTTAACAGGATAACCAATAATTCTATAGCAATAATTTCGCTTCGTTCAGTAAAAATATCTGATATTAACAATTTGCTGTACATTAACCAAGAGCGTAAATATAAACATCCTTTCACTTTCCAATGAGATGTTGAGACTTGTAATCTTGTAGATACAATGGCATTTAATTTACCGCTAATAACTTCAGACCTGAAGACTTGATATAATATCCTAAAGAAAACAATGCTGTTAATAAGAAAAACTGCACCGGTCTGCGTTTCTGAATTTTTTACTTCCTTTTACTATAAAAGAAGTATTGGATTCACCCCAAAAATTCTAAATTGAGTTTTCAACGGATCTTCACGTTTTAGAGCCCCCTGATCCCAAAAAACATATTTTTTTTCATTGGTCTGTCTGTGTGTGTGTCTGTCTGTCTGTGAACAGAATATCTCAAAAACGGAAAGAGGTATGGCGTTGAAACTTCATATATAAGTTTTGTGTACTATGTAGATGCGACAGCAAGCTTTTGAAGAAAATCGCATAACCGGAAGTAGGTGTTTACTCTTGTGATTTTTCAGTTTTTTTCGATTTTTTTCAAAAACGGCTTTTAACGATTTTTTTAAAATTTTACATTTTTATTACATTTTTAATGTGTATTGGTGTGAGATAGTTGATTTTCCAGTTGAATACTTCTAAAATGGGTTTCTTTTGTTTTTTTGTCTATTTTTTTAATTGACTCTTATTTTAAACAGAACACCCGGTATATTATGACATTTTTAAAATCAGCTTAAAATTCTAGAGAAAATTTGTCTCTTCAACTAACGCTCTATTTTGTACCGTTTTTGCAGAATTTGTAATTTTTGAAAATTTTTGACAAATGCTTAAAACATTTAAAATCAAATTTTTGGCTAATTATAAGATCACTGTAAAAGGAAGATGTGTGCGTGTATCACACCAGATTTTTTATTTTACGCCCAAAACCGGATTAATGGATATAGTTCAGAACATACGCAAATTTTGCACTTGTTGATTCATGGCACAGTAAGTTTAGCTTTTTGCAAATCATGCGGGAGGAAGATACAAACCAGCTACATCTAACAGCTACACTAAATCTTGGTATATAAATTATGACAAGAATGTATGTTTTCATTCAGAAGCAATTTCAACTTGGCGTTTTGCCCGTGCATGTGTGCTAGATCTGCATGTACCGCTTAATAAACAATCTCATTTAGATGTCACATAAAAAACAGACACGACTGTCATAAATCTATTGTTTTCCTTGGGTTGCATATTAAAAATCTGTTTTATTGCAACATTCCTGCAGGCGGAAATGTTCGTGAAGTTGTACTATATTCGGTGCAACTTTTGCACAATTTCATTGTCGAGCTGGTTTTACGATAACATGTTCGATGTCCAGCAAATAAGGTCAAAAGCATTAAAATAAACAGTATTTAGAACATACTGTTCTTTTAATTAGTACAATTTAGCTTGAACTAACGGATCTGAAAGGTTATTAAATGGCATTCTTGTTACTAAAATAAAAATAGACGTAGGAGAACAGTAATGAGCTAATGGTCATGATATTGCAATACCTAAGATGTGAATAATTAATTGAGCAAAAAGAAGAAAATTTGTATGTATAAATATGTACGCTTGTATGATGATTGTGTGCATTAAATTCTAAGATTGTTATAACTTTCTCTACATTAAAAAATATTCAAATAATTGAAATATTAATGAAGCATGTTTCTTGATTTAATTTGCATCAACCAACAAAAATTCTATCACTTCATGATTTCTTTCTTAGTATACCTTCAAGTTAAAGAAGACTCCCGTTGATATTACATTCGTATAGTATAGAGACCACAGACCATCCTAACGCTATAATGGCATTTACGAGGAAACAATAAAGAAAAAAAAGAGGAGAAGATAGTATAGAGACCATGACAACTTGAAGTTTCTCGTACAATACTAACTTAGCAATCCGTCAGCGCCATTCGAGTTTTATCAGTTAAAAAAAAATAAAAACTAAACATTCTAAAATCTAAATAAATATGTAGACAGTACCATGCGCATGGGTGCGTTGTGCAACTACGTACGACTTACCCACTTTCATGTCGCCACTAAAAAGCAAATTTTGTTACAAGGTGAATGTGTCTATATCGCATAATGTTCGAGTGATTTCGTAATGTTTTCACTTTATCTCAATGGAGAAACTTCTTCAGGAATTAGTCGTTGCTAAAATTAGACGGCTGTTTCAACCGCGAAGGTCGAGTTTCATGTCCAATGACCTTCCACTCGCGGGTCTTTGTGTCATCATAAATTGGCGAGTTGAGAGCGTGTGTAAGATTAAAAATGCAAACAAAGATCTTTCCCGAAGTGCTACTATCCTATAGCCAACTAATGATTTACGAAGAATTACAATCACTATCGTGTGATACGTGAGGGGGGCACGATGATAAATGAACGATAGGTATTGTGTCATATGCGATATGCGATAGTTGTAAATTAACGTTAATCAGTAGTAAGCTAAAAAACAACCGATTACGTATTTTCTGTGTTAGCGACAAGACATGTAGTCATCGCACTGCTAAAGTTTAATGGATAATAAATAAGTATAAAATTGTCTGGAAATGATGTTACAAAACCTACACTTTCTTCGACATAATTTCATATGGGAACGAGTTCAACACAATTAGATATTTTAGGATTTAAAATACCTAATCAGGTGTCAACACTATTTCAAAATCTGGACTGTCATAATTACACGTTTATCACGCCAGGCAGCTTTAAATTCTTCGTCATTTCCTTGAAAATTACATGGTACATCCACTTTCTCAACGCGTAACCGTCTCGATTACGAAAAGTTAATTTTTGCTGGTTATTTTGTTTAAAAAGGTTACTGGCTTCCGTTAACGATTCCAATTAAGCATTATCTACAAACCATGGTTACTTTTCGTTTTATTTTACGTCCTATTTTTGGTATAAAGCAATCGCAGCTTACATGAATAGCATATGGTTTTATTGGGATTAAAAGTGACACTTTGTTTGACAACCAATTATGATTGCATTTGCGAGGCCAAGCGAACGTAAAAATTGCAAGTCAAACAGAGCCACTTTTAATCCGAATAATAAATACAATCTACTATTTTTTCTGCAACCTAGAAAAGCACAAAATATTCCAAATTTTAGATCATTATTTCCTTCATACCCATAAGAATGCGTAATCACTATGGTTTTCTATCAGTTTAATAATGACAAAAATTCAAACGTCAAAATTTAACCGCGGTTAAATTTGTGTCAAAATTTAATCGCTTGTGAATAATTTTAACATTATTATTAAAGGTGCTTTCCCAACTGAATTTTATTTATTTATTCAAGAAATAATCACGCCGACATCCCGCGTGCATGTAAACTTGCCTGAATAAATTTTGACGATTTTATGTCAGAATGTTTTGCTCTGAAGAAATGTATATCGTAAATTTTCCGCCCCAAAATCTCTCGTGCTATACACTCGGGATTCTTGTAGAGCGGCAAATTTACTTGACACATTTCTTAGCAAAACATTCTGACAGAAAAAGTCAAAATTTAATCGGCTATTTTAATGCACTTGGAATATTACTGTTGATTAATTGGTTTTGACGTTTCTCATTTAAAAATCATTTTAACAACTGCATCCATAGGCGACCAGTTAAAACTTACTTTTAGTTCTTAGGAAGTAATACATAGTAATACATTGTCGTTTTGAAAGTCATACTTTTTTTCATGAATTTTGATTAACGAGGGCAAAGCTATGTACCAATATTTAAATACAAAATACTTTATTTAACTTAAAACACTTGTTTTTCTTTGGAATTTGCTTTCCAGCCCAACACTATTTCTCTTTCGAGGTCACTTTCGCAATCTTCCGAACTAGTCTCGAGAACTAAGTCCCGGAAAACAATTTTGGTCCCGGGACTTAGAAACCTAGTCTCAAACCTGCTTCCTCAGAAATGTCGAAATTGCAATCTTAGTATTTCAGCATTGGTACAAAATTTCTATGCTCAGAAAATGGGATTATTGCGATTTGAACAGTTCCATTTGTCTGCATTTGAAGAAATTAAGTCGAAACATCCTAACCTTGATAAAAAAGAAACAATGTTGGCTATAACAGAATTCGTTATCTGTTGTAATAACATTTATAATAACGCTGAAAACCAATAGCAATAATAATTTATAGTAAACGATAACGGCAATTACATGGTTTTATTTGTTTACTTTGACATGTGCAGAGCCATATATCCTGACATTATTGCATTTGCGTGAACTTCAGCAGAATAAATCATTAGAAAACAGATATCTATACACTCCAAGTGAAAAGAAAGAGCTGATTGCACACAATAAATTAAATTACTATACTGGGACAGTTTATGCAAATCAAGAATGCAATATTTTAATATTATACCGGGTGGCCATAAATATCTGATATCACATCACCTTTGGAATCAACACCGCTTTATTAAAGTGATGAATCCAACTATACACTAAATGTCATTAATGTCATTAGAACTAAAATTCCTATCTGTCAAAAATTATTACAGATTGCAATAAGTATTGAAGTTAGAACTGGAGGTTTTTATAGTCGAGTCGTAGGCTAAACTGCAGAATCTGGGGAACATTCCCCTCCTCTTATTTGCATTTTATTACATTTCACACCAATACTTATTATAATTGAAATATGTATAATGCTAACCAACATTTATAAGTAGCTAATTCCATGGCTACCGGGATCTCAGATATTTATGGCCACCCGGTATAATCAGTTACAATACCACAAGAGCATAAAAAATATTTTACTTCTCGACCAACGAAACGTATTCTGCGAAAAATCACGACAGAGCAGCTGGGGTGATTTTTTAAGGAATACGTCGAGTTGGGGAGAAGTAATCGATTATTTCTGATGATCGAGTGATATTCGTTACGATTATACAACTCATTATAAATTTGGCCAATAGTAATTGAGAATTTTACTTAGTTACAAGGTATAGTTAAACGGATATACCCTTGATGACGTAGTATAATCACTTCGGTATTTCGGTGGATCCAACAAAGCAAAAATAATGGATAATAATAATCTAGAGCCATGATGTAATAACTGTCTATTGCAAATTCGAGGTTAGCAGGTTAGGTTTTGCGTCAGTTTTAACACAAACTGACGCAAAACCTAACCTGATAACATCGAATTTGACATAGACTTACAGTGCCACCAACATAAACAGTGCCACTAACACAAACAGTTCCAACCTAAGAAATAAAATAATTTATTATTATCGGTCTATTCATTATATAATCGTAACGAATACCACTCGAGCAATCGAAAATAATGATTATTTTTCAATCGTAACTCGACGTAATCCTTAAAATACCACTCGAGCTACGCTCTCGTGGTTTTTCATGATTACGTCTCGTTACTCGGAAAATAATCGATTATTTTCGATGCTCTTGTGATATTATAACTGATTATATAATGAATGGAAAACTAATTCAACAAGAAAAAATTGTATTATTTTGTAGTAATATCAAACGTATTAAAGTCCCAACAATGTTACTATAACAACGATGTTCAAAATCATGGCTCTAGATTGAATATTTTTAATTGTTGCACCCAGCGAAAAACCAAAACGGTTATATCACGTTGTCAAGCGTATAATCGCTGATCTATACATCGTAACTATGATAAATAGAAATTTTCTATTGGCTTACTATGTAATGAATTATATAATCTATATTATACACTCAGAGCGTTAATGCACAATAAGCGCCAGCGAATATCTTCGAAGTTATCCATTCGTTAAACCTTGAAGATATGGCATACAAGGAAAAACGGTTGAACATCTACAAAACAAAAGGAAGGTTTTAATTTATTTTTTTTTTAAATTGGAATATGTTCTGCTTTCTTCAATATGTTTAAAATGTACCACACTCCCTTTACGGTCGTAGCAAATAATACTGGGCTTCTTAAAAAGTAAAGTTATAGCGCCTCGCTGACTCTTAAATCACGTATTAAACAATAAATAAAACACCACACTTACTGAACAATCATATAATAACGGATGAATCAAAACAATATAATAAATTTGGTAACTAATGAAATGCGTAAGTTTAAAATGCGTGCAAGTCTGTTAACACACGGTCGCTGACTGCCCCAGATTTTAGGGGTGCGGGTTTTCTGCGCAGATCCGGCTTAAAATGACCCCCTGCGTTATAGTCCCCCCCTCTGGATCAAACAGACGTCACGGCTTTGTGTCCAGGATTTTACTTCTTCAGCTTCCTGGGACGACCCCTTTTCCTAAGAGGCGCCCACTGGTTCAGGAATGTCCTTATTTCCCAGGTGGTACGGTGTTAAATCTGATGCATGGTATTTTCCTAAGGAAACATCTTCATTCGCACGATGAGCAATCTCGTAGGTGGTCGGACTAACCACTTTAATTATGACATATGGCCCATCGCGACGTGGTCCCAGTTTCGAAGTAGTTCCTTTGGCCGCATTGCTCAGTAGATGCGACTTGACCAGCACCAAATCTCCTGCTTCGAATGGCGGAGAATCTCTTCGTGTCTTGTCAGCTTGTCGCTTCCGTAGGTCTTGGGCATGCTCATTGGACTCACGTGCTTCGGATAGCGTGTCGGCCAATTTCAGCAAATACGGTGTTATTTGTGGCACGAAGGTTTCAGATTGAATGACCGCCCGAAGATCATGTCGAACATCATCTGGTGTTCTTAGCTCCCTGCCGAACGTTAAATACGCTGCTGTATACCCTGTTGACTGGCATTTGGAGGTGTTAATTGCAAAACGAATTGCAGGCAGTTTCTCTGCCCAGTTTTGGTGATTGCTGCCCACAAGTATCGACAGCTGCACCTTCAGTTCTCGGTTTTTGCGTTCTACCGGATTAGATTCTGGGTGGTACACCAGAGTAAACGAATGTTTGATTTTCAGGCAATACGTTACCTGCTGCATAACATCGCTTATAAACTGACTTCCGTTGTCTGTGATAACCTTCCTTGGTGTTCCATACCGCAGGAATATTTCAGAAGTTAAACATTTAGCGCATTCTTCTGCACTTGCTTGAACTAAGGGAAACAGTTCGATCCATTTAGAATTCAAATCCTCCGCGATTAGAATCCATCGAAAACCCTCTGTCGTTCTTGGAAGGGGGCCAAATAAATCAGCCGCGATGACCTCAAATCGCTGTGCCACTACGGGTGTTTGCAGGAGCCCTGCAGGTTTTAGATTGCTTGCTTTGTAGGTACTTCTGACACGGGTTACACTTTTTCAAATATTCACTTATAATACCATGAGTAGTCAAAGTTATGTCGACTATTTTTGCGGTGGTGTCACGAATGTCCATTGCGCTTTGGTACGATTAGGACGAGTGCGATAGCACGAGTCCTAATCCCAAGCGCAATGGACATGAGTGGTGATACCACCGCAAAAATAATTTACTTAACTTTGACTAAGAATGGTATTCGAGAGACTATTTAATGAACCAAACTACTTTTTCAAATTAGTTTTCAGTAAATCTAGCAACAAACTACGCAATTTCTATAGTAACAGAACACTAATATTGAATTTTTCTAATAAAAATCACATTTGTTTAAAATAGTCACTTGAATACCTTCTAGGAAGATATATCCGCTGATATTTTTTTGATTGGTAAAGAAACGTCAGAATTCTGGATTTTCATTGGTCACTTTTTGACAGATGACAGGTGAATTGAATAGTCTTCGATATAGCGTCGCATGCCAGTCCAGTAGTATCGTGATGCAATTCGGTGGAAGGTTCGGTCGACGCCATAATGGCCGGCAGTGGGCGAGTCGTGATACTCTTCAAGAATTCGATCTCTTTCTTGAGAAGGAACGACAAGCTTTGCCTCTTCAGTGTCCTGGTCTGGGTGATACCTATAAAGTACACCTTGATTCATTAAGTAGCCGCGGGAGGTCCACTTGGTATAGTCTACGTTATGATCTTGAGAAGATTCGAAACACTTAATGATTTTCTCCACTTCTGGATCTCGTAGTTGTCCCTCGCGAATATCGGTTACACTTCGTACTGGTAAATCGACCGTAACACTGCAAACCCCGCACGTTTGCTCCGTACTCGCGGTGCAAGGCGGACGAGAAAGAGTATCTGCCACGACGTTAGCGCGGCCAGGAGTATAAGATATTGTTAAATTAAATTGTTGTAATTGGAGGGCCCACCTGGCGAGGCGACCAGAAGGCGCTTTAAGCGACATTAACCATCGCAGTGGTTGGTGGTCGGAGTAACAGTGCACTTCTGATCCATCGATGTAGCCACGGAACTTTGTTACCCCCCATACAAGAGCAAGGGCTTCCCTCTCGATTGTGCTGTAATTTCTTTCTGCTGTTGTCAGTAACCTGCTGGCATACTCGACTGGTCGTTCGTCGTCCCCTTCTCCTTGTAGCAACACCGCTCCAAGAGCATAATTACTGCTGTCCGTACGCAAGATGAAAGGAAGGTTCTCATCAGCCTGTCGAAGGATTGGTGCCGACGTTAACAGCTGTTTTAACTTCTTAAATGACTCCTCTTGGACAGATCCCCACTCCCACTTTGCAGTGTTTTTGGTGAGATCACTAAGAGGTTTTGCTATGGTGGAGAATCCCTGAATAAAGCGTCTATACCAACTACATGTTTGTAAAAAGGATTTTACGTGCTTAACATTACGCGGTGTTGGCATATTTACAATACACGAAACTTTGTCGGTGTCCGTTTTTATACCATCAGTCGTCAAAATGTGACCAAGGTATTTCACTTCACTACGAGCAAACACACATTTTTGTCTCTTAGCTCTGAGCTTAAATTGTTCTAACCGACGAAATACTAGTTCTAAGTCTTGTAGATGGCGTTCGAGTGTGTCCGATATAACAATTATGTCATCAAGATAGGCTAATATAGTGAGTTCCCCTAGACCCGAACGAAATCGATCAATTAATCGTTGGAACGTCCCGGGAGCGTTTTTCAAACCGAACGGTAGTCGCGTAAAACGATATGTGCCAAAAGGTGTTATAAATGCTGTCTTATCACGATCGCATTCGCGCACTTTAACCTGATGATAACCCTGAAGTAAGTCGATCGTAGACATGTAACGACTTTGTTTTGCTTCGTGCAGAAGGTCGTCGATCCGCGGTAGTGGGTACCTGTCGCTCACTGTGATGGCGTTTAGTTTGCGATAGTCTATGCATAGTCGAATTCCAGTGTCTTTCTTGGGAACTAAAACAACAGGTGCTGCCCACGGAGAGTCGCACTCCTCGATGATGCCGTCATTGAGTAGCCTGTCTAATTCTTGTTTCAGCAGCTCTCGTTTTGCAGGCGGTAATCTGTAAGGAGGCACGAAGATTGGCTGATATGTGTCCGTGTTTATGCAATGTTCCGCGAAAGGGGTTGCCTCCCCCCTTGATTAAAGACACTCTTGTACTTAAAGAGTAGCTGATTGAATCGAGTTCTCTCATCAGATGCCAGATTAACTCCTTCGTTTTCACGCAGTTGAAGTTCGATATTCGATTTAAGATCAACGATCGCACATGCTGTTTCGGAGGCACTTGAAACAGAATCTACGATTTCTTGCTTCGAGTTCTCTTCTTCGACCACAACTTGGGGCGACTTTGACCCCCCTTCCTCTAGCACAATGCTGTCCTCCGCGAATTCGAACTCCCTCTTTGGATCATCTGCAAAGCTCCAGGTGTACTGGCCGAAGTTGATGACAATCCCAGCGTTTTTCAGGAAGTCCATGCCTAACAGGGTACGATTATTTTCCAACTTAGGCAGAATCATAAGATCTGTTGATATAGATCTACCTGCAACTTCCAATTGCACCTGAGCTATCAATATATCCTCTTCTCTGGCAATTCCATCCGCATAGGCGATCGTAACTCGTGATGGCGAGAAAGGATGATTAACCGATTTTAAATAATCGTACACCCGTCTTCCTGCAATGCTGGCTTGAGCACCTGAGTCTGCATAGGCGATTCCTTCCCGATCGAGCAATTTAATTGGCAGTAGAGGTTAAGTGCACGGATTTGTAATGACGCGCGCTTCCATAATAGTTGTGAAATTCAACATGGTAGCGGAATTGGCACTTATTCTACGTTGTTGCTCTGGATTGCAGTTTGGACAATTGGCACGCACTTTACCGATGGCTCCACACCCGTAGCATTTAACTGCCTGCTGCGCAGGTGGAGTTATTATCTCTTGTTGATCGTCTCTTGGATGTTTGCGTTCACGAATTTTGCAATCGTCAAACGAATGTCCGAAATTGCGACAATAATCGCATCGCGGGCGCTCTTTCCTAGGTTTCGACGCACTTGGTTGCGGAAACCGTGGAAATTCACTTTGCTGAATTTCCTGTAAGGCTTGTTCAGCTTCGCGCGCAAGTTTAAGCAGGTCATCGTAAGTCTTAACGTTTGTTCGCAAAATCCGCTTCCGAATTCGGCGATGTAGAAGACCAAGTAGCATATCAATTTGAATTGCCTCACTCGGTACATTTTCTAAGTGAGAAAACATAGCCCTAGCATTACTGACGAAAATATCAGTCGATGTTTTGTCGTCCTGCTCATTTGCAAACAATTCGCGATATATTTGATACGCGGGTTTTCGCGGCCCGAAAGAATTTCTCATTGCTGTTTCAGCATCTGCCCAATTTGTCACCGAAGATTTGATGCCTTGCCACCAAGTTCCAGCAGGACCTGCAAGCAGCATTGACAAGCCACGCACCGCGTTTTCATCCGACACGTTTAGACACTCGCGATATGTATTAACAGAGTCAAGAAACGCGGCAATTTCTTCACCCTTGTTCCCCGCAAACCGCGATGTGCATTTCGCGAAACTCCCTTTTGATGTGCTAGTTGAAATTTCTGGCGTAGCAGGTTGCAATCGCAGGATTTGCTGAAACTCTTGTTGAATTTGGCGCAATTGTTCATTGGTCTGAGCTTGTATTCCACTGAGCAATTGCTGTAGTTGATCTGTAGACATCTGAATTACCGAGGGGCTTGTGGAAGCCATTGCTATTGTTTCCAGATCAGCTGCTTGTTCAATTTTTGAATCCGCGCTCTGTTTTAATAGCCTCTGGCTTTGACGACGCTTTCGCGGCATTCACAAAAAATGCGTGCGATGAGTTTCTTATAGCCGAGAAACCACAAAACGATAGCAAGTGTCTTTGTTTCCGCGACGCGGCAGAGAACAGATCTCTGAGACGCGGTCCGACGCCGTTTTCGAAATGTCTTGTATTTAAGGACGCGACGCGACGCCGTTGTCGAATGTCTTTCCTTCTGTTTTCGCACACTAATTAAAGCGGCTGCAGAAATTGAAATACGCACCGCAGCAAAAGAATAAGGCTTACCTCGAAGTTGCAAATACTTGATTTTGTATCTGTACAAACCAACTGGGGTGCGCGGTTCCTTGCTTTCGTCTGTGTTTTTGGGATGCGGGTCAACGATGGCCAGTAGTCATTAATCACCGTGGTTGAAACGAAAACCAAAGAAATGCCGACTTGGGGTCCAATATCGTTAGCAGATGTTGCACATTGCGAAGCGACGCTTTGGTGATCGCTGATAACTTGTACAGAAAACTCCTAATTTTCTGTTTTTTCCACACTTTAACTCACGTATTCAGTTCACTGTTCAACGTTTTGAATATTTCCACATACACACAATACAGTTTATTGTTCTTACTGGATTTAAAGCTGCTCGTACACTAATTAATTAAATTTTCGACTCCACGTTAGGGCTGCCAGATTATAGCGCCTCGCTGACTCTTAAATCACGTATTAAACAATAAATAAAACACCACACTTACTGAACAATCATATAATAACGGATGAATCAAAACAATATAATAAATTTGGTAACTAATGAAATGCGTAAGTTTAAAATGCGTGCAAGTCTGTTAACACACGGTCGCTGACTGCCCCAGATTTTAGGGGTGCGGGTTTTCTGCGCAGATCCGGCTTAAAATGACCCCCTGCGTTATAAAGTTCACAAAAATACAGAATTTACTTAATTTCGCATTTAATTGATATTCTAATAATGTAGAGCAGAATTTCGATTACTTGATAGATCACGCCTGGATTTTATATATTAGTATCTCTAATGTGAATTATTCGTTCTCTTAAAATTGCCAATTGTGTCCTTGTATTAGTAGTTAGTAGTTCTATTATTTGATATAAAATTAAAATTCGTTCTAAAAAATTATACTTTCAAATATTTCATCCTTGAATTGAATCTTTTACAGAAAATTTAGCAGAGACCGCAATAAGGAAGATATACCTCCATGAGATTTCCGAGCAGAAGTGGCAGAATGTTATTGTGGAATTGGTATCAAAACATAAGCTAGCCCGGGAGGTCATCTTCTCTATATAAAGAAATTTTGCAAAAAAGAAAAATCTGCAAAAGGCTTTCTTTACACGCAACTTCCCTCACAAGTGCAGCGTACATCGATCGTTGATTAGAGTACTATGCATGCCAGTCCCGAACTTATTCTAATGGGAGGATATGCAGATGATCTGGCGATTTTTTGAAAGTCCAATAATTGGAGAAGACGGTCAAACGATTATATAACACTAGGGGCCGGTTGCAGAAAGCAATGTTAAGTCTGGCGTTAGCTAACGCGACGTCAAAGTGAACAAAAACGAATCAAATCTCAAATGTTTATGGCAACTAATACATTAGTAAACAAAATTTGATGCGATTTTGTTCACTTTGACGCGACGTTAGCTAACACCAGACTTAACATTGCTTTCTGCAACCGGCCCTTAATGTCTCTAATTTTATCAGTAACGAGTAACGTTTCCTTTTAAATAAGTGTGAATTAAATTATTGTAATAATATGATTAAACTATTTCTAGGTGATGTGGAATAATGCAAAGAAAACTTACAATGGAGTTAAATAACCTGCAGTTTTTGAATTACATCTAATGTTTTTGTTATTAAGATATGTGGTTTAGGATTTGTAGTGTTATTCGGCCAATTATTCACCACGCTGTCAAAAAACTAAAGCAATATCGTGTCTTCTGCTTTCTCTTACTGCTCATTTCTGAAATACCTTTAAAAACTACAGTATTCGTAAAATCAATGCAAGCGATATTTGATGCGACTCTTCCTACTAATTTCAAGCTGTGAAATAACAAATTACTGATCCCTACCACCCAATAAATTCGGAATTTCTGACATCGACGACGGAATCCGATTTGGCCGATCCCTAAATTTCCGTTTACTGAGCCATGCAACTTCCTTATATAATCTAGCAACAGGACACTGCTATCGACATGCCAATTCAATTAGAAAGTTACGACTTATTGATCCATTAATGGAAGACCCATGGTGCATTAATAGCTAAGCATATGCTCTCCCACTTACTAAATTATGGCAGTTAATATTCTCATTCACAGCTGATAGGCATTGCGACTCGCGAAGTGAAAATTGCAATACAAACGAAAACGCTGACGGCAGTAATTGGAAAACGTGGTTATATTTATTTACTTATTTAATTATGGTTGTGCTGTTTTTAACTGCTGGTAGTATGGAGCATATCGAGCAATTGGGTCAGGAAAAAACTACAGACAGCTTACTTCATGTTTTTTATAAGAAAAACCACACTGGAAAAACAAAAAACACTGATACAGTTACACATTACTACTTAGAAAATAAAATAGCATTTATTAATGGCAATTAAAATGTTATTGACCAGCAGTTATACTTAATACAAATTTCGCATTTCTTGCAGTTGTGCCCAAATATAAAATATTTAGCCACTAAGTATAACACCTGAGCGGTGTTGCCCATCTCACGGCACTTGTAAAAAATAAGCCCCAGTTTGCTTGGTCAGTACTTGGATGGGTGAACATCTGGAGAGCGGGCGTAGGGTTCTAGCTTCGACAGGCTCTACTACCTCAAGTACCTCCGCCGAAGCGGCTCGGTGCGCCCGGCACCCCGACACTGTGTAAACGGTATAAGGGGTTACAGAAGCATAACACCAATTATTGTGATTATTGCATTATAATTATCAATTATCTTTCAATTACAATGTTACCAATGAATGAAACAATCCCTTTAAATTTTAAGTCATGTACCTAGTGCTCAGAGACACTGTATCTAAATATTAAGGTCATTACTTTTAATACTAAAATCTGTCATTGAAGTTGACGTTTCTCATACTGATAACAAACGTTAGACCGGTGTAGTTACCGCAATGTGAGGAATAATAAATTGTATGATACCAAATATTTAAGCAACACTTTTAGTTCCTATGATTAAAAGTACTTTTACTTCCTAGGAACTAAAAGTAAGTTCTACTTGGTCGGCTATGGATGCAGTTGTCCCAATGTCTTTTAAATAAGAAACATCAAAACCAACTATTTAAAACTTTGAATAGTCTGCTTTTTTGGTTGCAGAAAAAATAGTATGTATTATTCGGATTAAAAGTGGCTCTGTTTGACTCGCAATTTTTGCGTTCGCTCGGCTATGCTATGCTGCGCCTCGCGTTGCAAACATGCAAACATAATTGCTTGTCAAGCAAAGTGCCACTTTTAATCCTAATAAAACAATATATTATTTTGTTGGATTCGATCAACTTCAAAACCATGTTTTAATTTTGTAAAATGTATAGAAGAAAAACGCTCAAGATGAAAAGTTCTGCATTTTTGGATATCACAATAACATCGCTGCTCGGTGTAAACCTATGCCAACAAGCGATCGATAAATCCATTCTCATTGCGAATTGGGCACAACCACCACAATCTGACACTTCGTGACCTGCATGAGGTCGGCAAAACGCGAGAAAATCGACCGGCGTGGTTTTTGCCATTTGCTATTACGGCAATAAAAACTTCGCCCGCGCCAGATTGAAGAAACTTCAGATTCGCTTCAACTCGCGTTAGGGCGGAGCGCTTCTTACAAACTCTTAAAAAGTTTATTTTCAGCCCCTCTAGCCGCAAAAAATTGAGTTGAGATCAATTTGCCGTGTCTTCCTTCGACCTTATATAATTATTGATCTAAAAATAGTGTACCTTGGGATAACAACAACAATACCGCTCGTTTCCTAAAATACTCTAATAATTGATAACGGTGCTCTTTAATTTTCTTATAAGGTTTCTCTCTGCACTATAATTTTATACAAATGTATAATAGTGTCTGTTTTGTTTAGTGCAGCAGTTTGCGAAACAATTATACATTTTTTGCAATTTATTCTACAAATCTAGGCGGTAACAGATTTTATTTAAAAAATAATTATCGAAATCATCATGATTACAAGTCACAAAATAGGTGCCGAAATAAAACGACTCACGTTTTAAATACGTACACCGGGTGACCATGGTTATGATTTGTTTTTCTTAGGTTGGCACTGTTTATGTTGGTGGCACTAAGTCTATGTCAAATTCAAGGTTAGCAGGTTAGGTTTTGGGTCAGTTTTGACACACACTGGCGCAAAACCTAACCTCCTAACCTCGAATTTGACATAGACTTACAGTGCTACCAACATAAACAGTGCCAACCTAAGAAAAAAAAAGTACAACCATTTATGGTCACCCGGTACAAAGATCACTTTACATGTATATACTAGAAACCTAAAAGCTTTGGAAGGCTCCTATCATTTTATTAGAAACTCCAATTCGCTCCAGATTGTTGTGCAAAATATTATCTAGGAGGCTTGTGCCACTCCCATCGAAAACCATTGTTTAGAATCAGTCAAAATGGTTCTCAGCAGAGAGCATTTTCAGTAAATCCGGGCGCCTGGCTGGAATGAAAACTGCTTTCGGGAGAAGAAAAATCTCCCCAAGAGTAGCAGCAGTGTTTCGATGGTATGGGGTTTATAAAAGGGTTGGTACTACCCTTAAAGATGGCAACCATAAAGAGCGTTCAAAAACACCAGTTGACTCCCAAAAACTTCCGGGCTGTGAGCAAAATGATTTAAAATTATAATCAAGTTACGCATGTCACGATAGAAGATTCCCTTGGTATTGGATCTGAGTCAGTGTCGAAAATTTTGCATCAAGAGCTGAAACTCAAAAAAATCGTTTGTACCTCGATGCCGCATAAGCTTACTGATGAGCCTTGATACCTTTAAATGTTTGCATGATGGTGGAGAACTTGTTATTTTTAATATTGTCACAGGTGATGAACATATATCCCGTTTTACGATTGCCTAACTCGACCGGTTTGCTGTGTTCTGCAGAAGCACGGGAGTAGAAAAAGCTGTAAAGATGGAAGATCAGAAGACAGCAACGGCAAACTGGTAAACAACGGTTTGTCTTTCTCAGGTCTTCGCGGAACTTACGGTAAAAGGTTTACTACTATAACATGCGTAACTAACAGTTGACTGCTCGAGAGAAAACAAAATTCAAATTATTCATACCCATCGTATTCCCGAAATTAGCTATGTATGCCTTTTTGGCCAGGGTTAGCAAAAATCATGTTTTTTCAAAAATTATCTGCACACTGTTTTTTTTAGGTTTTATGCGTTTTAGATAAATTCACTGGTTTTTTTCATTTCGGTAACCATGTAAAAATCTGAATAAATATTAATTTTTATTTTTCAGTAAAAAGTAAATAGGTAGGTAATTTGTAATTTACCTACAAATATACAAATAAACATTATTTAAATATGCACATTACGTAAATGGAGTAAGGGGTTTCCACTATCAAGACTTCCTGCAATGCGATTCCCTCATTCAATAATTTGCCAGTATAAAAATTATTCGAATTATTATTGATGGAAGATTTGATACCACTTACAGGTTTAGAATACTTTTCGTCAATTTTTCAAAACAACCCAAATTTAGTCTAAAACCCGCGTTTTTTTCTAGTTTTACCTAAAAATCATGCCAATCCTGCTTCTGACGACTTTTCTTTAAACTGAAGAAACATTTAAGTGGTCGTTTCAATTCGGAGGAAGAAGTTATGTGGTTTTTAACACCTTAGAAAGAAGTAACTGGCATTTTGAATTCGAAGAGTGGATGTGAAGATTACAACAGTGTTTTGACTCTGAAGAATACTATTTAGAAAATAAATTTTAAAAAGTTAAATTATCCCTACTAGTTATTTTGTATCTCACAATATATAGGGTGAGGCACCTAAAGTGTTACAGAGCAATAGCACTCAAACTATTGATCACATCCAAAAATGTTTCAGACAAAAGTTTCAGTGTTCGAGAAGGCCGTCATATTGAATCACTCTATTTTTTTATCTGTGGAGGCGCTGAAGCTACGTCAAGGTCAACTCCACTTTTTTAAATGGAACCATGTATTTTTTTTTGGATGAAATTATTACCGATTTGAAGACGAATTCAGCGACCTGCAACACAAGGTCATTCTAGTCACGCAAAGTATGAAAATAGTCGAAAAATCGAAAAATGCAACAGTGCAACAAACACGAGTCAACACGACGGTGCACCACCCCATTATGCTATGTGTTTAAGACAAGTGCTAAATGAGATTTTTGGCGAAAAGTGGATAGGACGAGGCGGTCCTGTAGCTTGGCCACCTCGTTCGCCAGATCTAACATCACCAGATTACTTTTTATGGGGTTTTGTCAAAGATCGCGTAATGGCGGTAGCACCTACCACGCCTGACGACATGAAAGACAGAATACGCCGAGCATGTACCGAAATTACACCACAAATGTTGGCTGAAGTTAAACGGTCTTTTCATCAGCGAATTAACAAGTGCTTACAAGTCGAGGGTCATCACTTCGAGCATCTTCTGTAGGTAGACCCAAACCAAGGTTAGTGGATCCTTTGAAAGTGATTATTCCAATATTTTTCGATTTTTCGACTATCTTTATCTTTAAACTTTGCGTGACTAGAATGACCTTGTGTTGCAGGTCTCTGAATTCGTCTTAAAATCGGTAATAATGTCATCGAAAAAAAATACATAGTTCCATTTAAAAAAGTGGAGTTGACCTTGACGTAGCTTCAGCGCCTCCACCGATAAAAAAAATAGAGTAGTCCAGTATGACGGCCTTCTCGAACACTGAAACTTTTGTCTGAAACATTTTTGGATATGATCAATAGTTTGAGTGCTATCGCTCTGTAACACTTTATGTGCCTCACCCTGTATATATATATATATATATATACAGGGTGACACAGCGGACATGTAACAGCCCATAACATTTTTATTTATTAGAATTACATTCTGAAATTTGGGTGATGAATTTATGATAAGGGCAACCTTTTGATGATTAATTAAAACAAATTTTTCCACTTCTGGTTTCACCGGAAGTAACCCTAAATTTTAAATTTTAAATGGCACCCTGTATATATTTTTAGCCTACCTGAACCGCTACAAAATTCTCTTTTCAACCGTGTGTCAGAACTTGACATTTGGTTTCAAAATGGCTGCCAAAATCATTTTTTCTCCCAAACTCTTAGTTGTCCATGACATGACGCTTGCAAATTATAAGCATGTAAAGGACTTTGAAATGTAAAAATTAAGGTGTAAAAATATTTGTGATTTTGATACTTTTTATCTAATTAATAGGAGTTACGAATAAAGAATCATTTTTCAAATTTTATAAATGTATTTGTTTAACGCTTAATTTCTCAAAATCCAAAATAGGAAACTCCAATTTTTATTTAATGTAACAGTAGAACAAATATTTTCTGTTTCATATAATTTATCAGAATTGGTATGAACAACTTTTTGTATTATTAAAAACGCAAAATTATACATACCTACATTGTTTCCAAAATACGTATATTATTAGTATCAATAACAAGCCAAGTAGGCTGTGTAACATCCTAGCATATTATTGATGTTAAAAACGTTAAACAATTCTAGAGGGCTATGGATAGAATATGGCGACAAAAGGTATATAATTTGTTTTGTTTTCTCTCGTTTAGCGTTATTCTGTCAATTTATTTAAAAGTATTTCGGCTTTTAATAGAATATTTGCGATATTATTTATTGTTTTAAATTATGTATTCTAGAGATGAAAAAGTTGATAGGCTCTTAATTTATGGTGAGGTGAGAAAAAATAGTATAGCTGTATGCGGAAAGATTTCCGGAAAGAAACCATCCTGCAAATAAATTAATATAGTTTTCTATTCTGGATTTTGAGATATTAAGCGTGAAATAAATGTATTTCTAAAGGTTGAAAAATGGTCCTTTATTCCCAACTCTTATTAATTAGATAAAAAGTATCAAAATCACAAATATTTTTACACCTTAATTTTTACATCTCAAAGTTCCTTTACATGCTGATAATTTGCAAGTGTCATAACATGGCTAACTAAGAGTTTGGGAGAAAAATTGATTTTGGCAGCCATTTTGAAATCAAATGTCAAGTTGTGACACACGGTTGAAAAGAGAATTTTGTAATGGTTCAGGTAGGCTAAAAATATATACAGAGTGCTATTTAAAATTTAAAATTTAGGGTTACTTCCGGTTAAACCGGAAGTGGAAAAATTAGTTTTATTTAGTCATCAAAAGATTGCCCTTATGATAAATGCATTACTCAAATTTCAGAATTTAATTCATTCTAATAAATAAAAATGTTATGGGCTGTTACATGTCCGCTGTGTCACCCTGTATATATATATACCAGGTCCCGGGTGGTGTAGCTTGAACAAGCGTCCACGTTCGATCAGCAGAGTTAAGCAACGCTCTCTCTGGTCAGAACCTGGATGGGAGTTCCACGGCTGTTTCTCCCGGCACCTCGTGGTACGGCTATCACGGAAAAAAGTTGGTCCCGGCGGTCATAATAACATCATGACAGGCGTTAGTGGGGTTGGAAGTCCCCATAAACTGTACAGTGACGCCTATAATTGGCCTAACGGCTGTTGGCGGAGTGCAAAATAAAAATATAGAGTGGCCCTCGTAGAGGTAGTTTAACAGAAAGAGAAAACATTCTAGCATTGAAGATTATCGGTATGAAATACATTTTCAAAATTTTAGTAGAAACAACCAGATTCATTAGACATTTTAAAACACCCTCTAATATTTCCTTTATAACGATGTAGTTTATAGTTACCTACAAGGTTGAGCTGATTTAAATCATTTGATTTAATTCACGATCACGAATTAAGTGATTTAATTTAAAAAACCATTGATTTAAATCAGTTTATATTTTGCTAAATTAACAAAAAAAATACACACAAGTAGTGACCTTCAAACCATCATAAACGGTAACAATCCGAGTATAGTAGAGCAAAATTCTTTTACTGTGAGAAAAAAAGCATCTGGAGCTCTTGATTTTAAATAATCCCACCTTTATTTAAAACTCATGATTTTAGTTGTCAAATTATAAACTGTCAAACATTTGTAAATGTCATGTTTTGTGGAATAATGGTTATGTTCTAAATTTTAGGTTCAATAACTGGTGACCATATCGTAAATAAAAGGATAGATCGTTTGTTAGAATTTTTACTTCCACTCTATTTGTGGTTCTAACCAGAATCGTTTCTTTTCACTTTTAGTGCATACTGAAGGTAGTTGCAGTGAATTAAAATTGGAAACAGGAACTCCACACTACATTGGTTGCGTGGTCTTCCCATTCGCCGGATTTCGACTCGCCGGAATTCGTTTCGCCGGATAATTATTTCACCGGAAAGCTATTCGCCGGATTCCGTTTCGCCGGATTGTAGGGTGCGTGTCATATAATGAAATTTGGCGCAAAGTACTGTGTCTCGCTCTAGCCTGTTTAGGTTAGTTGCAGCCTTTGATATTTTTGTTCATTATCACGGTCGGTGTTGTCCCCACGATCAGCATAGTGTTCTCGATCTTGACATCCGACGAAATGCATTCCGGTCAAAAGACTTCCGGCGAATGGAAACGGAGCCCATTGGTTGTTATCGCATTCCAATTGCTGTATTCACAACTTTATAAGCCATTTCTTATTATTGGGAATATCTTGCAGTACGACGTTGTTGGAACTCAAAAAAAATTCCGGAAAGAATTAATGCTCATGAGATTATATGAGAAAATGTGTTTTTTCAACTAACGCTCTATTTTGTACGGTTTCTGTAGAATTTGTAATTTTTGGAAATTTTTGACAAAAATGTTAAAAAATTTAAATCCAATTTTTGGCTAATTATAAGATCACTGTAAAAGAGAGTTCTGTGCATGTATCACACCAGACTTTTTATCCTCGATTATCACACTTCAGATCGAATTCAACAATGCGCAGAGATTTACTCAGTTCAGTTTTTGAAATAAAATAGTACAATTTGATTACCCATTGGTAACTTTGGTAATCTTTTATTACTATATTACTACTTCTATCCTCTATCCTGATACCTGTTTGGTAGCATAACAAACGGAAGGTACGACCGCTTTTCAATAAACATACCGATTCATCCTTATCCTACTAAAACCATCGCTGCGTTAAAGATTTCCATGTCACATGGAAACACGCACGAAGAAAATACAAAAAACCAAAGCAATACGACGCAAATTTGCGCACAAAGCCCACCCATCCGTTTCTACGTCCTATTTTGCGCCCACCGCTTGTTTCCGGCAATTTTGTTCCACGCAAACCTGCGTGATACATGTTGAACGCTACAGAGTTGTTTTGCATTGTCGAGTGTCATTCGTCTATTGGAGTGTTGTTGACTTAAAGTAATTGGCAACAGGAGTAGATGCGAATCAGAGGAGCATGACAGCCACAAGACCTTAATTAAGAGGCAGGAAATGAATGAACTCATTCAACTTCCTCGTGTACACAACTAAATCAAATTGTGCAGTAATTCGGTTACTTATACCGGCGGGGATGTTTTGAAACTGCGACTCCTCGTTATTTTTCGAACTCGATTTCCCCTAGAACACTAAAATGATTGTTACAGTTTCCATTACCAAATGGAACTCATAATTTCACACTGTCTGCAACCCACGGCCTAATTTGCTATGTAAACTATAAACAAATATGGCATTGCATTGCCACAATTTTCAGTATCCAGCAATTATTTCTTATGCTAACTTCCTAAGAAAACGGTATTAAAGCTAAATATGTATCAAGTCAAACTGGTATGGTAACAATTTCGTAAACAAGTTTAAATTGTTATGTAATCAACGTATATTTTATAGATAAAACTTAAAACTGCTCAATGTCCAAATCGTTTCTTAGGTATTAGCGACTGGCTCCGCTTGAACCCTATAGTATAACGCCAAACAGTAGATAGATACTAGCATACATTTCCGTAATTAGTCGCACACCGTTTACGTCCATAGTTAAATTTTCACAATTCATAAAATGTCGAAAAGTAAGCGAAAAAATATAGAATAACTACCGAGACGTTTCATACGTTTCAACACCTGAAAAATTGGTTTCTTTCCATTCAATATGTCGGACTGCACATGGCTGGATTATAATCGATCACCTTTATCAATCTTAGGTCGTGACATTTCCAATCATATATGTAGCTCATAATATCGGGCTTTCAATAAACGCCGGAATATTGGGATCAAGTTGTCAAAATATTTTCTAGGGTAGCGAACATATTGGGTAAGAAACCAAAATAATTTCATTACATAAAGTCAATGCAACAGATACTAATACTATTTATTACATTTGGAATAATAATATATGTAGCATTGACTTACTACATTACCTCTCCTATTTACAAAATATGTACTTACAAAAACTAAATCTATTTACAGTTAAAAAAGAAAAAGTGTAGCTGTCCACGATATACCAACATTTCAATTTCACGAAACGCAGAAACCACCGCTCTCTTCGCAAATGCTTTTTTAGTAGTTGCGAGATCATTATTTTATAATTGGCCTTTTAAATACTTAGATTATATGCATACATTCTTTCTTATTACAGTTAGTATAATTTTCATCGAAAGCTAATACAACTGTATGGTTCGACCATGGCAATGTTTCGAGCGCAATGGCATGATGGAAGTAGATTGGTTAGAAGACCCTTTGAAGTAATCGAAGAAATGATCTTCTGCTATCGAACAGCCGGCGCCTTCTTAAAATGGAAAAGTAACCAATAATAAAATATAATAGGGACAAATGAATAACGCAACTGTAGCATCATTACATGGCATTTTAAATATACATGACCAATGTTTCATTTTGTGCAATATTGTATTTATCGATTTAAAGGTTCCACTCTTTTCCGCAGCACTAGACTTTTAGACAAATTTCAATTTTTTTTAAATTGCATATGGGGGCGGAGTTGAAAGTGTGGTAAAATCGTAACAGATGAGGTCACAATCGCAAATTCCAGATGATTTTTGTCAACACCATCTTTCACTAGGCCACATTAAAATTTTCAGATAGATCTCTCATTTAGTTCAATCTTAACAGCCAATGAAAGTAGACAACTTCTCGTATGCTTCAAAACATTAAGGCAATGCACGGGTGCATACGTGTGCAGTGGCCATGGCCAAAATCTATGATCCCGCGACTAATTTCTGTTTGCAAACTTGAACAGACACACATTCAACTCTAATGAGAATGAAACGCCTAGTTTGAGGTTTAAGAAATTATTCGAAAGGGATGGAAAAAAGTTGGATGAAGTGTATCAAGCTAAAGGCGACTACGTTGTTTATTTAAGGTACTTTTTTGCACCTATCCTCCACCGTTACCCTCTGGAACCGTTTTCGCATTACTTCAGAAGGTACGAGCGTCACTTAAACTAACCTTAATTAACCGAAACCGAAACGCCCGGGCCGGGAGCCGAACTCTCTCCCGAAGGTTCCGTATTTAGTTGTGGCCTTGGCTGCAGCGGCGAGCACCACTTTCCCATCGAGGTCCCTATCTAAGGTACCTAGTACTCAGCATATGTAGAACTGTTAAATGTTAGAGAAACTAACGCCGCAATATGAAAGTGAGTTTATTAAGTAGTACTAAACATTGATATATCGAGTCAACATATACATTTCTGAACTAATTTGTTATGACTCCATATATGTAAACATACTGTAAATTCATTCATAATCTCACAACTTGATCTGAAATTTACTTGCTGATTCGATATAATCTCAAGATGCGTATCTATGTAAAAAAATCTAAACCAAGCATCTTCATTAAATTTGTAAGTAGAACAACGGTGTAGACTATAAACAATCTACGTGCAGCTTAAAGCAAATTGTAGGTATATAAATAATTACACCTCTAGATGTAATAGAAAACGAGGTGTTGAAAATTACAAATCACATGGGCAAAGCTAGGGAGCGATAAATTACCATTCTAACTAGAACGTAACTAAATCAGAGTCACTCAACAGATCCGCTAATATGAAAAAGAACCCAAGAATTTATAAATAATATAACAAGCACATCCTCAACAAACTTCCTACGAATCGTGTTTAATTTTAGAACATTATCGACTGGCAGCGGAATCCAATAGCATCAAAAATCGTTTTGCCAACGAATAAGCCGAAAAGCTGTTGACCTTGCCTCTTGTTCGCACACAATTAACACTCCAACGATATCGGGCGATCGCTTTTATCGAAACACAAAGCCCTTGTTTGCAATGCAGAACTGGAATTTTGATGAAAAATGTGGGCTTTAAATATGACTCAAAATTCGAAGCAATGTAGGTGTAATTGTAATTTTACAGCCGCTGGAAAAAATGGCAAATGAATGTAAGTTTTTACGTATGTTTACTTAGCAAAGCACATTAAACTTTATAACTGTAACTACTTGTTGGCCTGATGTTTATTTCGTGAGTTAAATTTATCAGCCTGTTTTTGTAGAAGCAGTAATTGGGAGTTACAGTAGCCAGACCCTGAAATTTTAAATGTATTCGGCTACGTCAGATGCAGAGCGTTTATTTACCTCGTTGTTTTTCAACGTAAAAACCCACTATCTTCGAGAACAGCGTTACAAAATATAATTATTCTCAAGGAATGACAATATTTCATACTCACTAAAGATAGTAGTTCGCTTGACAAAAATTGCGATTCACAAGTTTGTGAACAAGATTCAAACTAATTGAATTTTCATTCTGAAGACGCATCCTGACAAATATTCCGAAACGTATTATTTTTAGCTTTCACTCTGTTCGATTATACCGGTTGGTCGTTGATCGATGAAATAAACATTCGGTCAATCAACTGTCTTTGAATTGTATCTTAACATTGCCAAACACATTTTTATAATTACTAGTATGAAAGTAATTGACTGTTAGTTACAGCAGGAATTTACTTTTGTGTAGCTTTCCCCCTAAATTATATTGTACAAAAGCCGACTTTTGAAATTCAGTCTTCCGCAACGATCGATCCCGCAATATCTACGGCCAACGTTTAACTTATTCAGTATGGTCAAAACTTCGCCATTATAAATTATCTTGGAACCACATATCCGTTTTTCGGTTTTAGCAGCTCTTAACCAACATGGTAAGAAGTTGCACTCGCAGATAAAAATATAGTTTGTACCCGAGTTAATTCGATGTTATTTATAATTAATTTTTTAATTCACACAGGTTCATATATTTTTACGAACTCCATAAGCAGAAGTCGTATCTAAACTCGTTAATTGTGTTCGTCCTCTGTGTCTGTGCGGTTTTTGGCATTTTTGAATGTTGACTTCAGATTCGCGTAGAAGGTGAAAACGTAAAATACGAATACCTGAAGAACCAACCTCTTATCTCGTAAAAAACATGGACACATAATGGCAGACAAGTATTTTTATTTTAAACCATATTTTAAATGGTGTCTAGTTAGAAGTTCGTCTGGTAATGCAAGGTTATGCATTTTCAAATTGTTTAATATACTCACGCTAATACATGCAATGAACTAAAGATATCATTAAATACTTTATATTTAATCGCACTATTAGTGCAGTCAAATGGTGCTCAAAAAGGGCGAATTGGGGAAAGTTTTGCTGGAGTTTTGATATTTGATTCCTATATGTTTTTCGGGTCGATGTACGCGAATATCAGCATTGCCAACATTTCATTTATGAATATTCATTTCATATACCATTTTTTATTTACAACAAATGGATAGTTTTCGAGTTACTTTGAAATAAACTGGGATAATTCCCCTTTTTTTTGCTTTTAACACCTAACTTCGCGGCGCTCTCGCGGCTTAACGATTGATCGGAGAAAAAACCTCACATACATAAAATTTTATCTTCTTTCATTTCATATATGTTCAACATTTACGAAAAATGGATAGCTTTCGGGCAATTTTAAAAAAACTTAAAAAATCGTTTTTACACCGTTTTTGCTTAAAAAAAACGTGTTTCTGGTCAAAATTCTTGTTGGCAAACCTGATATTCGTATACAGCGACCCAAAAAACATATAGGAACCAAATATCAAAACTCCACCAAAACTTTCCCCTATTTTCAACCATTTGACTGGATTATATCTTTAGAGAAGAAAATTTTACAGTAAACGACTTCTAGGTAACTACAAAAATACGAACGCATACGGTATGAAGATTTGCTACACGAGGGCAGCGACCATGAGGAAATCAAAAGAGCTGTACGTAAGCTGCCCAAAACGGCATGGTTGAGTTCTGGGAGCTTTTCTCCAGTTGGTGATATGCAGTCGCACGAGGCAAAGGTGCTTGAACACTTCTTAGGAGAGAGGTATTTGGCAGGTGGTTCGACAGGACCCCCAAAATCGCTTACAAATCTGTTCTCCGGTTGGTTCACGTGGTGGTATCAGAGCATAAAACGGGAAAATACTAAATGGGCTAATAAGAGGCCGGGGTTGGTAGTGCCATAGTCATGTGGCCAGACAGAACAAAGACAGATGGGTATGCAAAATTACAGAATGGCGGCCAAGACAAACAAAAAGAAGCGTGAGACAACCCCAACAAAGATGGGTAGACGATATTAGAAGTGTGGCAAGTAAACGGCGGATGAACATTGCACAAGACAGGGAAAGATGGAAGAAAATGGAAGAGACCTACGTTCAAGAGTGGGCTGATAATGGTTAAAAAAGAAGAAGAAGAGAGTTGGTAGTGCGGCCATAAGTAAATTTACTTCTGAAATACCTCTGAATCCTAGCATAACTGATGAATTTGATCCACTGGATGACAACATACAAATGCTGAGAAAAACTTTGCAAGATATGCGAGGATTGGAATCCACATATCGCGATCTTCTCGAAAACTCAGCACCCACACGGTACCAGAAGCAATCTATCAAATAATCTGCCCAAGATGGAAACAGGAAATCAGTCCCTCTATATAGGCAAATCACCAAAATTTCCCTTGGTCTCAAGGATTTTCTAAAATCCACATAGAAATGCAAGAAAATGTTAGGCAACCGAATACACACCAGCGAATAGCTGGAAAATCGAGACAATTCCTGAATATTAAACACATTTTTAAATAACGCAAAATTTGCACGTAATAGATTGCAAGTCAAAAATAAAATGAACAATACCAATTTATATTTACTCCTCTAGTTCTAATTTTGAATTTTCCTCTTTTTACGTTTGATTAAGTATTAAGATCGTAACCAACGACTATTTTCTAGCTATTTTCCTGGTAATGCAATTGGACAATGAAGATAATACCACCAAATAACTTCCTTCTCCTTTGGTGAATTATTATCGCATTTAATTTATACAGTGGTTTCGATATTAGTTTGGAAATTTTTGAAATACGGGAAATGAGGCCCACAAAATCGTACTCTTTAAACTTCATTTATTTCCTCGTGACTTGTTAAATGGTCGTTTACTGTCGTCTGAACTGACTCGATAATTGAGTCTTTACAGGCACGGTGCCTGTCAAAATTTTGCCATGGCGACTTTACAAGCACCTTGTTTTCTAATAAGCACATCCTTTATTAATCACTAATACTAATTTTTATAGATGTCAGCAAGATGAACTAAAATGTTGTACGCGGCTCGCTTGAAATTAAACCTTTATTGGTGCTTACCGGCTTGCAGGACTCGCTGCTAGGTCGCTCACCCGATTTAAAAATAGAATAATTTTAGTAATAATTACTTTCGCACATTTGATGTTATCTACACATCTACAGTACTGGCCGAGTACCTAAGGTCTAATTTTCACATACAATGCACTTTCGCTAACCTGAATTATATAAACTATGGTCCTGTTTGTGGGATATTCCATGTCATCGGGATACGGTCTTAAAAAGCGTTTTATATATTTATTTATTCAATTTTGACTAGTACACCCTTGAAAATGAAAGTAGTTGGTTTTGATTTCCTTTGTAAGTTTGAACTACCGGCACTTTCTTACAATCTTCGTAGGACTAAAACATGTGAATAATCAACCCCTTGTTCTTCGAATCAAGGTTGTCCGTAAATCGTGCGTATCACACACTATATCCAAAGCCAAATAGCAACTCATGTTGCTTGTACCATCAGCTTCTTCCTGTAGCAACAGAGCGAGAAGAATGCTGTAACTATACAAACTAGCACCGTTCACATGCTCACATTGGCGAGGTGCACTATTTGCGTTGGACAGTACTCAATAAAATGTAGATGTTTAAGTTACGCGTGAGTGTTTTTAAAAATTATTTAATTTTGGTACTCAGTCAACAGCCGTTAGGCCAATTATAGGCGTCGGCGTCGCTGTACATTTTTATGGGGACTTCCAACCCCACTAAAGACTGTCATGTTATTATGACATACGGGGCCAACTATTTCCGTGGCAGCCGTACCACGAGGCGCCTAGAGAAGCAGCCATGGAGCTCCCATCCAAGTTCTGACCAGAAAGAGCGTTGCCTAATTCGACTGATCGAACGTGGATGCTTGTTCAAGCTACACCACCCAGGACCTATGAGTTCATCTTAAACAGTGGTCACAGTAGCGGGAGTGCACTATATCCACAAAAGTAGAATGTGGTTTCTTGTTTTCCAAATTAATTTTCAGATTTAGAAAATGTTAATAAAATAGGAAAATTATTAAATTATATCTCTATATTAAGTGATTAACAATAATTAGTGCAGCAAGGAAGCGTTCAATCCAAAGTCTTGAACATTTTCACGACAAATTAAGACATATTGTGAATTGAAAAAATACAGGTTTGACAATCTCAACCCGTGCTAGCCTTCATTAATTAAACTAATACATACATAAATACATATTTGACCTCTTTTACCTTTCAGGACCGAAAGGTAATTAATACAAGTAGAAAACAAAAACAAAGTCGCGTGAAATCAAAACTTGATATCGTTACTACTAAAAATTGACCAAAATGGTGTAGATTTGAAAAATCGTTTAAGTTGTATAATATGTAATGCTTAACCAGGAGTAAAAACTACCACTATTAATAGTCTCCAATGAAAGGGTTGGCAGTAAATTGTTGTTTTTTGCTTTGACACGTAAAATCCCGTGAAGTTAAATATGTTGCGTCATCTTTAATACACCTGTAGATTAGTCGTTTAGAACGTAGGTGGCATTATTTATTACTACAATATTATTTGCAAAATTTTGATAAGAATTATTACAGTGCTATATGAAATATGAGTAAGCGTTTGCAAATATTTTCCGTTAGCAGCTTCGTTTATACAAATAGATAGGGCCTGGTTGATTTTTAGTCAAATTTAAACGTCGCGTCGTTTTTTTAGATATATTAAAGTCCGTTTTGAAATAAACAACTTGACGTTAAGTGTAATTCAAAAAGTGTATTTCGCAAGCACTTCACCAAGGATTTTCTGTGAGTTCAAGAACCTGCTTTTCTAATTACAAAATATTTGGCGTTGGAAAACACGACATTCCTTTCATTGAATTTTACGGAAAAGTAACATGTTCGCATAATTTTTACGTTTTTGGTGCAAGGCGCCTTTTAGGAGAAATATTTTTCAATGAGCATTATGATTAATATAGCCTTGATAGTGAATTACTGTTACAAAGATCATGTAAATATTCTTTTACAATTGTCTAAATGAGATTTTTTGGAACATGTAACCTGGATAAAGAAAAATCTCCTCATTTAGACAACTGTAAAAGAACATTTACAGTATTCATTAACAGGGCTAGATTAGAGTTTTTAGAAGTTATTTAAATAGATATTATCATTGAAAAATATTTATCGTAAAAGGCGCCTTGCACCAAAAACGTAAAAATTATGCGAACATACTACTTTTCGGTAAATAATAAAAAAAATCTGAAGTATTTATTTATGTATTTATTTGGTACTCAGCCAACAGCCGTTAGGCCAATTATAGGCGTCGCTGTACATATAATTAACTATTCATATTTTTTTTCCAATTATAAATCTTGTCTTCATCTAAAAAATTGAATTTTAAAATCACGTCTCGGCATGTGAAATTTTGGGGAATATTTAAGGAATTTAAAAAATTTTTTTTTGCTAAAGTTAAAGAAACATGTAATTTCCGAAAAATGGCACTTTTTGATTTTGATCATTTCGAAACGCCATTTCTAAATAAGTAAAAATCACTCGGTATATATGATAGGGGCTGAATAGGTTTTCAGACAAGCACACATTATTGCAGTATTTTTTTTTTTTGATATATCAATAATGCAAAGTTTTCCTATTTGATACCAACTATTTGGCGATCACTGTATATCGCACACCCAACAAGTTCACATTTTGAGTAATAATACCCTAATTGACACGGTATAGAGTACAAAATTATAACTTTTATAATAAAAGAACAATATCAAGCATTAATAATCCAGTTCAGTACGGCATAGCGCCAAATGGACGCTATCTCGGTTTCTGTCATAAGGCAGCTAGCTATATTGAACAAAAATATGGCAATATAAATGCAAAAATGGGTCAAAAATAACACAAATACACATACCCAGCAACAAGAAGTTGGGACGTCACTAAAATAAAAGTAAATCTGCTGGTGCTCCTATCTGTATTTACTGGCCTCCCACAATTAAACACATGGTTAGTTAACAGGGCAAACAGATTAATCTTGTGGACACTGCGATATTAACGCCCATAACGAACACTCGGTGCGCACTGCTGGTACACCTTGCGTTTCTAATGTCCTCAAATTCGTAGGTTACTAATTACGACACTGACTGGCACCTCGGAATTGCATTGTGATTAATTAACCACGTGCACAACGCCGCGCAAAGCGCCGACAAAATGCCGATTTTCATATTTCGCACGGCTCGCTCATATAAATGTAAATGGGCAAAGTTTGCTCCTTGGAGACTGGCGAGCCGCAGGATTGATATTCCGCGATGGAGGGAAGGTCGTAAAGAATGCGAAGACCTTGTACGCGATGAACCAACCTATCAATATGCTCGTGCAATATTAGCCAAACAGGAGAAAATCAAGTGGGGTCACTAACATAGAATTTAGGTAGAAGGCGGTGGAAATTTTTCTATGTAGTTTAGAGAAAATATTAGTTTTCATAGCATTTTTATAAAGGAAAATTGTTATTACAAGAAACAAGCAATTTCAAAACTCAAATTGGACCAATATTCATATTATCGATATAGAGTAAAAACGTCTAACTAAGAAACCGTCAAATATAAAAAGCATAACAGCCTGCTGTAACCTACAAACCTACAACTATTTGCAAGGGATAACCAACCTCCAAGTAGCCATCATGTGAAAAAAAATCAGTAGTTGAAAGGCTTAGCTATATGAATAGCAATTTTTAACTGTGTATACTTATTCTTCAGAATTTTCTCATTACAAAAACATTCTGTAATCCTATCTGGTATCAGGTGTGATCTCTACAACGCCTCAGCAAGCTAGGGCAATCGCCGTTCTTTGCGTTCTTTGCGCTGAAGTTTCAGAATTTCTGTGACGATCCTGAAGGAATTGACATATATTTTAGGTGATAGCGGAAGCAATATAATTTTGATAACATTCCAAATACAAGATACGGTGTTATCTTGGCGAAACCAAAACTTCAATAATTATAGTACTTGAAATGTCTGCATTCCAATCACCTGAACGGAAAATACTAGTTACCTATACAAATCAGGAAATCCTGCAACATTAACTATTTAGCGTGGTAAACGAAGGATGGTGATGATGGCGATACTCACATACTTTCATGGGGAATTTTTCTGTTGGTATTATTAACACGTATTGGAAATAACTGTTTTATGTTTTAAGCAGTTTTCTATTAAAGCTATGTACAGGTTGGTACCGATAATAAACATGAAAATATTGATAACGCTTAGTTACAAAATGAAGCAGGATAATCGACCACTAAAATGTAACCTAACGCAAAAGACTTTTATGTTATTTGATTGTCAAGTTTATTCTTTGTCTTTAATAGTTCTTTATAGTACAATTGTATTATATTAAAAATAATCGGCGAGAGGGTCTCTTCTCGAGATGCTATAAGACATTAGACTATACCCAAAAGCTCAACGAAAAAAACAACGGCACGGGGGAATCAAAATCAAAAGTTTTTACTTCTACACCAATTATGAACGAACTCGAAACGGAACGAACTCGAAACGAAGGAAAAGGAGAGCAAAATATATCTATATGTTCAAATTAACTAAACGAAAAGTATCTGAAGAAAAAAGAGTCTAAATCAAAAGTACTGGAAGAAAAGGTTTGCACATTGATCACACAAAATGCTTTTGTAGAAACTGGCAGTAAAACGTCCGAAAATTCATCACCCGCGTTGATGGTAATTTATCCGTTGCTGAATTTCTATTACTCGTACTATTATTAGACAACAACTTCATAATCAAAGATGGCGACTTCGTTTTCGCTAAATTTGCCACAATAGCTTTAGCGAAATATTAAGTCTGCCAAATTTTGAAAAAAAAAACTTCTTGCTAATTATGAAATACAATTTCTAAACGGTAAAAATTACTTAAACATTTTCGCTCCTTTCGATGTGGATGATATATATTTCTACTATTGACAGAGATGAGATTGTTGTTTATTACTGCGACTGCAAGTTTAAATTTAATTTTAAAGACTGGGATGGACGTTAACCATTTGTTTTAATTTCTGCCTTTGTATTATCATTATACCTGCTCTTTCTAAATATAATTTTCAACAATATTCTGTGCTAAACTAAAGCTAACATGACGCCATATTCGTTTGCTGGCTCTTTGTGTGGCTAAAATGGGATTTTCAAGTGTATTTTAGCTTGGTTTTGCAAAAAAAATACCACACATTTTGCCAGTAGACAATAAAAGAACCTCGATCGTACTTTGTGTTATGTGAAATGAACTTTGCATGTGTGCTTAACTTAAATCAACTATGAGGTATGTGGCTACTATATACAAGAATCTCCTAAATTTTACTTTTGAAACAACTTTTGCCTTAAAAGTGACTATTTACAATGTTCGATAAAATTCTACGGCAAGGAAATCTGTTTTGAGCTTTTTACCAGCAATTTTCTTTGTGCATAAAACTTTGTTGGTTAGTCATTAAATTAACTTATAAAATATTCAACGTACAAACGAATATCACAGCAATATACAGTGTGTCCAAGATAAGGAGGGCCAGTATGGAGATCTCGGTAATGGTAAGAGATACAAATTTGGTTAAATGGAAAGAAAGTTGCGCAATTAAAGGACTAAAAAAATGACGTTTAGAAATTCTTGATAAGATTTTTCGTTTTTGAATTATCTAAAAAAAACCGAATTTTTGGATTTTCTTTTTTATTTTTTTCTGGCGTTAATATTAAAGTTAGAGCGAAACTGATTAAACTTCTTTGTAACAACTTTTAGTGGACTTAATGATTACGTTATCAATTTTTTTATCCGACGTTTCGTCTTCGAGAAACCATCATCAACTTCATTCTTTTAAATACGGTCCTGGTTTTTTGATGCCAAATTTGCAAAGCCCTTGTTACTCAAAATTCAACAATGTACCACATATTATGGTTTAATTACGTTTCGAGCTTTTTCTGATCATCATCAGAAATTTTTTTAGATACGGACCTGCATTTCTCATAATTTTGTAAAAATAAGTTCATACAGTAAGTTAGGCCTTTTTACATGCCGTTAAAATTTTAAAATGCACATCATAATGTCATAACTCTGATACATTAATTTAATAACCAACCAATAACTATTAACAATAAACAAAAAAGAAATGAACAAAAGATAGACAGAAAGAATAACAAAACGAACATCGAAACCATTTAATAGGTATTAAATTTACAGAAGGTACTCAAAAAGGTTGCCATCATTCTCTATGCATAAATAACATCTGACTGTAGAATCTAAAACATTATTCAGCAATACTGGCGTTATACTTTGAAAGGCTTCAAGAACCAATCTTCTAAGTTCTTCTTCTATTTCAAAACGTTAAATACCTATTACATTGCTTCAAGGCTCGTTTTCTCATTCTTTCTGCCTATCTTTTGTTCATTTATTTGTTGTGTATTGTTAATAGTTATTGGTTGCTTATTAAATTAATGTATGAGAATTATGACATTATGATGTGCATTTTAATATTTTAACGGCATGTAAAAAGGCCTAACTTACTGTATGAACTTATTTTGACAAAATTATGAGAAATGCAGGTTCGTATCTAAAAAATTTTCTGATGATGATCAGAAAGAAGCTCGAAACGTAATTAAACCATAATATGTGGTACATTGTGCAATTTTGAGTAACAAGGGCTTTGCAAATTTGGCATCAAAAAACCAGGACCGTATTTAAAAAAATGAAGTTGATGATGGTTTCTCGAAGACGAAACGTCGGATAAAAAAATTGATAACGTAATCAGTAATTCCACTAAAAGTTGCTATAAAGAAGTTTAATCAGTTTCGCTCTAACTTTAATATTAACGCCAGAAAAAATAAAAAAGAAAATCCAAAAATTCGTTTTTTTTTAGATAATTCAAAAACTAAAAATCATATCAAGGACTTCTAGACGTAATTTTTTTAGTCCTTTAATTGCGCAACTTTCTTCCCATTTAACCAAATTTGTATCTCTTACCATTACCGAGATCCCCATACTGGCCCTCCTATCTTGGACACACTGTATATAAAAAATATTTTGAAATAGGCACAAGACTTAATAAAAAAATGACACCCATAAAGTGGTGGTCATAGATATATCGAAAACCGTGTTTAATACTCTATATTAAAGAATATTTTCAAAAACAGCATTATAAAATGTGTCCTAAACACGTATGCTAATTGTAAGTAAAAATAAATATCTTATAAGTAAACTAAACCATGTCAATAAGTCTGCTTATAGGCGATTTCATACAATAGTACTTCGCGTCATTATAAATAATAAAAGAAAGACTTTCTATGCAGTTTCTCGACAATCTTCCACCCACTTTTGACTGTGTGAAATTTGCGTCCAGCCAATTTTGCAACCAAACATTATTTTTATGTAAATTACCTCTCAATTAAGACAAATATATGCAACCTTCATTTGCGATGAAACTTAACAAGTCGGTGTAATTGCAATAAAACAAAACTATGTATAAGTATGTCCCCGCCTATCAACGTAGAAAACGCAAATGGTTTTTGCACGTAAAAAGTCTGTTATTTGCTAAATTATACCTTAAAACAATCAACTATAAAAACAGCAGTTAACACAGCTACAATAACAACTACGTAAACATTTAGAAAGTAGTCTGCTTTCCCCGTGGCTAAAATTGAGAAAACGGCGATCGGCTTAATTGTTATTACAACAGACCATGGGCTTCTTAATATTGTATAACTTCTGACTACCTCTACGTTGCTGACAACCTAGTTACAGCATTTATTTCTATTTTTGTTTTACAAACTACGGTACTTTTTTCTTGAAACCAACTACGGTACTTCATTCTTGAAACCATCACAGTGCGCACCTTTCCTAATTTATTATAAATTTCTCATTTTCTATTATAAACTTTAGCTTAAAATATATTTTTATCCAATATGCAACAGTAATATGGTGTTTTATTAGTTCACCTAAACAAGTAAACTGGGGTTATTACTAGCTTGTTTACATCTTAATCCACGTTACCCTCGACACCGTGGATTATAATTAATAACCCGCACGTGACTTATAAGTACATTAAGGGCCGGTTGCAGAAAGCAATGTTAAGTCTGGTGTTAGCTAACGCGACGTCAAAGTGAACAAAAACAAATCAAATCTCAAATGCTTATGGTAACTAATACATTAGTAAACAAAATTTGATGCGATTTTGTTCACTTTGACGCGATGTTAGCTAACACCAGACTTAACATTGCTTTGTGCAACCGGCCCTAAGTCAATCCGTGTCTTATAAATAATTTAGACGCTCCCAATTAATTCGGCACTTTGACTTTTCAGAACTGTCAATACAAAATTTGTTTTTTGGTATTTATTAAGTTAGATAAAGTTAGGTGTGGCACACTTGTGATATATAATTCACTCGACTAAAAATCCCACTCGCTCAGACGGCTCGAGAGCTCAACTTTTCTCTCGTGGATTATTTGTACCATATATAACTATTACACCACCATAATAATTTTGGGTTTACCCTATTAGCAATACGTTACTACTTAATTCTGAATTACATATTGCATTCATTTTAATCTGTATACATACCGCCTTGAACAAATGCTCACCTGAGCAATCAATAAGCAATACATTTTTAATTGAAATGTAAATTTGGTGAGAATTAACGTAATTTTATTAAATTTTGGCTGTTCTTAACTCGTTTGCTTCTGATCGCTCGTAGGCTAGTTCGCACCGAATTTGTCCCGTTTAATTCCATTTCAGTCCAGAGGCTGCCTTTCAGTGCCAACAAAGCAGGCTCGAATAAATTCGCGTCTAAATGACGGAAATTTCACCATCAACGATTGTTAAACGGCACTTACAATTAATTTCCAATGAAAAATCAATATTCTTGAGAAACTGGGGCATTTGCGCAAGCCATTTTGCATACGCAATTTATGAAAGCTTTGTACTCGACGAGGACAACAATGGAAATCGAGTTGCAAGTAAATGGTGAGCTTCGAATAATTTAATTCAGGAGCATAATTGAATTTAATTGCAGACTGTTATGAATATCGATGAATCTCGAACTTTAAAATGGTTTTGGCGTACAATCTGAATTAAAATATTCAATTGCAGGGTGTTTGTTTAGATTAAATTAGTGATAGTAGGGAAGTAAGGCCGTAAACGAAGGTATTGTATCGTCGTCCTATACACTATTTAAAGGCGCGTTAGACAAATGGGCTTGATCTATCGCATCCCAGGTGAGTTCAGCGCCCCAACTTTATATATACATGTATTTAAGAACAGATCACCGAAAAATGAGTTAATTGTATTCATTTCACATCAAATTATTGTATGTAGTATAATAAGGTAGCAACCACAGTTAAATCTGGATTCTCTTGATAAGTGCAACAATAGGTACTCAAGTTTTCCAGAAAACATGATTTTTAGAAGACCCTGAATGCTAAAACCCAAGTACTATCAATACGACAGGGCACCAAGCTACTGTACGTAGCAAGTAATTATAACATGTCGGCATTATTCTGAGAAGATAGGACATCAGTCGTAAGACCTCATCACATAGTCTCTACGATCTCCAAATTTAAATTGCCATTACCAAATGCGTCTAATGATAGTTTATAGAATAATACGTAATCAATAAAAGGGTCTTGGCAACATTGAGAAGAAGAATACATACCTAAATATAGCTTTTCTCAAGTTACATAGTTGTTTTGATTTGAGAGTAAAAGACAAAGAATCTTGAAAGCACAAATTATAACAGTCACCCAATTTCAACCTTTGTTTGCCAAAAACTAAAAACTTATACCTTAATTTGATAGAAAATCATTATTTGGCAGCAAGAATACTCAAGAAAAACCAATTTCGCCATTATAATTACCTACAAGTAAGTTCGACTTCAAAGGTAATTTAAGCTTCATCTATCTATAATATAATTTTCCTTAATGTGTGTTTGTCTGTGGCACAAAATAAAATCTCACGTTCCGGCTTCACAGATGTTTATATTTGTTTAGGTTTTGTTTTTCTTACCTTAGCGCTCGGATCGGAGCTTGACCTTTCGCGTATCCTATTTCACGTGCGCGTAGCGCGCAATTTGCTTGTTTATTTTAAAAATCTATGTCAATCAAACCAACAAACAATTTTCCCTAACATGAGTGCAGCAAGCTACTATCAACTACTTAAAACCTACCTAGAAAACGTGTTGAAAGAGTCTAATTTTAAACTTCTAGTGGTGATATACTGGTTTCAACACGATGGTGTTCCACCCCATACCCTACTTCGGAAAGGAAATTGTTTAAAGTATCTAAATAAAAATATTGTATCTGTGGTTTTTAAAGATCAAGAAGAAACCACCACGGTGGCGCAGTGTTTAAGGTGCCAGGTTTGAAATAAACGAGTCCTCGGTTCGAATCCATGGATAGGCGGAACATTTTCCGCAGTCCAGTGAATTGCTACTGAGCCGGGTGACCATTCGTCGTTTGAATGCAATTAACGTCGCTCTCCTCTGAGAACTGGTCTAGGAGGTGGAGTAAAAAGACTATACACAAAACATATACATACATATATGACTTGGAGGTAGCACAATAGGCCCTTCAGGCTAAGCGCCCGTGAGCCTGGTTCACTCTCCACAAAAAAAGACAAGGTACGTAATCGGCTCAACGTTCTCTCCCCAGTACTACATATCATAATCAAGAGGTGCAAACTTATCAAAAGACATATAAATCGATAGATTGTTTTTATTTAGCTAAAACCGGCAAGTTGTTCACTTGGAAAAAAAATAGACTAATAAGCAATTTTAACCCCAGTGTGACAAAATAACACTAGAATACCTTAACGCCAATGGATACTAAATGACCGTGAGATTTCACGGCAACGAAACGCAGAGCATCACGAAATGTAGCAGATAATACGTCAAAACACAACAAAACGCGTCTTAGCAGCTAATACATTACCATGTATTACTAAGAATGAACTATCAGACAGTGTCACTCTTACGGACACCGCACGGCACGCTCAAATGCCAGCTGTCAATCTTAAGCATGTCAAACTAAGCACTAGTTTCGTCAGGTAAATATCGAGCTACCCGAGCTAATTAACCCACGTAATTCTTTCCGACGCAACTAAACAAAATTAGGAGACATCACCTCACTCGCGAAGAGATAATGAGAAGACATTACATTACTCGTGACGAGAAAATGCATACATGTAATGAACTTTAAAGATAACATATGGCAGTTAATACGTACATCCTTTAAACTACCATAGCAATTAAGTAGCTTAAGCTAAGGAACACGCAGGTGAGGCAAATTATTAGGGCAGCGTTAGTAAATAGAGCCAAATGAGCGTAACACATAACTTGTCTACCGTTTTTTCAGTGCTTACGTTTCTCACGTGTAACTCAATATTTTATTAAACTAATATACGAAATATAACTCCTTGATTTGTAAAAATTACACCATCAAGGCCCATGTAGTTGTAAACCGAAATTAATAAATCGTTTAACCTTCAGTTATATTATGATTTCAACTTTTAAAACACTTACACAATTCGAAAATGATAAACTAAATATAAAAGTCATGGCTATGGTTTTATTAAACACACGTATTTTTCTCTCTTCGGCTTTTCTCTAAGTAAAATAATAAACCATGTTATTTTCAATTCAGTACTTATGCCATTGAGTTAAGAAAATAGCAAAATACTGAACGCCATTCCGTTTTCCATTTGCTAGTTTCTCTCTGAATGTACTTGGCTATGGGCAGCAATTTCATATACAGTTTATTAGTAGTGCACAACTACTACTTCTAATTTTCCAACTAGATTTACTGTTGCTTTAATTTGCTTAATGATCCACCATCGGGCGGCACTACGCGTCAGCTGGTTGTTATACTTTTATCAGACAACTTTCAAAATTTATAGGCATATTCGTAACAGTAAATCTCTTCCAGCTGTTGCGAATTAACTCCACGTTGCGCGGAGGTCACGATCTCCATTTTTCATTGGCCGTTACATTTTTTCCTATTGACACTTGTCACGTTACGTCACCGAAATTAAAGCAAGGCGGTGAATGCAAGCAACACTAAATTATTAAAACCAAGTTTACCATGGCGGTGGGTCGCTATGCCATCATCAGATGTGACCTAAATTAGTTAAACGCGACACAATTTGCAGACAACTGTGAAACTGTGATATTGAGTTGGTGGAAGCGATTTATCCCACGCCGATTTCTCGGTTTGGTCAAACGTTGCTGAACTTCTGGTTTCATTGCTGTTCTGGCGTGCGAAAAATGTCAAAATTTAGAAGCCCTGGGACGTCCATTAATGATTAACAATTCAAAACGAATTAGTTCAATGATATACACTAAGGTTGCCCTGAATTACAAACAGGATGTGCGAGTCGATACTCTTGCCACCTTGGGGTCATTTGTTGCATTATTTGAATCGGAAACCGAAACCTTAAGACCCGTTTATAATTTCACTAATAGCTGCTAATTGTGAACAAATTGTAACCCGCATTGGTAATATAAATTGCTTCCTCACTGATTAGCCCCTATCGTATCTTTAGTTTTCCAAACACACGAATGGCTGCACTAACTTGTGAAGTCGGGAATTAGGAATTTTAGTAATGAACCGAAAATTATCTAAGTATATCGTATTTATGTATAGCGAGCGTATTTATAGCAACTGTAATGACATGAATTTGCAAGTCAATTTCACATAAATCTGGCAAAGAGATTAATCGAGGTGACGAGTTCAAGGAATCGGTCGAGTTTTCGTTCAGAAATGTTTGTTTTTAAATTCGTTTTCAATATGATTATCTTTATAAGTACTTTATGAACTTCGTCTTGCTTGTCCAAACATTTTTGTGTTCTATTGGCAATAAAATCCACTTTGGGTGGGGCTCCAGAAGGATGTAGGGCAGCGTTGTCAGATCGGATAAAATTCCGTATTTACGTATACTTGCCTTTAAAAGGAATTATTTTCCGTCTAATCACTTATTTCTAGTCTGTATATTTTTACTTCCTTTTACGATAAAGGAAGTATTGGATTCACCCCAAAAATTCGAAATTGAGTTTTCAACAGATCTTCACGTTTCAGAGTCCCCTGATCCCAAAAAACATATTTTTTTTCATTGGTCTGTGTGTCTGTCTGTGTGTCTGTCTGTGTGTCTGTCTGTCTGTCTGTGAACAGAATATCTCAAAAACGAAAAGTGGTATGGCGTTGAAACTTCATATATAAGTTGTGTGTACTATGTATATGAGACAGCAAGCTTTTGAAAAAAATCGCATAACCGGAAGTAGGTGTTTACTCTTGTGATTTTTCAGTTTTTTTCGATTTTTTCAAAAACGGCTCTAACGATTTTTTTTAAACTTTACATTTTTATTACATTTTGAATGTGTATTGATGTGAGATAGGTGGTTTTCCAGTTGAATACTTCTAAAATGGGTTTCTTTTGTTTTTTTGTCTATTTTTTTTATTAACTCTTATTTTAAATAGAACACCCGGTATATTATTACATTTTTGAATTCAGCTTAAAATTCTAGAGAAAATTTGTCTCTTCAACTAACGCTCTATTTTGTACCGTTTTTGCAGAATTTGTAATTTTTGAAAATTTTTGACAAATGCTTAAAACATTTTAAATCAAATTTTTGGCTAATTATAAGATCACTGTAAAAGGAAGTTGTGTGCGTGTATCACACCAGATTTTTTATAACACCATCTGGCACCACCATTGCCAGTATGTTACTGTATCTACTCAGTGGACGCTCATTAGGTCATTAGTGTTTCTTTTGTACCCAATTATTTTTAAAATGCGCAGTTACATACAATTTCTAGACTTTTAAATAGCTACTTTAATTGCACAACTGAATGCGTGCAACTTCTTTAATTTGAAAAAAAGTATTGATAGCTACATAATTGATGGAATAATTAAATTCATTTGTTTTTCAAGCAAGAGAATTTAGTAGCAATTAAGAATACTGGCAATATGAACAAACACACATTGTTCAAATAGTTTCGTAATGTGATGCCCTTTGTGATAATATCGCCATAGAAATTACAGAATACATTCTTCAATAGCGAACACGTTCTTGTGTACTTTTAAACACAAAAATCAAAATTTCATAAAAAAATTGCTCAACAAGGATACATACTATCGTAGTATAGTAGATTCTGTCTACAATTAGAAGGCAATATGAAAACTTTACCATTTGGCAGGTCCGAACAACCAGAAAATACTAAAGCTACGTAAAAGAACTGCTTTAGTACAACGTCATAAACGACTTAGGTACCTATCTTATTCGTATAAATAATACCAAGCAATAGATAATAAACAGGCTAGTGGCGTAGACCAAAGCATAACGTCAAAACATAAATATGCACTACGGCCGGAAGGAGTTCCATTGTGCTGCATCCAATGCAGCATCGCCTTGGTCAAAACAAGAATAAAAACAGCCAAGGGGTAAGTAACAAACGACTTCCGGGATTGGACCGTATCATGATTGAGATCTCAATCCAATCCCGGAAGTCGTTTGTTACTTAATGACAATGGCCGTAAAAGCCTCAAAAATCAACCAAGAGGTAATTTTTCACCTGATACAGCAGGCTTGATCATGAAAAGGTGGGACAGAAACTGTGCAAGCAAGATAGTTTGAATTTTACGAGTTAGAAAACACAATTGCAGGCTATAGGACACGACGAAAGAACTCCTCAAATCGGGAAATGTTTGGGAGAAAAGCACGCAATAAATAATCTTCATTTAAAGAGATGACGAAATAGCTATTTATGCAACAAGTGCTAAAAGTCGACGTTTATGCGCGAGACATGAAAATTATGAAACGAAGCCGAAGGCTGAGTTTCATAACATGTCTCGCGCATAAACGACTTTTAGCACGCGTTGCATACAATATTTTATCTACGACCTTAATTTTACCGTTATTAATCCATAAATATCCATTTAAGAAAGGCTCGCATCTGCGACACTTTTAATTTATGTCATAATGAACAGTAGGCTACGCCGCGGGCGATTGTTTGGCCACACCCGTGCTGTCAAGGCGAGTTTCGAAATGTAATTATTGATACTCCACATATGACTGTATTCATTACATAACGCTTTAATTATTTCAAAAACGCTTTACCTGTAACGCAAGAAGCAACTGGAATAGCTTTACAACTTCACTTGCAGTTCGAAATTGTAGTTTGATAACCTCGCTTCACTTTTAGCCCGTGTGCTAAAAGTAAACAGCTGATTTCTTTAAACACGGTAAACTATAAAACGTCACTTTTAGTGAAACAATCTAGCGCTAAAAGGCCTACTTTTAGTAGTGGTCGTAGATAAAAGCGATTATAGTTCCAATCTGCTATTCAGAGTTGGAAAAACCTTTGTTAATACACGAAGTGCTTGCACAAAAAGGACATATTTAAAACCTGGTCGAAGTCACTAAGAAATTATATACAGGAAAAACAACCAATTATGTAAAAATTCAAAATGAAACAGGTAGGTACTTCTTTTCAAACAAATATTGGTCTCTAATTTTTGTACTAGTTTTAGATGGAGGCGACGGAGAACAGCAGAAGAAAGTGAAACTCTCCACTGCCGGCACTTGGAAAGTGCAAAACATACAAATATTAGCCCTCGCCGCCAATGCAGATGATATGGCAATTCTAAGCACATCCGTTGAACAATAACAGCATGGCATGGCAATGCATACCAACGTGAGGGAGAAAAAGAATGAATATTAATGAGGATAAAATCACGACATTGGTAGTTAGCTCAGAGAAAACCAGGCAGTCTATTAAGAGTAAGGGTCATACCTCTGGGGCAGATAGAACAGTTTAAATGGCTAGGTGAATGGATAAAATTATAAATGAAACAGAAGGCGAGATAAATAAAAATGTAAGTGCCACCAGAAGATTATTTAAAGCCATCAGAACAACCTTTTGTACAGAAAAAGGTAGATGTTTCTACAACGCCAAGATATTTAAAAAAAATGGAGGGAAACACCCAAAGAAATACTTTACTTTACCCTGCAAGGTTGACAGTGCAGGATTAAATAAGTACAGCATACTATGTCTGTATATGTACAATTACATTATCACAGTCTTATATACGTTGTACATGCAAGTAAAGTACGTTTTTTTTCTATAATAACTGTCAAAGTGTTACAATGTTGGTAGATATGTGATTAAAACGCTAGGAAATTTTTATACCTCGTGTTGGTAGAACTTTTTCAAAATTATGGTTATGTGTCAATTTTGAATGTCAAAATTTAACATTCTTTCAATTTGTCGTTTAATTACAATTACCTTTAATTTTGCAAACATTCATTATGTTTATTTTCAAATATTGTAAGTTTAATATTTAATAAATTTGCAATATTTTACTATGCTGTTCGTTTTACCCACTATTATGACATATCTGTCAAAATTACAATAATCTTTTTAGTGGAAAAAAAGAACTAAAAATCTATGTAACAGCATTATTAAAACTAGGGACCCTGTAGGAATGCAACTTATCCCCTAGATAGTTGACCTTGAAAATTATTATAGAAAAAAAAATTACTTTACATTATTTTACTCTAACGCGTTGAAAAATGGGTCAATTAGCTACCGGCATGTTTATTACAAAACACATTGGTAATAGGCATTGTTCAATAAATCAACTTCATGCAAATTAGCTGAAATATACTCAAGGATTGCTGTCCATCACAATGTAATGATGTTAAATTTAAATTAATCCTGTCAATATTATATTTTTCCCATCTTTGGCTGTTCACCCCGTGTGTCGTTGAGCAGATCTTCGATACATTTCTTCCATAAATTTAGTTTACTTTCTACACCCACTACCACGTTTAGACGGTTCTGTCAAAATATTCAATGGCCTTTATCAACATACCAGTTACTTCTTGCTTTCCGTTAAAGTGGTTATGTCTACTCTGATATTCTTCCATTTCGAGGAATCTATCGCCCATTCCCCTTTTTTGTTTTTGATTTTGCCTTTTAGATGCACTTCTTTCTGCTATTGAATTCATTATCTCCCAAGTCTTTCCACATCTTTTAAGGTGATGAAAATGTTATTACCAGGGAAGAGAAAAATACGACCTCAACGGTGTTATGGCTGTCCTTTAGCGAGCATTTAAGATAATAAAGTTAGTGCCAATACGTTGAAAATTACGACAATAAATGAAAAGAGAAAATTGGATATGAAGTGATTTTAAAAAAGGTGTCCTAATAATGTCACGATAATTTTATTCTAACTACGTAACATAATAAATTAATAATCAACTAAAATAGAAACTTTTTTTAGGTAACTCTAAACTAGGACAAATACGTACAGTTAATTTTTTTGCATATTATTCAATATCAGAATCTGCAACCTTGTACCAATTTAACCGACCCTGTATCTCTTACCGTTTTCGAAATTCCAATGGTGGGCCTTCAAATTGAATAACTATACTATCTACTTTTTTTAATTCTTCCATTCTTGCTGCGCATCTACCATTTATCGAATGTCATTGCCGTTAAATGTATTGACTCAACTTTTTCTACATCTTGTTTTAATTTTCTGATATTAATTAAAGTTTGAATTCCAATGCTTTACGCGGGGATTAATTAATTGAACCTTTATCTTACACACCGATGGGAAATTGTTGTCGACAAGTTTGCACACGCCAAGGGTCGAATGCCGGTTGCAATGAAAACTGTCCCGAGGGTTATCCGAGGGCAGTTTTGTAAGGGCAACCAGCACGATGACTCTTGGCACGTTCAAAATTAAGATTGAGAGAGACAGAGCCAGTGGTCTATTATATGTTTTATCGGACTTTTTCCACTATCTAGGGTGTATGTCACAACGTTTCGGAAGTTTTGATTTACTCCCGTCTTCAGGTGTACCTGGTTACCCCTGAGAAAGACTGATATTGTACGTTTTTCTACGTTTGAACCCGGGGGAGGCACGAGTTTACGTAGAAAAACGTACAATAACAGTCCTTCTCAGGACTAACCAGGAACACCTGAAGACGGGAGTAGATCAAAACTCCCTAAACGTTGTGTGATATACACCCAATCACAGGTTCTTTTTGAATCACAAAAACCAAAAATACACGATTCAACCTCTTGGCATTAACAACCTGTCAAAGATACACTCTACCCTGTCTAATCGCATCCTTCTTAAAATGACCAAAAGCACAGTCCTTCATTGGCCAGAATTTCAGACGGTCTTCTGCCACACAATGGTTAATGCTGGATGCGATATCACAACTCTTAAACGTCACGGTGCAAGGAAATTGTCCTACCATACCAGAAGCCTATATTGATGAGCCGGTCTGCGAGAAGATTAATATAGCAAGAAAGATCCAGGCAGGAAAGCAACCGAGAAGGCCGACTGACGTTTCAAATATCGTTTACAATACCGCAGAATCTAATGAAATCTCAACGAATACAATTGTCAAACGAATAAACCCGTCTCCTTCAATATTAAATATAAATGTTAACATTACCAAGTACCATTGTAAAATTTAACGTTGTTTTTTTTTCTTAAAAATGTTCATTGAAAATTGTTTTTTTAATCACTAGCGAGTTATGGGCTACTTTGTGGGTCTAAAGACTTATAATAGGCGTATAACTAGGAGGTGACGGATAATAGTTATTTACCATACAAATATTGTTATCTTGGTATTACCCACTAGAGAAAAGGCCGAGCCCACGATACACAATACAGATAACATTATTGTGGGTCCCGGGTGGTGTAGCTTGAACAAGCGTCACGTTCGATCAGTAGAGTTAGGCAACGCTCTTTCTGGTCAGAACTTTGATGGGAGTTCCACAGCTGCCTCTCTCGGCGCCTCGTGGTACGGCTGTCACGGAAATAGTTGGTCCCGAATGTCAAAATAACATCATGACAGTCGCTAGTGGGGTTGGAACTCCCCATAAAATGTACAGCGACGCCTATAATTGGCCTAACAGCTGTTGGCTGAGTACGAAATAAATAAATAAATAAATTATATATCATTGCGTAAACCAAAACTCACTAGATGAATCACGGTAATCAAAGTCACTTGTGTTTAATACTAATATTGCCATTGTTAAAATCGCCATAATTATGGGGCGTTTATTGAGAGGTATTGGATAAAAAACGTTATCCACTGAAAACCAGTTGTATAGGATGCTAAATTTTAATCACTTATTTTTAACACTCTTATCGTAAAATTAACATTGTCAATATTATGTTATTATATTACTTAGTAAATAGAATAACATCATTATGTTCGGTGATATCAATATAGATTTGCTTGTACATCCAAATAACTCTGTGACGGTCTGCCTTGAATCGCTGGGGTTTAGTCAAATTGTCACAGAGCCAACTACAGTTACAGAGAATTCATCGACTTTGATCGATCCCATATTTACGTATTCGAATATCTTAAAAGACTGTTATGATTCAGGAAGTGAGGAATGTGTCCGATCATAGCATTATTTCCTGTCTGATGGAAGTAACACTTTTTAAAAATAAACAGAAATATGTAACGTTCCGTGATTTTAAAGAGTTTGATGAAAATTAATTTTTGTTAGATGTCCAGGCATAAAATTTAAATATAACATTTACTTTATCAACGATATTGAGGAAAAACTGAGGTATCTTACAGATACAATAATTGACAACTTCAATATCAATGCTCCAATAAAAACAGTCAGGATAAACAAACCACCTGCGCCTTGGTTATCTTTTGCTTTAAAAGAAATCTTAAAAACGAGAAAAAGCGAGCTCTTGCAAAATATAAACGAGACAAAAAACTTGATAATTGGGAATATTATAAAAATATTATGATTTATGCACTGGCATCAATCAGGACGGAAAAGGCAGCGTACTTGGCATATCTTGAGGGGCAGAACGATTCTAAAAAATTGTGGCAAACACTTAAAAATATGAAAATAACTTCAAAAACTAAACCCCAATTACCTAATAACATTAGCGACGCCAACACTATAAACAATTATTTTTCTTCTGTTTTTGATTCAGGCAATATACCTTTAGTTTATAATTTTAGATGCCATAAACCACTACACTCACAATAAATTTAATCCTGATATAAATTTCTCATTAAGGGTTATAACTATTGCTGAAATTTCTGCAGCTATTTCTGAACTAAAATCTAATGCCTTGGGTATTGATGGCATTAGTCTGTCAATGCTAAAGATCAGGTTGCCAATTGTTCTTCCCCACTTAACTCACATAATCAATATATGTTTGGAAAGAGGTCTTTTTCCTAAATCGTGGAGGCAAGCTATTGTGATTCCTGTAACGAAGAAAAGCAAGCAAGAGAAATTATTCGACCTAAGACCTATCAGTTTGCTTCCAATCCTATCGAAGATCCTTGAAAAGGTCGCTTATAAACAGTTGATATTTTATGCAGACTCTCATAAAATTATCCCTTCTTGCCAGTCAGGTTTTAGGAAGTTACATTGCACAACAACAGCACTGCTTAATATGACTGATAACATCTTTAGACGGTTGGATAAAAAAATGTGTGTGGCTTTGGTTACCTTAGATTAGACTATTCAAAGGCATTTGATAGGATAAAGGTTTGGACACACATTCCCGGACCGTGTCAGGACCGGAGCACGGCCGTCACCCGGTTATGTCTCGGCCCGTTCATCTAGAAACCACACATCTCCGTGTGCCGGCCGTGTTCCGGACAGTGGGACTAGGAAGTTTTGTCAGTCTGCTTCGAAATCTTTGACGTGATCGGTTAAAAATATACGGGAATATTGTCTCAATTTTCTTCCAAACTCTGTCCTTGTACTCTGCATTTCTGTACTTTTCAATAGCTTGGTTATAGAGTACCGTAAACTTTCGAACCTCCTCTATCAGTCGTTCTATGTCTATATTCACCCCGTATATAAACAATGAATTATAAAGTTTTCAAATGCTGCGATCAAAATACACCCACTAAGTATTTTCCAAACGCTAAAACTTGTGTGTAAGCAGATCTAATCTACCACCGAGACCGGACCGTCGCCGTCAAAAAGTAAGCAAAACTATTATCACCCGGCCCGGGCCCGGTCCGATGACGGCGCCCGTACATGGCACGGTGATGTGTAAACAGATGCATTTAATTTCACTGTGCAATTCATTCACGGGTGACGGCCGTCACCCGGCCGTCCTCCGGCCCTGGCACGGTCCGGGAATGTGTGTCCAGACCTTAAACCATACGTTAATGTGTTGTAGGCTTAAATATCTAGGTTTTGATGAAGTAGCTCTTCTACTTTTTAAAGACTACCTATATAGCCGTTCTCAGTGTGTCTCATTTAATAAGATAAAATCAGAAATATGTGACATATCGTCAGGTGTTCCGCAAGGATCCATATTAGGCCCTCTCCTATACCTACTTTAGACATCAGACTTACCACTTACGATATCCACCTCGGAGGTGCAGACATTTGCAGATGACACGCAATTAATTCATTTTGTCCATCGGGATAATGTGCCTGAAGCCGAATACAATCTACCCAGGGATCTAGTCAAACTAGAGGAATTCTCTAATAATCACAACCTAAGTTTAAATCGAAAAAAATCAAATGTACTTCTATTTTGCACCGATAACTGGAAAATTCAAATCAAATCAGATCTTAAAATAAAAATGAGAAGAGTGACTGTAAATTATTCAGATGAGGAAAGGATCCTGGGAGTAATAATTGATGACAATTTACGATTTAAAAGTCATGTGAGTAACTTCACACATAGGACGTATATTCGTTTAAGAATGCTTTATGCCAACAAATTTATTCTAAATTTTAAGATACGGAAAAAACTTTGTGAAATGCTGGTTCTGTCTATTTGTAATTATTGTAATGTCATTTATTATCCTTGTTTGGACTCCACGTTCAAAAATAGAATCCAAGTTGTTCAAAATCATTGTGTACGTTTCATATGGGGGCTGCAAAGATATGATCATGTTTCTAATTTTTACTTCCTTTACGATAAAGGAAGTATTGGATTCACCCCAAAAATTCGAAATTGAGTTTTCAACAGATCTTCACGTTTTAGAGTCCCCTGAACCCAAAAAACATATTTTTTTTCATTGGTCTGTCTGTATGTCTGTGTGTGTGTGTCTGTCTGTGAACAGAATATCTCAAAAACGAAAAGAGGTATGGCGTTGAAACTTCATATATAAGTTTTGTGTACTATGTAGATGAGACAGCAAGCTTTTGAAGAAAATCGCATAACCGGAAGTAGGTGTTTACTCTTGTGATTTTTCAGTTTTTTTCGATTTTTTCAAAAACGGCTCTAACGATTTTTTTTAACTTTACATTTTTATTACATTTTTAATGTGTATTCATGTGACAGGTGATTTTCCAGTTGAATACTTCTAAAGTGGGTTTCTTTTGTTTTTTTTTCTAATTTTTTTATTAACTCCTATTTTAAATAAAACACCCGGTATATTATTACATTTTCGAATTCACCTTAAAATTCTAGAGAAAATTTGTCTCTTCAACTAACGCTCTATTTTGTACCGTTTTTGTAGAATTTGTAATTTTTGAAAATGTTTGACAAATTTTTAAAAATTAAAAATGAAATTTTTTACTAATTATAAGATCACTGTAAAAGGAAGTTGTGTGAGTGTATCACACCAGATTTTTATATTCGTCTTAAATGGCTACGCCTGAGGAACATTGTTATTTATCATTATTCTATTTTAATCCGCAAACTACTACTGACGTCTACCCCTCGGTATCTTTGTGACAAGATTATTTTTAGAAATAATATTCATGACAACTAAAAGTTATTCGAATTATCGCGATTCCATTGCACTCGACAACTTTGATTCAGAGATCTTATAGTTACGAGGCCGCTAAGATATACAATAAATTTCTTTATAATATCCCGAATAAATCAATAATTATTTTCAAAAAATATATAAAAGTATTCTCCTTCAAGACAATATATATACAATAATATGTGATGGGCTAATGGCTGTGTTATAGTCGTATATCTGTCAAAATGTCATACCTACATATACAGTGTCCGCCAAAAAGTCAGCATTATTTCTTTTAGATATTTCAAAATACTTTTTACGTCAATAATTTGTGCTTATCTAAAAACCCATTTAACCCCAAGTGACCCGAGCGGATTATCTCAGGTATACCAAGACATTTTTCCACGAAATTTATTCTACAGCATCTCCCCCTATCATATATACCAGGTACTACATTTCGGAAATTTAGTAAGATTTCAATGAGATTTTTTAGAACGTGTTAGCTTTAGCTAACTGAACAATCTCAAGGCCAGAAAACACCAAATTTTTTTAACTTTAGCTAAAAATTAATTTTTCAATTATTTAAATATTTTTCAAAATTTCACATATCAAGACTTAATATTAAAATTCAAATTTTTTTATGTAAAGACTAAAGATTTAGGTATAATTAATTGGAAAAAATAATATAAAATGTTAATTACTTATTTAGATTTTTTATTATTTACCGAAAAGTAGTATGTTTGCATAATTTTTACGTTTGTTATGCAAAGTGCTTTTTAGGAGAGATATTTTTCAATTTTAATATCTATTTAAATGTAGAAGCCGGGTAGCGCAGTTGGGTAGCCCTAGGATTGCTAGCAAGCAAGTCCTCGTTTCGAATCCCGCGGGGGCCGAAATTTTTCCGCAGCCTTGGCGATTGGAATCGAGCTCGGTGAGACCTCACAGTTGGGCACCAAATTAACTGTGCTCTACTTAGATCCACAGACCTAAGAGATCGAGTAACAAAGTCAACACATCAACATGACACACACTTCACACAATGGTTGCTGCTCGGGTTGCTGTGAAAGCACAAAAGGCGCGATCCAATTTTGTATCCCGAATTTAGGGCAAGTTGAGCATTGTACCGCCAGATGCAAGCACATAAAGCACCAGCCTCTACACCGCAAGGTAAAACGAGGTTAATGATAATACATACATCTATTTAAATGGTTTCTAGAAACTCTAATCTAGTCCTGTTAATGAATTATTGTTACAAAGTTTCTGTAAATGTTCTTTTACAGTTGTTTGGAGGAGAGTTTTCTTTATCCAATTACATGTTCTAAAAAATCTCCTCATTTAGACTACTGTAAAAGCACATTTACAGGACTTTTGTAACAGTAACTCATTAACCGGGCTAGATTAGAGTTTCTTGAAGCCATTTAAATAGATATTAATTATAGCTGAAAAATATTTCTCCTAAAAAGCGCCTTGCATAAAAAAAGTAAAAAATATGCGAACATACTACTTTTCGGTAAATAATAAAAAATCTAAAGAAGTAATTAACATTTTATATTATTTTCTCCGATTATAAATCTCTAGTCTTCACATAAAAAAATTTGGATTTTAATATTAAGTCTTGATAAGTAAAATTTTGAAAAATATTTTTAAAAAAATTTTAAAATTTATTTTTAGCTAAAGTTAAAAAAATTAGGGGTTTTCTTGCCTTGAGATTGTTCAGTTAGCTAAAAATAGCTTAATTTCCGAAAAATAGCACTTTTCGTGTTTTAACAATTTCAAAAAACTCCAATTTCTAAATAAGTAAAAATCACTCGGTATACAGGGTGTAGAAATGCTTTACGCACCATAGGGATTTCAATGGCAATTTCTTCATATGAAAATATTTGCTTCCCTAATTATTTTAGAGCAAACTTGTATTGAAGTTTTTTGTAGAGAAAATAATTCTGTATCCATTTATGCCAGAATTTGTCATTTTACATTTCGGAAAACCGAAAATTTAAAGAACTCAAATTACCATGTTTAGACAAATCAGTGGTGCCTTGAAATTACTGAAGCATCTCAAAGCATCAACAAATTAGTTTGCTGTTTATTTGTTTGCATCTGTCAAATGTAACGGCAACCATGGCACTTATTGCACCTGATCTGCTTCCAGCATACCACCACCTCACAATTTGCACTGATTTTTGAAAAAATTATAATTCTAGTTTCTTTCATTATGAGGTTTTTTGACGTAAAATGACAAAAATGTTGGCATAAATGGATGCAGAATTGTTTGCTCTACAAAAAACCTATGTACAAGTTTGCTCTAAAATAATTAGGGAAGCAAATATTGTCATATGAAAAAATTACCATTGAAAACCCTATGGTGCGTAAAACATTTCTACACCCTGTATATGATAGGGCTTAAATAGGTTTTTAGACAAGCACAAATTATGGACGTAAAGTTTTTTTTTAAATCAAAAATCAACATTTTTCCCATATTATGCCGACTTTTTGGCGGACACTGTATGTAATCAGTTTAGAAGGTTAAGTGTACGAATAGCTTTAGCTAAACTTCGCCTTCTAAACTGAAAATGTTCGAATACGTGTATTTGTATAGGTATGTACTTGGAAATAAAGACGACATTATTATTATTATTATTAATATGAAGTTAATTATTCTTTGTGTTCTTCTGTATAGGTGTATTTATAGAATCATGAAAAATAAGCTTAAGGTAATTTTTATTGAAATGGTATTTCATATGGTTATAAAAAGAAGTGATACTAAAAATTTAGTAGTTTTAAAACATTATGAGCTTCGAATTCTTCGATTTAGGTACATAAGATTATTTGGTTTTAATGGAAGACATTTAATAAGGCGCAACAAACACTATCCAAATACCAATCCATTGCACATCGACAACTTTTAGTTACAAGTAAAAATATTTTGTTTGTACCCCAATAGATATTTTAAATCGTGATTCAAAGTGCAGGACGTCATCTAGACCTATCGCACGCAGACATTCCTTAAAGATCGCTGAATAATCAAAGTCCGTTTAATTTGGAAGTCGATTCCAACTTCTGATTTGGGTGTAATAACTCGTGCTTATTTTAGAAAGTTCACTTATCAGAGAACTAAAAACCCCCACGTATGGCTACTAAACCTAAAACTTTCCCGATCTGCAGAATTGCATCTTACAGCAAATTTATAAGTTACGAAGTGAAAGTATTATTAAAATTGTAATCTTGTTCTATAAATGTGACGTCTGCAGGAACTCGAAATTAAAGAAAGCTATGGAATTTGACGTTATTCCTTTTTCGTTGTACAGGATGTGGTTTGGTTTGCTCCGGTCTACGATAAATATGCAAACATCTCTGTGCAACCCAATTATTGTGCAATTCGCCAACATTATCATTTACAAAACTTTCATATTTCATTTGGTCAACCTTAATTTACATGAAATTATGTATTCAAATGCCTACACAATAATATAATTAACAGTTACAAGGTTTGTTGAAATTCTACGAACCTTGCAAAATAATAAAAATCGAGATAAAATAAAAATACCAAATTAAATTTCCTGTTAGTACACGTACAGATGTTACGATTCTTTGCAAATTAGCCAAAAATAGCCATGTTACATTGGTTTGTCAAAACATGTAGGCACTTCGCGGCTGATTCGTTTTATAAATAGGCGACTTGTCGATATAGATACGCTGATACGCACAAAAAATTACAAAACCAAAAACCATCCGCAATCTGACTCACCCAATTCAGAAGTAAAATTCGTTGTGGTTGATAGGTACTAAACGTCAATTTGTTAAAACTGGCCGCAAACACTTTTATACCCGTCTAACACAGCACAAAGATCAACTATACACTTTTAAGACACAAACGGGATGTTTCGGAAAATTCAGAAACGCTCAGCTAAGAACAATTCGCATGCCAACGTACGTACATACGAAACGACTGACAGGACATTGCTATCTAGAGCCATTTTGTTTTTAACGCAAAGTTGTCAAGCAGTACCAACATATTTTAAATTCTGGTAACATTTGATGCCAGCTATGAAAAGCAAATTTCCCCGTAAGTTCAAATAACATCCCGCTGTTTTAAGTTTTGTGCTGCAGGGGTGTCTGGTGTCTACGACGGGACGTTCGCAACAGGGGAGTTCGCTAATGTTTATCCAAATACCTTACTTTTATAATAGTAAGGTATTTGGTTTATCTATACATCATATATTTAATAAGTAGTATATTGCTACCGGCTATGAGTTGGGGGTCACGAGGGAAGTGAGACAGACAACCAACTCTTCAATGTAATGTAAAATGAGCTGTGAGCAAGCGCGGCGGCGCCGTCCTCGCGGTGGGGAAGTGGTCAAGTTTAAAATTCGCTTCTAAAGGCGGAGTTTGAATTCTCAGGCATGCGCACTAGACGCGTTATACTCAGAGTGAGATTATGTCGGCGCCGTAATGATTTCGGCCGTTTCCAGGCCCTGCTAGCAATATATGTATAATACATATGTATATGTGATACATATATCGAGAGATCCAAAAAAAAAACTGTTCCTCAGCGGGCTGTGGAAATTCAACGTATGAATAATATGTTGGTGACACTGTACGTCAATGTCAAATTCGAGGTTATCAGGTTAGGTTTCCCGTCAGTTATGACACAAAATGACGCAAATCCTAACCTGCTAACCTCAAATTTGACATTGACGTACAGTGTCACCAACATATTATTCATACGTTGAATTTCCACAGCCCGCTGAGGAACAGTTTTTTTTTTGGATCTCTCGATATAAAGGAAAGTCACAACCCTGCCTAATCAATGCAGAGCAGTAACTACTGGTATTAGGAACTTGAAATTTGGGTGGCAGGTTTAATTTGTTCCGTAAGGTTGTGCTATGAAGGGATTTTTTGAAATTCTACCCCTAAGGGAGTGAAAAGAGATAAAATGTGCTTTCGCGGATTTCTCAATATCTCTTATGTCCGATGAGATATCGACTTGGTGTTTACTTGTAAAGATTTTAAATACAAATACCTGGAAACATATTTCAGGATTTTACCCTAATCAACCCCTAAAGGTGCAAATATGGATTCGGGGTGAATTAAAAAACCCTTCTTATCTCCTATGTTTATTGAGTTATAAAATGCTTTTTTGGAATATAGATGTATTTTTAAAATATTTAAAAAGTGAAATAAGGGATTTTGAAAAATTTACCCCTAAGGGGGTGAAAAGGGGTAAACTGGTAAACTGTGTTTTTACGAATTCCTCAATATATTTTAGACCCGATAAGATATCGACTTGGTGTTTGCTTGCATAGGTATCCCAAGGTAAATGTCTAACAATATATTTCAGGATTTTGCCCTAATCAACCCTTAAAGGTGCAAATCTGCATTTGAGGTGAATTATAGAACCCCTTGTATCTCCTGTATTTGTTGAGTTAGAGCATTCTTTTTTGACATATAGATATGCTTTTAGATTCTTTTTTTAAATTTCACTTCTAAAGCGGTAAAAAAAGGAAAACTAAAAAGGGGCATGGAGATGAAATTATTATGTTTTTCCCTCTGGGTTCATTTTAGGATAAAATGTGCTGAAAATTTTTTTAGAAATGTTACCCCTAAGGGGTGAAAAGAAGTAAAGTGTGTTTTCATAAATTTCTCAATATCTCTAAGAATAAAATAGGAGAATTTCTGAAATTCCATCCCCAAGTGTTGGAAATGGGTATCCTGCTAAAATTTATGAATACAACATTTAATAAGTAGGTACGTATATTTTTTATTTTATCTCATTGTTATACTAAAACTATATTTTGATCAATCTATTCAAGGGGAATGACAATTACATGCACATTTCCAGGGGGTACCTAAAGAATAAAATAGTTAAGGAGAACTTTTTTCGGAAGAATATTGTTTCCTTTTTACCTACAATATTACTTTTCAGCCTTTGTTAGTTTAGCGTATTTAATGAGGGGGGGGGGACTCCAGAATTAATTTAAGATTTAGAAGAAGAAACAAACATTTTTAGTCCGTACGAAGAACGGGCATCTTGCTAGTTATAAATAAAAGTAAAATAATATTGCAGGTGAAAACGAATCGTAAATTATAACATAGCCGAAACAGTGTAATCTAATCTCTGAAACCTTTCTGTGGCGTTCTACTACTCATCTTTTTTGTTTGGATATTTCGCCATATTAAATAAAACAAATTAAAACTATTTTGACCAAAGGAAAAGGGATAGAGCTTCGCCCAAAACGTCCGTAATTTAATAGATTTATTATTTTAAATTTTAGTGTGGCAAAATACGCAAACAAAGAGAATTAATTAATTAATTTACGTGATAAATAGCTTGGACAGAATGATGTAAATAACAGCATATTATTTAACGAGCAGTAATGATTACTATTATTCAAGAGAATCAGTTTTGCGACGCGAGCAGAGGCGAGTGTTGTAAATCATCTCAGTGAATAATAGCCTTTACAACGAGTAGAATACTATACTTTTTCCACAATTGCTAAATCGGAATTTGCCCAAGGCCAACTAAATCTGTAGGGACAAATGTCCCTATAGATTTAATTGGCCTTGAGTTTACCTTGCAGTCATGGGTATATACAGTGTGCCCCAAAAAGTTTTATACAAATGGAGAAAAAGTGTATCTTACATTTCACAAACAAACAATTCTTGATAAAAAGCTCTGCATGACTTGTAGATCCCTAATCAAGTACAACATTTTTAAAACATTGGCTGATATATAGGGAAAATCAAAATTATGATTTGGAATGACAGTAAAATACGTTCAAACTGTAATGGAGAGCAAAATGTTTATTGAAATTGTTATTAAGTAGCAAAAAATTATTAGATTAGTGATTTTCCCACATAAAATTATAAGATTATTTCAATAAATACGTCAGCAATTGTTAGATTAATGCGCAGTACGAAACATCGTAAGATCCCGTTCATAATAAGCGCCTGATTTTGTGTTACTCGTCCTTATTAAACACGTTCTGGATAGGTGCTTTGGAATATCTAATAACTGTCAACAAATGTCAAATGCTACTTAATAACAATTTCAATGAACATTTTGCTCTCCGCTACAGTTTAAACGTATTTTACTCTCATTCCAACTCATAATTTTGATTTTCCGTGTATATCAGCCAATGTTTTAAAAATTTTGTACTTGATTATGGATCTACAAGTCAAGATTTTTTTGTGAAATGTAAGATAAACTTTTTCTCCATTTGTATAAAACTTTTTGGGACACACTGTATATCTATGCTTGCAGTGGTCTATATTAAATATATTAAATATAAAAGTATTTGTCATTAACTTCCAATTTAATTTCAGATATTAAATTAAGTTAAAATCCTACTGTTTCTCAATTAGCTTCATTTAATTATATTATAAATTCTATTTCCTTTCTTTTCTAAATACATTTTAATAATTTTGATATCCATTTCACATCTAAATTCATCTTTGTAATTTTTGATACCGTATTCTTTTAATCTTATTAATCTGATTTTTAAACTCTTGTACCAATACCATAACAATATATATGAATTGTATTAGAAGAAATAAAACACAGGTTTTATGTTTCAAATATTAAATAACAATCTTTATTTATTTACTGCTTTGTAACCTAGCGTAACGAGGTTACCATGTATGTAAACCACTACAGTACCTTGTTCATTGTGAAGTACATATACACTGAATAATCGATGCCTCTAAATCTTTAGAGCACCACCTAGACGGTTAGCAATATTTTTCTGGTTCCAAACCTGTAATGGAAGACAAACTTTATTATGAATGTGGGAGTGCATTATTTGGAAGAAGATGTTTAGGACGTGGCTTGCTCACCAAACTAATGGTTGGATATTAACTGCATCTTTTAGCGTGTGTTTTTTCGGGATCGCTATCAAAGGTCAACTTCCACCCGTCGGTTGGTATGGAACCGATCGCATGTAGTCCAGTCATTAGATACTGTTTTGATTGCAAAATGTTGCGGAGTTTTGAAACTTGGCACGATTGTATGCTTGGTGGGCCTAAGTATGACCCTAAGTTTGCAACCTCAAGCGACCGCCGCTCGCACAGCCTTCTTGAAAAAATGGCGGCCAAAATCAGTTTTTGGCATATAACTCGGCTCTTGTAGGTTTTAGGAAAAACAATTGCCATGAAAATTTTAAAAGAATAACATTTGCTATAAAATCGTTTCTATAATTTTTTTGTCAAACTAATACTTTCCGAGTTACAAGGCCGAACAATAGGGCAAATTTTTAAAAATCTCGTATATAAAACTTTTTACCAATTATGTATAAATTAGCTTACCTAAAGCAATTTAGTGCAGTAAAGTAATAAAAACATAGGCTACCAACTCGTTTTCACACCACCCAGGAGGCAGATTTGAGCTGAACGTTTTTTTAGCTTGGTATCCCCAGTAGGCCTAATCCACACCCCGAACTTACAGGCACGTTTTCTGCCGTTTTGTATTATGGGATGTGCTTGGTTTATTATATACGCCATCTGTCAAATCTTGCTTGTCTCCCGTCGCCTCCAACACCCACTCCAACGAATCAAAGTAGTCATCAGACTCGTTCGGGTCTTCGGAATCGGAATCCACTACCAAATCAGGAATGTTTTCACATGTTGTCCCGCTGCAATATAGACACAGCACTGAGCATTTTAAACCAGTTTTCCGACATCCACACACTCCTGCACAGCCTTTCTTACATTTACACGATATTAATATTAAAATGGCGTTGGGGGCTGCTTCTGATGTAGCCCGAACTGCATCAAGCCGGTTCCTCGTTTTCTGCCAGCCATATTGCTCTGGATCTTTTTCTCTTCCACAGCACATCGCAACTTGGTGATACACTCGCAGACAATGCCGCCTTGCAGCATCTCTTGTAGGTGGCAGGGACGCGAGATTAAATTTGTTCTTGGACACAGACTTCGTAAAATGCTGGTAGCGAAGCGAATCCAATGTGTCCTTTCCAAACGATCCGCCATACAGTGCCAATAAAAAAGCTTCACCAACTGCAGCGAGAGCATCAACATTTGCTTCGTGTTCTTAGAAGATTGCTACAGTCTCAAGCAACGAGCCGTTTGTATCCATGAGACTGAGGAACTTCAATTTCCCTTGGTTAAAAAGGGCAGAGGTTGTGTCACAACCACTGACTGCATGTAAAAACAAAATGTTTTCGCAACAGCTTCCTTGTATTTTAGGCTCCTCGTCGAAAACAGCGTTTCCGCAACTTTCCCTCTCGATGGTTTTAGTAAAAAATGTTTTCCTGATCTCTCGCCCTTGCAGTTCGAAGAACCAACAAATCTATATTTTCTCCCACAACGAGCACACGAGTAAAAGACGATGACTTGTCGATGGCTGTCTGAATGATGAGCACATCTGCATCTTCTACTGCCTGCCTTGCTGTGTAATTTTGTTCTTCAAACTTCGTAATTAACATGGAAATTAAATTCCTTTTATTAGTATCGCTCGACAAGAATTTTTCTTGCAAAACAGGTGGAATCATCGCTTCATCGAAAATTACATGACTGGACACATGTGCTCTGGAGCGTCGAGATCTTTCGGCGCTTTTCGTAGTGACCCACGGTTTAAAATATATAGAAACACTGTTATTAACTAAACGCTCGGTCACATGCCGACCTCGCACATCCACAGTTGCGAACATACTCAATCTTTTTTAAGTTTGTCAGCACACAAATAACTACATTTCACTGGAAGACATTGCCGGGACAGCCAGTTATTCGGCTGATCCCGCCTACTTTTTAGATCAACAACGTAAGGTTCCACCCTCGCATGTGTTGATTCTTATATAAAGAAATTATCCTGGTACTACTCTACCAAGTAATTACCTTTACTAGTACCACCAATCATATACAGACAACAGACAAAGTGCATATATCACTGTATAAACAATTATATAATCGATTAGACTACTTTAGGTAGACTAGCTTGGAAATAATTGGTAAAAAGTATCATGCAAATGCTGATTTTACGAGATTTTAAAAAGTTTTCCTTACTGTTCGGCCCTGTAACTCGGAAAATATTAGTCTGTCAAAAAAATTTATAAAATAGATTTTGTAGCACATTTGATCCTCCTCAACTTTTTATTGCACATTTTTTTTCTAAAGCCTACAGAAACCGAGTTATATGCCAAAAACTGATTTTGGCCGGCATTTTTTCAAGATCGTGGCGCTAGCGGCGGTCGCATAAAGTCGCAAACTTAGGTGCATGTTAAGGACCTCCAAGTCTGCACTTCTGCCAAGTTTCAAAACTCCGCAACCTTTTGCACCAAAACACTATTATTATGTATCTAATGACTGGACTGTGTGCTTTACTAAAATTATAAAGGTAATATTGTTTTTCGACGACTGACATCGAAAGTAGATTTTTCTCACTGACATTTGACAACAGAAAGTTGACATTTGCCGCTGAGCGTGCGTTTTCATCTTTTTGCCGCTCGCCGAGCGTTTTGGGTTTCCGCGTGAACAAAATAGGTAGCCACGTCCGAATGTTTCCTTGACAACGCCCGTCATTTGTGGAAATAATCGCGTCACATGTCATATAGACTGCGCGAGTAATGTTAACTTGATTGTCAATTAATTTTTGCAATAAAACGAAATTTGATATTTTCCTTTAATAATATGCTCAGTCGTCGAAAAAATAGTATGTATGTTTCGAGCTAAAAGTGCGCTTGCCGCTTTTGCATGATTGCTGGTTTCGACTTCGTCTCAACCAGCAATATTCATGCGCAAGCGGCAAGAATGCACTTTCAGCTCTTAACATACAATATACTATTACATTCAGTATCAAGGAGTCTAAGTATCTAGAGATATGTAGCGAGCATACAGAGCATGCACCGTGGCAGATTATTACTCCTGCGAAAATGGCTGAAAGATACAGGACATAAATCCTGGAAACCAAATTTGACGTGCTGGCAGTCCTCCAGCGAAAATCGACAAGAGACGCAAGTAACTGACAAGCTACAGATAAAAATGGTCGCGAGTGATTAACAACATTCGCTGATGCAGTTTTAGTACTTAGTAGGCACCAGTATTAACGCAAATACGACAAATTAAAGCTACTTGCGGCAATTTGGCACCGCAAGGGCGTCGCTAACACGCTGCAGAGATTCTTATTCCTCATGTAAATGTTTACCTAGAAAGATCCAAGACCATCAAATCTCTCTGCAATTACAAGAATGGAGCAAAGCGGAACCACCCGATCTAACGAATTGGAAAACCATAAATTTCTCCCCTGGTGCAAAACGTTCGGAGAGACAAGATAAGTTATCACTTTCGATGACAGGAAATTACCAAACCAACCGAATAGAGGGGGCAGGGGAGATTTTTGACTGTTAGCATGATATTTATTAATCGCGCATTATATTTGTTTGTCTATGTATTTGGGCATTGATTTGAATATGTGGACATTAAATTAAGTTTTATTGAATCGTTGTTGTTATCTACAAGCAATTATTTCTATTTACATAAGTGTAAATCAGCAGCTAAGGATATTTCGGCCTTGCTGGTTTTCTTGCCTTTAATAAACATCGTATTAAAAACTTGCTCTTTAACAATTCCACAATTATTGAATAATGCTGTATACACATCTATATACAGTGTGGTCCATTAAGTGTGCAACAAATGAGACATTTTTTAATTAGTTGTAAAACCGAAATTTAAATACCGCTAAAAGTTAGTGCATGTTCGATAACCATATCAGATGCCCTTAGAATGGCTTCAAGTCAAACAATATACAGGGCAGGACAAAAAATATGTAATTCGTTCAAGAATAAAGTTACCTTATTTCAAAAAATATAGCAAAATTTTATTGAGAAAAGTTATTTAGAATCAAAAGGTATGCTCAAATACAAAGTCACGGCCTCCTATTCGAATTTTGATTCTTTTTTTGTAAAATTTTGTATTATCCCCGTATGATACATATTTTTATTATTCTGATGTTATTAAGAGTTTTTCATATGTAAATTATTATTAGTAAAGCATTTGCCTTGTTAAAAAGAATATTTGCGAAATTCTAAAGTTCTGTTAAATATCGTTGCAACAAACATGAAGTGGACGCTTACCTAAAAAAATATAAATCCAAGTAAATTTTACAAATACGCTTCAAGTTGCTAAAAGTTATTTAAAAGGGATGTGGTTGTGGCTACTTTAAATACATATAAAATAAAAATAATAAAAATATGTATCATACGGGGGTAATACAAAATTTTCCAAAAAAGAATCAAAATTCGAATAGGAGGCCGTCACTTTGTATTTGAGCATAGCTTTTAATTCTAAACAACTTTTCTCAATAAAATTTTGCTATATTTTTTTAAATAAGGTAACTTTGTTCTTGAACGAATTTCATATTTTTTGTCCTGCCCTGTATATTGTTTGACTTGAAGCCATTCTAAGGGCATCTGATATGGTTATCGAACATGCACTAACTTTTGGCAATATTTAAATTTCGATTGTACAACTAATAAAAAAAATTCCCATTTGTTGCACACTTAATGGACCACACTGTATATGTGTTCATTATCTACTCTTCGTTTATGTCATATTTTTATTATTGTTATGTAGCTTATGTTGTTATTGGCAATACTTTGTTTCTTCGTGGGTGATCAGGCATTAAACAATTATAATCTTATTAAAGCCACTTTGTAAAGCAAATTACTATTATGTTATATTGTCGGTGGCAGGGAAGAGCAGGGTCCTCCGTTTCTTGGAGGTTATCTGACTGCCCTCGAATTTCCAGGGAAATTGTTATTTTTTGTATTATGTAAGATTTATCTTTTTTCTTTGGAAATAAACATTATTATTATCATTATTATTATCATTATTATTATTATTAATATTTTAAATCTCGTTCAATTTCTTCTAAAGTTATAGCAGGAACTATTACAATGCTCTGTACTTCGATTTCAGATAGTTGATCTATATACTCTTTCCGTTCCTTCAACTTACTTTGGTCATTTACTACAACCCGACGCTTTAGGGCATAAGGGAAAAGGAAAAGAAGAAGACAACAAGGGTGCCCTAGGTATCAACAAGGCTATTAGATATTTTATTGTGTAATCCGGCTACTTAGTTCACTTTCTTCCACAAATTTAATTGGGCGTGATTCCTTGATAGGTCTTCTATTTCAGAATGTATGTTCCCAAACTATCGCTTATCTTGCAGCACGTATTTTTCTACTTATTTCTTTATTGACGGTATTATATCTTACGCTGTTTTGGTTTCCAAATTTCCATTTTCATTCATTAGACCCAAGACTTCGTAAGTCGCCCATGACTGTTTCTTGTAAGTGGTCGTCTTCCCCTAGATTTTGTCCAACTTACTATCGTTTTGATCTGATTGCAGAGGTCTTCGATATTGTGCTGCTGTTCTGCCCCTTCAAACTTACCTTACAGAATACCAATAACCGTTTGGTGGTTAGCCTGGATATAGCCTACGTGGTTTTTTTTTGCGAAAATAGAGTTGTTTCATTTTTTCAGCATTTTAGTACAAGGGAAAGTGGATTCTAATTGCATTTCGGTATCGTTCTTTAATAGTTCATTACGATAGTATAAGCCATGCTTGCTGGAGATTTCCAAGAGATTATTCGTCATTTTAGTAGAGATTGTTTTCTTTGCAGAATTCGACAAAACGCTTTCTTTCTATCGATCCGCACTCCGAACACGTGGCTAACCTATTATCCCTTCTACGCCCAATTTTAGTATTAAGGCCCTCTATGAAGATGGTTTTGGGATGTCTCTTCTACTGTTACCAACGCAATCTCTTCCATTAAATGTAGATTATGATTCATCATTTATTGCAATATAAGCTTCATTTCGCTATGACATGAACAGTTACTGTAGTAATTATTTCGCTTCTCTTCAATTATATTTATGTCTTCTGCATTTAGGATATTTTGTTTGATTTGGAGCTGCTTACTGATTTCTACTTGATATTCTATTTTCTGTAAAATAGTTGAGATTTGTCAATATTTATTACTTTTTGAGTGAACCTTTTAGCTATTACAAGCAAACTTAAATCAAATTGAGTTAAAAAACATGGAAAGTGATAGAAAGATGACGAATCCTGAAACCAGACACGAACAACAACAAAGAATAATGGATGGAACTAAACAAGTTAATTAAGAAATGTATGCGACAACATAATAAAAAAATATCCTTAAACCTATAGAAGTAAACAAATCAAAAAGCTATCAAAAAACAACTGAACTTTAGAAATCAAGAAATCGTAAAAATTCCAAACGCGCACGGAAAGGTTCTTACAGACAGAAAAGGTATTATTGAAGAGATTGAAAGATATCACATAGAATTATGTAAATCTACAGTTCTACCACGCGAAGAACAGAAGAAGATTAGCAAGAGAACTATCTAAAACGCGGATTGACAGAATATCCAGGAAATCAGCACAGATGCAATTGATATAGCACTGAAAGCAACTAAAAGTAGTAAATATCCAGGATCAGCCAATATAATGACAAAAATACCGAAAGAAGCAGGCTCCGATCTCAACGAATGGTTAGCAAAACCTTTCAATAAGAGTCTCCAGATGGGAGAAATTCCATAATCTTAGGAAATGGCAGAAATAAGTACAGAAAAAAGTAGACATTGCGAAACTTGAGAACTATAGCAGACCCATAAGTCTCATGTTACAAATTTACAAATTGTCACTCGCATCATAACATATCGACTGACTAAAAAAATCGACTTCTACCAGCCACCTAAACAGGCGGGCTTTAGATAAAACTATGCGACATGTAATCGAGATGACGAATGAAGACAACATATAGCTCTACACGAACTTCATAGATTATGACTCGGTGTAGGTATGGGGAGTACTATACTCTCTAAGAAACTGTAGAGTAGACAGCAGGTATATAAACTTAATAGAAAATATTTACAATAACGCAGAGATGTATTGCGATGACTGCCTTGTTATTTTGAATGGGACAGTCTGAATAAATTAAAATTTACCTTTGCCCCGATTTTGGGCGACATAAATTTGCAAAGGAACCCCTATCTGGTGCCTGTTTGTAATTATTTATTTATTTTGGTATAAAAATAATATAAGTTAAAATTACGGGCAAAGATCCTAGTACATACAATTCTCGGTTTATATTTTTATACTGTGCTCAACCTTTGCCTGTCAGTAATTTAAGGTTGGTTAAAATGAACTGTAATAATTAACTGCACAAATAAAATGGTTGAATGCCCCTCTTTCTATTTTATTAACTGCAATACCAATTAAGCTAGCTCTCAGCAAACACAAAACTTCTTATCTCATGGGTTGGGTTCATAAACGGACTATATTCCCAAATTTTAGGTTATTTGTCTCAACGTAGCTCGTTTGCTCGTTATTAGTATGTAAAATTCACAATCTTGTAAATTAACAGATGAACACAAAATGGTTTTTGCGTACAGCGTGAAATTGAACGTTTAAAATCGTGCAATACAGTGAAAACGCGTCAGGTAAATTATTTGAATATTCCCTTGCTTGGCAACTATTAAAACATCGCCTTCATTGTTTCTCAGGATGACGTCAAACTCGCCTTGATTGTTATTCTCAGGATGACGTAGAATGCACGCCGATCTTTCGTTTGTTTATGAAGCTCGATTCTGGCTGATTTCGCCAAAACCTGGTGACCCCGTTCGATTTTCGAAAACCACGAAGTAATTGGACTTTTGGAAAAACGCTAGGCCTCTTCGGCAAGGTTTAATCTCTGATTTAAATCGTTTTCCCGAATGCAGCACTCAATTTTTAAATCTATCCTACCTCGTGAAGTTCCAATGGTAACTTCCGTCGTAGTCCAAGATCGTAATTTTCAGTTGGATGGCTCCCGAATCCTCGGAGATGAGATTTGTAAAAATGTAAATTTTTCGTTGCAGAAACTGTTGCAAACGTTAGCACATGTACAGTACCACATTGGCAATCAAATGGACCACTTTTTATATTATAAAATGCTCATTTATTATTATAAAACATTAATTAAATTTGGAGCACAAATTCGACCACCTTTCAAATTAATTTTATTCAATTGTTGTTTTTGTTAATGACCAAAAAGCATCATGTTGCTAAGATTATTCTACTATTAATTGGAAATTAGGTTTGATAATATTTACCACAAATGGAATAAAATTTGATTACATAAATTACAATCTAACATTTCTTAAAACTAAATATTGTCTTTTTGCTTAAAACTAATATGGTTCTATAGCGTTGCACTCACATACGTTTTTAATTTCATTCTTCGCTCTGCTTTTGCACTATGTTTTTAATTATTAAAGCGCTGATTTTTGAGTTCCGCACGTTTTACGGTGCTTGCCTCTTTTCTGTTGCCTCCATTCAGGAATTGCTCTTTGCAATTTTCTCGATTTTCCTTCAGCTTGCTCACAATTTTCACAGTCCTTTGCTTTTATTGATAACTACGCTCCTTTTATGCACGTAACAACCTTTTTGTGTCAATTACTTTCGTTTGGTCTGGCTTTACATGTGCGCAAACCTATCATTTTAATTATATTACTTCATTCACAAGCCAAATTTAAACCCTCTGAAATATGCTTTGCCTTTGCGTGCCTTTATCTGTTTCTCGCAACTCATAATCAATGCATTTAATATGTTTACTTTTGTTTAAAATTGCAATTATATAAAACTAGCTGTTACCCGCGACTTCGTTATTTGTGTATTAAATAATTATTAATTATTTCCTGTCATCCCATCTCATCCTATCCCCGTCCCCGTCCCTTTCCCCGTCCCCGTCTCTTTTCTCGTCTCCGTCACGTCCCGTCCCGCTCCGTTTCCTACCCTCCCTTCCCATCCCAACCCTTCCCGTCCAGTCCCGTCGCGTCCCGTCCCTTCCCGTCCCGTTCCGTCATCTCCTATTTTTCCCTTCAGGGAACAAATTTCCAAAAACTTTGAATAACTTAGTTCAAAATTTGATCTTACAAAATTCCAATCCCTTTTTTACCCCTTTAGGGGTTGAATTTTCAAAAATCCTTTCTTAGCGGATGCCTACTCCCTATGAGAAATCTGCCTGCCAAATTTTAAATGCCATTTTCTCAATTAACGTCCCAAAAAACCTCAATAACGACACCCATATCGATTTTTAGGCTTATTTACCTCATTTCACCCCCTAAGGGGTTGACTTTCGGAAAATCACGAAATATGTGTTTGCTTATTTGTTTTTAGGAGTAGTAATAGTAGTATTATTTTTGGGGAGACTCATGTCTAGCAAGTAGGCCTTTATAGGCCCTTTTTGCCAACCCCATGAACAAGATCTAGGCATGCAGAGTACCAGGTACCTTTGTCCTACTTAGAATTTTGCCGAGACTAAGGAGTTCCAACCTTAGCAAGGGATGGGACCCACGGCTTTACATCACTTCCGAATGATGGCATTCTGTAAAGGTTTCCATCCGCATTTTTTATTTTTAAAAACCTCACCGGGGTCGGAGTCGAACTCTCGACCCTTAGATCAGTACCCAGAATGCTTACCACTGGCCCGGCGTTTTTAGGAGTAGTCCTACGAAGTTTCAAGTCGAAATGTCTATTTAATATTATTTTTCCATACAAAATTGGAACCCCCATTTTACCTTTTTAGGGGTTGAATTTTGAAATATACTTCCTTATTCCTTGTATACATCATAAAGGGAACCTTTGTGCAAAATTTCAGTTTTCTAGGTCCAAGGGTTTAGGCTGGGCGTTGATGAGTCAGTGAGTCAGGACTTTGCTTTATATATCGAGAGATCCAAAAAAAAAACTGTTCCTCAGCGGGCTGTGAAAATTCAACGTATGAATAATATGTTGGTGACACTGTACGTCAATGTCAAATTCGAGGTTAGCAGGTTAGGATTTGCGTCATTTTGTGTCAAAACTGAGGGAAAACCTAACCTGATAACCTCGAATTTGACATTGACGTACAGTGTCACCAACATATTATTCATACGTTGAATTTTCACAGCCCGCTGAGGAACAGTTTTTTTTTTTTTGGATCTCTCGATACATAAGATATCCTATCTCTGTGCTTTGTTGATTTGGTTGAATATTTTGTACTGCAAATAGAACCAAGTTGTGGGCTTAATACCATTTCAGTATATTAAAACCTACAACACCAAGTCCAATATCTATAAAGAAAGGAGTACGATAAGGAGACGCAATCTCCAAAACCGTTAATCACTGAATTAGAAGACGTTTTCCATAATATAGACTGGTCAGTTAAAGGTTTAAAAATAGATGGACTCAAGGTTTGCAGATGATATATTACTGTAGCACCGATCCATACGAGTTACAGAATATTATCAATGAGTTAAATGATAGATCGAAGAATATCGGACTCAGAATAATGTCCGTCAATCCAGAACAATAGTAATTTATTATACAAGACGATAAAGTTAAATTTTTTCCACGATTGAATCGTTTAACGTCGAGACGTTAATGATTCAAGAGTGGATAGTAACTACTTTATCGTCGTGTATAATAAATTTTTTTTCTATAGCAAGAACTTTAACAATTTCAGAATAAAATAAGGAAAGTCAATCACATTTTAAAATCTCAGTAGCTAGATTGGGTTGCTACGATAATACGAAGCTGTCATATTTAATTTAAACAAAAGTTAGAAAATTAAATTACTTTATCTACCCTTGATGTTAAAGTAACACTTGACCTTTTGTTTTGAGTCGATTAAAGCACAATTTAACATTTACTATAAAAAAACATCTCTAGGTGCACCTTTAGAAATCACTGCCAGCTATATATAGGGTGAGTTTGAAAAGTCTGTAGAAATTTAAACTTGAGATAGGTTGCGGCAATTAAGTAAAAGACAATGCCAGGTTTGGTTTTTCAAAATCTGCTAATTTAAAATAAAATTAAAAGACTTGTAAGTGTTGTTTGAGAAACCCTGCCTTCAAGAAAAAAGCATTATTTAATACAAGGATAAACAGTCTTCAATTTTATTTTTGTTATCAAATAGTGCAGCATGTTCTTTCAGTCAACAATAGGTGTACCGTCAAAAAATGAACTGCTCCAACTGCATTGTGAAGATAAGGGCGTCTGGCCAAGCGATTCGGATTTTAAAACCTATTCACCAAATATTTTTGGGAATAATTTCTAATATTCCAGAGGTTCTCAATCAATTTTAAGGAATTCAAAATCTAATTTTATTATGGCTATGTTTATGGGTTTTGAAAAACCAAACCGGGTATTGTCTTCTAATTATCTCAGGTTATCTTAGGTTTAAATTTCGACAAACCCCTCCGTGTATACCTAAGCCAAAAGATAACAACTGCCAAAAACAGTATGACAGAGGAAATTAATAGACGGATGTAACTCAGGTGGTGCACTTTCGAAATGCTAAGCTATTAAAATCAGATATCTCCAATTCATTAAAAGCTAAGGTATACGATCAATGCGTCTTGCCTAGAATGACACAATGAAACTTGGGTTTTAACCAAGAACAAGTCAAGGAAATTAGCACAGACACAGAAAGCCCAAAAGAGACAAATGCTATGAATTAAGCTGATTGATCGTCATAACACCTGGGTACGAGCTCAGACAAAACCGAATTTAACATATGTACTACTTTTATATTTTTAAGACTAGATTCTTGAAAAATATAAAGAAAAAGTAAACGAGAAGGGGATCCAACTAAATGGAAACGTAGACAAAAATGAGACTACGCTCCAACTAAAGCAGCCTATGCGAGTTCGAAAAGAGTCAAGAGTGTCAAATGAACTATTTATTTTCTAATTTAACACACTGCTTGTACGGAGCTGTAATTATCTAATATTCTTGTTACATCACTGTTATGCATTTATCTAAGTTGTGATTCATCGGTGCTGTACAAAAAATTATCATGTGTCAGAATGACAATGAGCGTGGTTGGGTGCAGTCGTGTTTGTGAAGCAAACTCATTTGGTCTTTAGCTTTTAGTTGAAGCTAACATCGAAAGTGGAATTACACCCAAAAATAACGCGCCTTTTAGCTGTAAGTGAAATGAAATCGCTTGTGCCAGTGCTTTATAGATTGGCCTTTGATTCTTCTTTAATTATTTACCAAGAGTTTAGTGTTGGTGTTTGGGCACTTGTGCTTTTTGGCCGATATCATACTGGATTATTCTAGCAGAGTTCATGTAACCTGGATGATCATGGCCAATGTGCCTAAATCATTTTCTGGTTGCTTTTACAGGGATGCTCACGGTCTTGTGACTAGAACCATTTGCTGGTAGTGGTATACAAATATATTTTGAAAATGTAAAATGTTTAATTGACTTTTTTTAAGTTTGAAATCTACTGCAGTGTTTGTTCAGATACAACCTCTAATAGGGAGGAAGTACTGATTTATTGGTGCTGTACGAAAAAGATATTAAGTATCAGAATAAATGTCAGCCTTGTTGCGTGCGTGTCGTAATTGTGCGCGAAGTGTATTAATTTTTGGTAATAGTTTGTAGTAAAAGCTAGCACACACCACCTTTATCTTTTCAAAGCTTCCTTCTCGTTGTAAATGTTAAGGACAACGTGTTTTAAGCGAAAAAGAGGTACTACATCGAATATTCAAAAAGCTAACTTCAGTTTTTTTTAAGGCTCGATATTGTAAGTGAACCATCTGCTTTCTAATTTAACACAATGCTTTTATTTTATCTAGACGGACTGCTTCTTCAAATACATAAGGAATGTAAAGAGCCAGTAGGTCCTTCAAATAAATAGAAAATCAAGGGAAATACTAAGGCTAATCTCCAACCAAAAAGCGAACCTCAGTTAGATACAACACTAAAATGTCAAGTAAACTATTTATTTTTAATTAAACACAACGCTTTTATTTTTCTACACGACTTGCTCCTTTAAAAATACAATAAAGCTAAAGTTCAAGAAGATGCTGAAAGGAAATGGAAACGTAAGCGAAACATCACAGTCAGTACCCAAACAAAGAGCGTAGCTGACTTCAAAGAAGCTCAAGAGGGTCAACTAAAGTTATTGTTTTTTAGGTTAAAGTACTTTTGGGTCTTCTAGACTAACTGTTCGTTGAAAAATAATGGACTGGTAAACGTCAAATAAGAGTTACAAAGAAATGGGAACGCAAAGGAAATGCTAAGGCGAATCTACAACCACAGAGAGTAACTTTGTTCAAAAAGACTCAAAAATTGTCAACTAAACATTTGTTTTCTAATTTAACATTCCATTTTTGTCTTTTTCAGACTAAATATTCTTTGTAAAATTAAGGAAAAGGTAAAGGGTAAGGAGGAATTGAAACGCAAATGAAATATTAAAAATTTAATCTCCAACCAACCAGCTTACCTCAGTTCAAAGATGCACTAAAGCGGCAAACGAACTTACTATTTGTCAACTTAATATTTCACGTTTGTATTTTCCAGACTAGCTGTATGTTGAAAAATAATGGAAATGTAAAGGACAAGTAGTTGCTATAAGAAAATGGAAATACAAGTAAAATATTCGAACTAGCTCAATATAAAAAGCGGACCTGATTTCAAAAAAACTCAAAAATGTCAAGTAAATATTTGCTTTGTAATACAACATAAAACCGTTTTTATTTTTCCAGACTGGCTGTTCGTTCGAAAATAATGGAAACATAAAGGACAAATTAGTGTTACAACTACATCGAAACGTAGGTGACATATCAAGTTTTATTTCTAATCAAGGAACGCGCACGAGTTTGACAGAGCACAACAGCGTAATGTAAAGCATTGTTTTCTTATTTATCACAATGGTTCTATATTTGTCTAGGCAACTTCCAATTTAAAAAAATATAACGAAGAGAGCAATTAGGTGCTGGAAGAAAATGGAAACAAAAATGAAATGCTAAGGCGAATCTACAACCACAAAGCTCAACTTTGTTCAAAAAGACTCAAAAATTGTCAACTAAACATTTGTTTAATAATTTAACATTCCATTTTTGTCTATTTGAGACTAACTATTCTTTGGAAAATTAAGGAAAAGGTAAAGCGCGAGGAGAAATTGAAACGCAAATGAAATATTAAATTTAATCTCCAACCAACCAGCTTACCTGAGTTCAAAGTTGCACTAAAGCGGCAAACGAACTTACTATTTGTCAACTTAATATTTCACCTTTGTAGTTTCCAGGCTAGCTGCATATTGAAAAATAATGGAAAGGTAAAGGACAAGTAGTTGCTCTAAGGAAATGGAACTACAAGTAAAATATTTGAACTAGCTCCATCTAAAGAGCGGACCTGAGTTCAAAATGACTCAAAAATGTCAAGTAAATATTTGTTTCGTAATACAACCTAAAACCGTTTTTATTTTTTCAGACTAGCGGTTCGTTCGAAAATAATGGGAAGATAAAGAACAAATTGGTGTTACAACTACATCGAAACGCAGGTGACATATCAAGTTTAATTCCTAATCAAGGAACGTACCCGAGTTTGACAGAACATAACAGTGTAAAGTAAAGTATTTGTTTTCTTATTCATCACAACGGTTCTATATTTATCTAAGCAACTTCCAATTAAAAAAAAATAAGGCAGAGAGCAATTAGGTGCTGGAAGAAAATGGAAACACAAATGAAATGCTAAGGCAATTCTATAACCACAGAGCGTAACTTTGTTCAAAAACACTCAAAAATTGTCAACTAAACATTTGTTTAATAATTTAACATTCCATTGTTGTATTTTTCAGACTAACTATTCTTTGTAAAATTAAGGAAAAGGTAAAGGGCAAGGAGGAATTGAAACGCAAATAAAATATTAAATTTTATCTCCAACCAACCAGCTTACCTGAGTTCAAAGATGCACTAAAGCGGCAAACGGACTTACTATTTGACAACTTAATATTTCACGTTTGTAGCTGTATGTTGAAAAATAATGGAAAGGTAAAGGACAAGTAGTTGCTGTAGGGAAATGGAAATACAAGTAAAATATTCGAACTAGCTCAATCTAAAAAGCGGACCTGATTTCAAAAAGACTCAAAAATGTCAAGTAAATATTTGTTTTGTAATACATCCTAAAACCGTTTTTATTTTTTCAGACAAGCGGTTTGTTCTAAAATAATGGAAAGATAAAGGACAAATTGGTGTTACAACTACATCGAAACGCAGGTGACATATCAAATTTTATTTCTAATCAAGGACGTACCCGAGTTTAACAGTGTTCAACAGTGTAAAGTAAAGTATTTGTTTTCTTATTTATCACAATGGTTCTATATTTGTCTAGGCAACTTCCAATTTAAAAAAAAATAAGGAAGAGAGCAATTAGGTGCTGGAAGAAACTGGAAACACAAATGAGCGAAAAAGAGGTACTACATCGAATATTCAAAAAGCTAACTTCAGTTTTTTTTAAGGCTCGATATTGTAAGTGAACCATCTGCTTTCTAATTTAACACAATGCTTTTATTTTATCTAGACGGACTGCTTCTTCAAATACATAAGGAATGTAAAGAGTCAGGAGGTCCTTCAAATAAATAGAAAATCAAGGGAAATACTGAGGCTAATCTCCAACCAAAAAGCGAACATCAGTTAGATACAACACTAAAATGTCAGGTAAACTATTTATTTTTAATTAAACACAACGCTTTTATTTTTCTACACGACTTGCTCCTTTAAAAATACAATAAAGCTAAAGTTCAAGAAGATGCTGAAAGGAAATGGAAACGTAAGCGAAACATTACAGTCAGTACCCAAACAAAGAGCGTAGCTGACTTCAAAGAAGCTCAAGAGGGTCAACTAAAGTTATTGTTTTTTAGGTTAAAGTACTTTTGGGTCTTCTAGACTAACTGTTCGTTGAAAAATAATGGACTGGTAAACGTCAAATAAGAGTTACACAGAAATGGGAACGCAAAGGAAATGCTAAGGCGAATCTACAACCACAGAGCGTAACTTTGTTCAAAAAGACTCAAAAATTGTCAACTAAACATTTGTTTTCTAATTTAACATTCCATTTTTGTCTTTTTCAGACTAAATATTCTTTGTAAAATTAAGGAAAAGGTAAAGGGTAAGGAGGAATTGAAACGCAAATGAAATATTAAAAATTTAATCTCCAACCAACCAGCTTACCTCAGTTCAAAGATGCACTAAAGCGGCAAACGAACTTACTATTTGTCAACTTAATATTTCACGTTTGTATTTTCCAGACTAGCTGTATGTTGAAAAATAATGGAAATGTAAAGGACAAGTAGTTGCTATAAGAAAATGGAAATACAAGTAAAATATTCGAACTAGCTCAATATAAAAAGCGGACCTGATTTCAAAAAAACTCAAAAATGTCAAGTAAATATTTGCTTTGTAATACAACATAAAACCGTTTTTATTTTTCCAGACTGGCTGTTCGTTCGAAAATAATGGAAACATAAAGGACAAATTAGTGTTACAACTACATCGAAACGTAGGTGACATATCAAGTTTTATTTCTAATCAAGGAACGCGCACGAGTTTGACAGAGCACAACAGCGTAATGTAAAGCATTGTTTTCTTATTTATCACAATGGTTCTATATTTGTCTAGGCAACTTCCAATTTAAAAAAATATAACGAAGAGAGCAATTAGGTGCTGGAAGAAAATGGAAACAAAAATGAAATGCTAAGGCGAATCTACAACCACAAAGCTCAACTTTGTTCAAAAAGACTCAAAAATTGTCAACTAAACATTTGTTTAATAATTTAACATTCCATTTTTGTCTATTTGAGACTAACTATTCTTTGGAAAATTAAGGAAAAGGTAAAGCGCGAGGAGAAATTGAAACGCAAATGAAATATTAAATTTAATCTCCAACCAACCAGCTTACCTGAGTTCAAAGTTGCACTAAAGCGGCAAACGAACTTACTATTTGTCAACTTAATATTTCACCTTTGTAGTTTCCAGGCTAGCTGCATATTGAAAAATAATGGAAAGGTAAAGGACAAGTAGTTGCTCTAAGGAAATGGAACTACAAGTAAAATATTTGAACTAGCTCCATCTAAAGAGCGGACCTGAGTTCAAAATGACTCAAAAATGTCAAGTAAATATTTGTTTCGTAATACAACCTAAAACCGTTTTTATTTTTTCAGACTAGCGGTTCGTTCGAAAATAATGGGAAGATAAAGAACAAATTGGTGTTACAACTACATCGAAACGCAGGTGACATATCAAGTTTAATTCCTAATCAAGGAACGTACCCGAGTTTGACAGAACATAACAGTGTAAAGTAAAGTATTTGTTTTCTTATTCATCACAACGGTTCTATATTTATCTAAGCAACTTCCAATTAAAAAAAAATAAGGCAGAGAGCAATTAGGTGCTGGAAGAAAATGGAAACACAAATGAAATGCTAAGGCAATTCTATAACCACAGAGCGTAACTTTGTTCAAAAACACTCAAAAATTGTCAACTAAACATTTGTTTAATAATTTAACATTCCATTGTTGTATTTTTCAGACTAACTATTCTTTGTAAAATTAAGGAAAAGGTAAAGGGCAAGGAGGAATTGAAACGCAAATAAAATATTAAATTTTATCTCCAACCAACCAGCTTACCTGAGTTCAAAGATGCACTAAAGCGGCAAACGGACTTACTATTTGACAACTTAATATTTCACGTTTGTAGCTGTATGTTGAAAAATAATGGAAAGGTAAAGGACAAGTAGTTGCTGTAGGGAAATGGAAATACAAGTAAAATATTCGAACTAGCTCAATCTAAAAAGCGGACCTGATTTCAAAAAGACTCAAAAATGTCAAGTAAATATTTGTTTTGTAATACATCCTAAAACCGTTTTTATTTTTTCAGACAAGCGGTTTGTTCTAAAATAATGGAAAGATAAAGGACAAATTGGTGTTACAACTACATCGAAACGCAGGTGACATATCAAATTTTATTTCTAATCAAGGACGTACCCGAGTTTAACAGTGTTCAACAGTGTAAAGTAAAGTATTTGTTTTCTTATTTATCACAATGGTTCTATATTTGTCTAGGCAACTTCCAATTTAAAAAAAAATAAGGAAGAGAGCAATTAGGTGCTGGAAGAAACTGGAAACACAAATGAGCGAAAAAGAGGTACTACATCGAATATTCAAAAAGCTAACTTCAGTTTTTTTTAAGGCTCGATATTGTAAGTGAACCATCTGCTTTCTAATTTAACACAATGCTTTTATTTTATCTAGACGGACTGCTTCTTCAAATACATAAGGAATGTAAAGAGTCAGGAGGTCCTTCAAATAAATAGAAAATCAAGGGAAATACTGAGGCTAATCTCCAACCAAAAAGCGAACATCAGTTAGATACAACACTAAAATGTCAGGTAAACTATTTATTTTTAATTAAACACAACGCTTTTATTTTTCTACACGACTTGCTCCTTTAAAAATACAATAAAGCTAAAGTTCAAGAAGATGCTGAAAGGAAATGGAAACGTAAGCGAAACATTACAGTCAGTACCCAAACAAAGAGCGTAGCTGACTTCAAAGAAGCTCAAGAGGGTCAACTAAAGTTATTGTTTTTTAGGTTAAAGTACTTTTGGGTCTTCTAGACTAACTGTTCGTTGAAAAATAATGGACTGGTAAACGTCAAATAAGAGTTACACAGAAATGGGAACGCAAAGGAAATGCTAAGGCGAATCTACAACCACAGAGCGTAACTTTGTTCAAAAAGACTCAAAAATTGTCAACTAAACATTTGTTTTCTAATTTAACATTCCATTTTTGTCTTTTTCAGACTAAATATTCTTTGTAAAATTAAGGAAAAGGTAAAGGGTAAGGAGGAATTGAAACGCAAATGAAATATTAAATTTAATCTCCAACCAACCAGCTTACCTCAGTTCAAAGATGCACTAAAGCGGCAAACGAACTTACTATTTGTCAACTTAATATTTCACGTTTGTATTTTCCAGACTAGCTGTATGTTGAAAAATAATGGAAATGTAAAGGACAAGTAGTTGCTGTAAGAAAATGGAAATACAAGAAAAATATTCGAACTAGCTCAATCTAAAAAGCCGACCTGATTGCAATCAACAGTGACTTATATAATCTGATAGATATCTCGAGAAAACACTGTCTTATCATTAACTAGCAAAAGTCAAATGTTATGCTTTTTGGTAAATCTTCCATACGAGAGCGAGCCTTGCCTTTGGTAAATATCTGCATAGAAAATACTCAGCTATCTATTAAAAACTCATGTAAAAATTTGGGCCTAATTATCGACCATAACTTTAGATTCAAAGAGCACATAAATAAATGCATTCAAAAAGCCTATATGAATCTAAAAAACCTATATCTCTGTAGGCATTCCTTGTCTCTAACCTCAAAAATCTGTTTATCTGATGCTTTGGTTCTGTCACATTTTACTTACGCTGATACAATATATGGTCCTTGTTTAGACAGTATTGATGTCAAACAAGTGCAAAGAGTGCAAAACTCATGTTTACGATTTATTTTTGGCTTAAGAAAGTGTTACGGTATTAAAAGAACTTTACGACACCCACCCAAGGTGAGCATCGCACCACGGAATCAGTCCTGAAAAACTGGCACACTTGCCCTGAAATCGGTTCGAAATAGGCTAATAGGCCACGGCTGGAACGCTCAGGGAGTCGGGCGTGAGTCACACGATACGTTCTGGGCAAGCGTGTTGCGGCATAATATATATGTATAGGGTATGTCGAAATTATGAGGGCGCCACCAAGCCTGTCTTAACCCGGCTAACCGGGCCTGGACGGTTAGACGGGAGCGAAGCATGCAAAATACTCCGCCAATAGGATTACTCAAGAGTTGCAAGGTCAAATAACAATTTCGGGATTGCCTTATGCAAGGATTGTAATTAGGTGTCAATCCGACCGCGACTACGCAGCTGTCTCACCCACCTGCACGCTCAAAGCTCCCTCGTTCCGTCGTACAATAATCAGTACAATGAAGGGGGCGTCTATCTGTAACAGAACATGCACAAGTTGAAACAAAACAATAATTCCCTTAACTAACCAATCATGTATTGAACTTCGGGTTACAATGGGGCGGCAGAGTGCGTCGCCCTATATCTATACTTAGACTATAATTAAGGGCACCAGCTGGCACGCGCGCTCTAAACTTAGCGACAGATGTTGAACAGTAGTGAACAGTAATGAACAGTAATGAGCAGTAATGAGTAGTATTGAGTACAAATATGCTGGCGCGGCGCCTTATGCAGCGGACAGCGAAGATTAAATTAGCACTCGCGATATGGACAGTCTGCAATTCTGAAGGAATGCACCAATATGCTGGCGCGACGCCTTATGCAGCGGACAGCGAAGATTAAATTAGCACTCGCGATATGGACAGTCTGCAATTCTGAAGGAATGCACCAATATGCTGGCGAGACGCCTTATGCAGCGGACAGCGAAGATTAAATTAGCACTCGCGTTCACAGCGGTAATCAGGTTAAAGACACATACCTTAATGCGTAGGCGGCGAGGGAGCCTGGTACAGTTGAGTTGCGACAGGCTGCAGTCGTAGGTGGCAGGTACCTTCGATGTTACAACGGCTATAGGAATGAGTGCACAACCGCCTTAATGGCGACGTGAGACGCGTCCAGGACGCGTACAACGGTACGACGAAAAATGGGCCACGTTCGTTCTGCGGAACAGATCCTCGTAGGTCGAGATGAAGGGGGCACGACCCCTTACTTACGGAAGCAGGAACTGGGCTCCAAACACCCACGCTACGCCGAAGACAATTCGAAAAACTCCGACTCACAACCACCACACGAGCGTTCTTTGCAACGGGCTGTGGACAACTGCCCTTAAGGCGAAACCGTATATCACATACGTGCTGAAGCAGCACTCGACGGGAAAAAGGCTGACGCCCCCGCCAAGGGCGGGAGCGCCGCACGAACTCACACACACTATCCGACCTCTTACTCGATCGACGGCTCTCGGCTGAATGCCCAGAGGAAAGCGCTGGCAAAGGTCACCTTGGTCGCGTCCCCACGTGACTAAACCTCGGCAGCCAATTGCGGGGCGATAAAATGAAACAACTTAATGCCGGCACCAATGGTATCACGCCTCAGCGGCGTGCCTTCTAGAAGATTCGGAATTCCTGCTGGCGATACGCTCGGCTGCCACAGCGCCATCAGAGGGGAGCTCCAACCGACGAGAAATGCTGCGTTTGGGGTCAAATATGTGCGAAATCATGATTCCGGAATTAGGCGATAGAGCCAAATAAAGAACTAAAAGGGTCTAGCATACGGGCACGCTGCCCTAAAGCCTAGGCGGCTATTTAAAATACCAAAATGACCTGAAGCAACAAATTGCCCTAAAGGCGTGAAATGCGATTAAGCATCTGCGACAGCAAAATGACTTAACAAAAGTTCGATCATCTATCCGACAAACTCTCTCTAATTAAATGGTTGAATATGAAAAATCGTAGGTCACTGCATTTTGCCTGCTTATCCTAATAGGCTGATAACTTCAAAAAATCCTGATTATCTCTACAATAAACTACGATACAGAACTGACGTTCACAATATCAATATAAGGAGTAAAGGGCTTTTAACTTTGCCTGCTCACAAATCAAGTGTATACGAACGCTCTTTTTCATATAACATTGTCAAAATTTATAACTCCCTTTCTTTATTATCTCAGACACTTAGTGTTCTTAAATTCAAACGTCTTTATCATGATTATCTACTTGAAAATCAGTAAAACAGTCATCAAATTCTAATTCCTGGAGGTGTGTTTATTGATCTACTATGTACTATGTACTAAGTACTATTTACGTTCATTTTCTTCTTTTTATTTTCTTTATTTTACTAGTTCCTTTCCCGTGTTACTGCATTTTTTTTATGTAATTGTTTTATAATAAACATCGGGCACATTAACGTTATTAATAGATACATATATATTATTTTTTTGCTAATTATATCAATTACGGTTAAGTGGAAGAACACAGCCATTACTACGAAAAGGCATCTGAACTTCGCCATTTGCATATACTGTTTATTTTATTTGCTATGGGCAAGGAGGAATTGAAACGGAAATGAAATATTAAATTTAATCTCCAACCAACCAGCTTACCTCAGTTCAAAAATGCACTAAAGCGGCAAACGAACTTACTATTTGTCAACTTAATATTTCACGTTTGTATTTTCCAGGCTAGCTGTATGTTGAAAAATAATGGAAATGTAAAGGACAAGTAGTTGCTGTAAGGAAATGGAAATACAACAAAATATTCGAACTAGCTCAATCTAAAAAGCGGACCTGATTTCAAAAAGACTAAAAAATGTCAAGTAAATATTTGTTTTGTAATACATCCTAAAACCGTTTTTATTTTTTCAGACTAGCGGTTCGTTCGAAAATAATGGAAAGATAAAGGACAAATTGGTGTTACAACTACATCGAAACGCAGGTGACATATCAAGTTTTATTTCTAATCAAGGAACGTACCCGAGTTTGACAGTGTACAACAGTGTAAAGTAAAGTATTTGTTTTCTTATTTATCACAATGGTTCTAAATTTGGCTAGGCAACTTCCAATTTAAAAAAAATAAGGAAGAGAGCAATTAGGTGCTGGAAGAAAATGGAAACACAAATGAAATGCTAAGGCGAATCTACAACCACAGTGCGCAACTTTGTTCAAAAAGACTCAAAAATTGTCAACTAAACATTTGTTTTCTAATTTAAAATTCCATTTTTGTCTTTTTCAGACTAACTATTCTTTGTAAAATTAAGGAAAAAGTAGAGGGCAAGGAGGAATTGAAACGGAAATGAAATATTAAATTTAATCTCCAACCAACCAGCTTACCTCAGTTCAAAAATGCACTAAAGCGGCAAACGAACTTACTATTTGTCAACTTAATATTTCACGTTTGTATTTTCCAGGCTAGCTGTATGTTGAAAAATAATGGAAATGTAAAGGACAAGTAGTTGCTGTAAGGAAATGGAAATACAAGTAAAATATTCGAACTAGCTCAATCTAAAAAGCGGACCTGATTTCAAAAAGACTAAAAAATGTCAAGTAAATATTTGTTTTGTAATACATCCTAAAACCGTTTTTATTTTTTCAGACTAGCGGTTCGTTCGAAAATAATGGAAAGATAAAGGACAAATTGGTGTTACAACTACATCGAAACGCAGGTGGCATATCAAGTTTTATTTCTAATCAAGGAACGTACCCGAGTTTGACAGTGTACAACAGTGTAAAGTAAAGTATTTGTTTTCTTATTTATCACAATGGTTCTAAATTTGGCTAGGCAACTTCCAATTTAAAAAAAATAAGGAAGAGAGCAATTAGGTGCTGGAAGAAAATGGAAACACAAATGAAATGCTAAGGCGAATCTACAACCACAGTGCGCAACTTTGTTCAAAAAGACTCAAAAATTGTCAACTAAACATTTGTTTTCTAATTTAACATTCCATTTTTGTCTTTTTCAGACTAACTATTCTTTGTAAAATTAAGGAAAAAGTAGAGGGCAAGGAGGAATTGAAATGCAAATGAAATATTAAATTTAATCTCCAACCAACCAGCTTACCTCAGTTCAAAAATGCACTAAAGCGGCAAACGAACTTACTATTTGTCAAATTAATATTTCACGTTTGTATTTTCCAGGCTAGCTGTATGTTGAAAAATAATGGAAATGTAAAGGACAAGTAGTTGTTGTAAGGAAATGGAAATACAAGTAAAATATTCGAACTAGCTCAATATAAAAAGGGGACCTGATTTCAAAAAGACGCAAAAATGTCAAGTAAATATTCGTTTTGTAATACATCCTAAAACCATTTTTATTTTTTCAGACTAGCGGTTCGTTCGAAAATAATGGAAAGATAAAGGACAAATTGGTGTTACAACTACATCGAAACGCAGGTGACATATCAAGTTTTATTTCTAATCAAGGAATGTACCCGAGTTTGATAATGTACAACAGTGTAAAGTAAAGTATTTGTTTTCTTATTTATCACAATGGTTCTATATTTGGCTAGGCAACTTCCAATTTAAAAAAATAAGGAAGAGAGCAATTAGGTGCTGGAAGAAAATGGAAACACAAATGAAATGCTAAGGCGAATCTACAACCAGGGGGCGCAACTTTGTTCAAAAAGACTCAAAAATTGTCAACTAAACATTTGTTTTCTAATTTAACATTCCATTTTTGTCTTTTTCAGACTAACTATTCTTTGGAAAATTAAGGAAAAGGTAAAGGGCAAGGAGAAATTGAAACGCAAATGAAATATTAAATTTAATCTCCAACCAACCAGCTTACCTGAGTTCAAAGTTGCACTAAAGCGGCAAACGACCTTACTATTTGTCAACTTAATATTTCACCTTTGTAGTTTCCAGGCTAGCTGCATATTGAAAAATAATGGAAAGGTAAAGGACAAGTAGTTGCTCTAAGGAAATGGAAATACAAGTAAAATATTCGAACTAGCTCAATCTAAAAAGCGGACCTGATTTCAAAAAGACTCAAAAATGTCAAGTAAATATTTGTTTTGTAATACATCCTAAAACCGTTTTTATTTTTTCAGACTAGCGGTTCGTTCGAAAATAATGGAAAGATAAAAGACAAATTGGTGTTACAACTACATCGAAACGCAGATGACATATCAAGTTTTATTTCTAATCAAGGAACGTACCCGAGTTTGACAGTGTACAACAGTGTAAAGTAAAGTATTTGTTTTCTTATTTATCACAATGGTTCTAAATTTGGCTAGGCAACTTCCAATTTTAAAAAAATAAGGAAGAGAGCAATTAGGTGTGTTACGGTCTTAAACTGTCTTTACGACACCGCACCGGCTCATACAATAACGAAACGGCCGGCGCGGGCCGTAACTGACGAAATCGGGACGAAATATCTCCTAGGCCGCCACCCACGCCGCAACAAGTTAGGCCGAGCTAGACTTTCAGTGGAGATGGGCGGGTCCTTTAACGAGATTATCTGAGGGTAACGGCCAGAGGGTCGGTAAATAACGATAAAATAATGAGGGCGACACCAAGCCTGTCTTAACCCGACTAACCGGGCCTGGGCGGTTAGACGGGAGCGAAGTATTCAAGATACTCCGTCGATAAGAATTCTCATGAGCTGCAAGCTCAAATAACAATTTCGTGATCGCAAATACTGGAATGGCAATATTGGAACTCTTTGGGCCGAGACTGCGCAACCACTGGACCTACCTGCACGCTCTGATCTCTCACGTCTCGCCGTACACCAATCTTTACACTGTAAAAGGCGCTATCTGAAACAAAGCATGCACAGGTCGAATAGGAATAATACGTCCCTTAATTAAATATGCGTCTATTGGTTGATAACTACATCTGGGTAGCAAATCGTGCCGCCGAGCTTATGTTACTGCTTACGTTAGGCACCAGCTGATGGACGCGCTATGCTAGTAAACAACACACTATGGGTGGCCGGCCGCAGTGGGCCCGACACTTTACATATTAGAGTACAGTTTAGAAATACGCCCTCCGGAAAAAGGGCGCGTTAGTGCGCGATAACAGACGCCGACCTGCAAAGGCAGCGGGGCAGCGTGACTGCAATATTTGACCAGGAAGAGGGGCTAACATAGCCTCACTAAAGCATGCGAATTTGGAATAGTTGCCAGCCCCTGCTACGTCGCCCACGCAGTCGTTGGCTGCGGTTAACACCTGGGAAGCAAAGCACAAAGCCCTCGCAAACATAAACAAAAAGCTCGAACAGATTAGGGCGCGCCAGGCTCAGCACGGCGAGGCGTTGATTCTATTTAGGTATTAATCGGTACAATATAGCGAAGCTCGTGCACCCAACGTTACTGAATTAAAAGCTAGCACAAACGTAACACAAAGACATAGGCGCAGAGTTCTTTAGCTATTTAGGCGATGAGACGCGAAACTCGCGCACATGAACTTACTAGTAGGCTACCAAAGTAGCGTCTCGAAGCATGGTGGCCTCAAACCGGCATTAAAAGCCGCGACAAGCAAGCAAGGGGCATGCATCCGCCCACACAAAGTTGAGCGCAAAAGCACCACCGCTCGCACAAGTGACAGTTACTATGTTTAAATGGTTGCAATTACAAATACCTTAGTCCGCAGACGGTCTATGAGAGTGGCGTGCAGTCAGTTGGTAGAAGGCGGCAGTCTGTGGCAGCTCAATCGCCAAAACACGGCATTAGGGGTAAACGGGCTGGAATCCGCCAAGATGGCGGCGTTAGGACGCTCTCCTGAGAGCACACTTACGGCGGCAAAGAGGCGTACTTCGTCCTGCCTAGAAAGATCCTCGAAAACAGCGAGTTGCAAAGGGAAAGCCCCCTTTCTCACAAACGCAGAACTGGCCCCAAGAAGCCCTTCACACACCTACGCCTTGGCGTAAAGACGTGCCACTCGCACAATCACACGCGACCTCCTTCGATCAACGGCCAGAGCTGAACTCCTCAAGCAAGCCGTGTTATGGCCCCTGCAGTGGCGTAAGCCAAACGGCATTGCCACGTGACTCTCGGCAGCCAATGGCGATGCTCTCCATAAAACAAATTAATTCCGGTAACAAAGACAGCCAATGGCGAGGCGCCTCAACGGCGTGATTTCTAGAAGGTTCGGAATTCTTGCGAGCGATAACACCCGGCTGCCAAAGTACCAGCAAAGGGGTGCACCAACTGACAAGAAATACTGCGTTTGGGGCCAAATATGTGCAAAATCATTATTATGGAATTAGGCGATGGAGCCAAATAAGTAACTAAAAGGGTTTAGCATACGGGCACGCTGCCCTAAAGCCTAGGTGGCTAATTAAAATACCAAAATGACCTGACAGGTGCTGGAAGAAACTGGAAACACAAATGAAATGCTAAGGCGAATCTACAAACACAGGGCGCAACTTTGTTCAAAAAGACTCAACAATTGTCAACTAAACATTTGTTTTCTAATTTAACATTCCATTTTTGTCTTTTTCAGACTAACTATTCTTTGTAAAATTAAGGAAAAGGTAAAGGGCAAGTAGTTGCTGTAAGGAAATGGAAATACAAGTAAAATATTCGAACTAGCTCAATCTAAAAAGCGGACCTGATTTCAAAAAGACCCAAAAATGACAAGTAAATATTTGTTTTGAAATACATCCTAAAACCGTTTTTATTTTTTCAGACTAGCGGTTCGTTCGAAAATAATGGAAAGAAAAAGGACAAATTGGTGTTACAACTACTTCGAAACGCAGGTGACATATCAAGTTTTATTTCTAATCAAGGAACGTGCCCGAGTTTGACAATGTACAACAGTGTAAAGTAAAGTATTTGTATTCTTATTTATCACAATGGTTCTATATTTGTCTAGGCAACTTCCAATTTAAAAAAAATAAGGAAGAGAGCAATTAGGTGCTGGAAGAAAATGGAAACACAAATGAAATGCTAAGGCAAATCTACAACCACAGGGCGTAACTTTGTTCAAAAAGACTCAAAAATTGTCAACTAAACATTTGTTTTCAAATTTAACATTCCATTTTTGTCTTTTAAGAGTAACTATTCTTTGTAAAATTAAAGAAAAAGTAGAGGGCAAGGAGGAATTGAAATGCAAATGAAATATTAAATTTAATCTCCAACCAACCAGCTTACCTCAGTTCAAAAATGCACTAAAGCGGCAAACGAACTTACTATTTGTCAACTTAATATTTCACGTTTGTATTTTCCAGGCTAGCTGTATGTTGAAAAATAATGGAAATGTAAAGGACAAGTAGTTGCTGTAAGGAAATGGAAATACAAGTAAAATATTCGAACTAGCTCAATATAAAAAGCGGACCTGATTTCAAAAAGGCGCAAAAATGTCAAGTAAATATTCGTTTTGTAATACATCCTAAAACCATTTTTATTTTTTCAGACTAGCGGTTCGTTCGAAAATAATGGAAAGATAAAGGACAAATTGGTGTTACAACTTAATCGAAACGCAGGTGACATATCAAGTTTTATTTCTAATCAAGGAACGTACCCGAGTCTGACAGTGTACAACAGTGTAAAGTAAAGTATTTGTTTTCTTATTTATCACAATGGTTCTAAATTTGGCTAGGCAACTTCCAATTTTAAAAAAATAAGGAAGAGAGCAATTAGGTGCTGGAAGAAACTGGAAACACAAATGAAATGCTAAGGCGAATCTACAACCACAGTGCGTAACTTTGTTCAAAAAGACTCAAACATTGTCAACTAAACATTTGTTTTCTAATTTAACATTCCATTTTTGTCTTTTTCAGACTAACTGTTCTTTGTAAAATTAAGGAAAAGGTAAAGGGCAAGTAGTTGCTGTAAGGAAATGGAAATACAAGTAAAATATTCGAACTAGGTCAATCTAAAAAGCGGACCTGATTTCAAAAAGACGCAAAAATGACAAGTAAATATTTGTTTTGTAATACATCCTAAAACCGTTTTTATTTTTTCAGACTAGCGGTTCGTTCGAAAATAATGGAAAGATAAAGGACAAATTGGTGTTACAACTTAATCGAAACGCAGGTGACATATCAAGTTTTATTTCTAATCAAGGAACGTACCCGAGTTTGACAATGTACAACAGTGTAAAGTAAAGTATTTGTTTTCTTATTTATCACAATGGTTCTATATTTGTCTAGGCAACTTCCAATTTAAAAAAAATAAGGAAGAGAGCAATTAGGTGCTGGAAGAAAATGGAAACACAAATGAAATGCTAAGGCGAATCTACAACCACAGGGCGCAACTTTGTTCAAAAAGACTCAAAAATCGTCAACTAAACATTTGTTTTCTAATTTAACATTCCATTTTTGTCTTTTTCAGACTAACTATTCTTTGTAAAATTAAGGAAAAAGTAGAGCGCAAGGAGGAATTGAAACGCAAATGAAATATTAAATTTAATCTCCAACCAACCAGCTTACCTCAGTTCAAAAATGCACTAAAGCGGCAAACGAACTTACTATTTGTCAACTTAATATTTCACGTTTGTATTTTCCAGGCTAGCTGTATGTTGAAAAATAATGGAAATGTAAAGGACAAGTAGTTGCTGTAAGGAAATGGAAATACAAGTAAAATATTCGAACTAGCTCAATCTAAAAAGCGGACCTGATTTCAAAAAGACTAAAAAATGTCAAGTAAATATTTGTTTTGTAATACATCCTAAAACCGTTTTTATTTTTTCAGACTAGCGGTTCGTTCGAAAATAATGGAAAGATAAAGGACAAATTGGTGTTACAACTACATCGAAACGCAGGTGACATATCAAGTTTTATTTCTAATCAAGGAACGTGCCCGAGTTTGACAATGTACAACAGTGTAAAGTAAAGTATTTGTATTCTTATTTATCACAATGGTTCTATATTTGTCTAGGCAACTTCCAATTTAAAAAAAATAAGGAAGAGAGCAATTAGGTGCTGGAAGAAAATGGAAACACAAATGAAATGCTAAGGCAAATCTACAACCACAGGGCGTAACTTTGTTCAAAAAGACTCAAAAATTGTCAACTAAACATTTGTTTTCAAATTTAACATTCCATTTTTGTCTTTTAAGAGTAACTATTCTTTGTAAAATTAAAGAAAAAGTAGAGGGCAAGGAGGAATTGAAATGCAAATGAAATATTAAATTTAATCTCCAACCAACCAGCTTACCTCAGTTCAAAAATGCACTAAAGCGGCAAACGAACTTACTATTTGTCAACTTAATATTTCACGTTTGTATTTTCCAGGCTAGCTGTATGTTGAAAAATAATGGAAATGTAAAGGACAAGTAGTTGCTGTAAGGAAATGGAAATACAAGTAAAATATTCGAACTAGCTCAATATAAAAAGCGGACCTGATTTCAAAAAGGCGCAAAAATGTCAAGTAAATATTCGTTTTGTAATACATCCTAAAACCATTTTTATTTTTTCAGACTAGCGGTTCGTTCGAAAATAATGGAAAGATAAAGGACAAATTGGTGTTACAACTTAATCGAAACGCAGGTGACATATCAAGTTTTATTTCTAATCAAGGAACGTACCCGAGTCTGACAGTGTACAACAGTGTAAAGTAAAGTATTTGTTTTCTTATTTATCACAATGGTTCTAAATTTGGCTAGGCAACTTCCAATTTTAAAAAAATAAGGAAGAGAGCAATTAGGTGCTGGAAGAAACTGGAAACACAAATGAAATGCTAAGGCGAATCTACAACCACAGTGCGTAACTTTGTTCAAAAAGACTCAAACATTGTCAACTAAACATTTGTTTTCTAATTTAACATTCCATTTTTGTCTTTTTCAGACTAACTGTTCTTTGTAAAATTAAGGAAAAGGTAAAGGGCAAGTAGTTGCTGTAAGGAAATGGAAATACAAGTAAAATATTCGAACTAGGTCAATCTAAAAAGCGGACCTGATTTCAAAAAGACGCAAAAATGACAAGTAAATATTTGTTTTGTAATACATCCTAAAACCGTTTTTATTTTTTCAGACTAGCGGTTCGTTCGAAAATAATGGAAAGATAAAGGACAAATTGGTGTTACAACTTAATCGAAACGCAGGTGACATATCAAGTTTTATTTCTAATCAAGGAACGTACCCGAGTTTGACAATGTACAACAGTGTAAAGTAAAGTATTTGTTTTCTTATTTATCACAATGGTTCTATATTTGTCTAGGCAACTTCCAATTTAAAAAAAATAAGGAAGAGAGCAATTAGGTGCTGGAAGAAAATGGAAACACAAATGAAATGCTAAGGCGAATCTACAACCACAGGGCGCAACTTTGTTCAAAAAGACTAAAAAATCGTCAACTAAACATTTGTTTTCTAATTTAACATTCCATTTTTGTCTTTTTCAGACTAACTATTCTTTGTAAAATTAAGGAAAAAGTAGAGCGCAAGGAGGAATTGAAACGCAAATGAAATATTAAATTTAATCTCCAACCAACCAGCTTACCTCAGTTCAAAAATGCACTAAAGCGGCAAACGAACTTACTATTTGTCAACTTAATATTTCACGTTTGTATTTTCCAGGCTAGCTGTATGTTGAAAAATAATGGAAATGTAAAGGACAAGTAGTTGCTGTAAGGAAATGGAAATACAAGTAAAATATTCGAACTAGCTCAATCTAAAAAGCGGACCTGATTTCAAAAAGACTAAAAAATGTCAAGTAAATATTTGTTTTGTAATACATCCTAAAACCGTTTTTATTTTTTCAGACTAGCGGTTCGTTCGAAAATAATGGAAAGATAAAGGACAAATTGGTGTTACAACTACATCGAAACGCAGGTGACATATCAAGTTTTATTTCTAATCAAGGAACGTACCCGAGTTTGACAGTGTACAACAGTGTAAAGTAAAGTATCTGTTTTCTTATTTATCACAATGGTTCTACATCTGTCTAGGCAACTCCCAATTTTTAAAAAAATAAGGAAGAGAGCAACTAGCTGCAGGAAGAAAAAGGAAACACAAATGAAATGCTAAGGCGAATCTTCAACCACAGAGCCTAACTTTGTTCAAAAAGACTCAAAAATTGTCAACTAAACATTTGTTTTCTAATTTGACATCCCATTTTTGCCTTTTTCAGACTAACTATTCTTTGGAAAATTAAGGAAAGGGTAAAGGGCAAGGAGGAATTGAAACGCAAATGAAATATGAAATGTAATCTCTAACCAACCAGCTTACATAAGTTCGAAGATACGCTAAAGCGGCAAACGCACTTACTATTTGTCAACTTAATATTTCACGTTTGTATTTTCGAGGCTAGCTGTATGTTGAAAAATAATGGAGAGGTAAAGGACAAATAGTTAGTGTAAGCAAATGGAAATACAAGTAAAATATTCGACCTAGCACGATCCAAACCGTGGACCTGATTTCAAAAACACTCAAAAATGTCAAGTAAATATTTGTTTTCTAATACAACATAAAACTGTTTTTATTTTTTCAGACTAGCTGTTCGTTCAAAAATAACGGAAAGATAATGAACAAATTGGTGTTACAACTACATTGAAACGCAGGTGACATATCAAGTTTAATTTCTAATCAAGGAACGTACCCAAGTTTGACAAAGCACAACACTGTAAAGTAAAGTATTTGTGTTCGTATTTACCACAATGCTTCTATATTTGCCTGGGCCACTTCCAATTTAAAACAAAAATTGGAGGAAGGGAGCAATTGGGTGCTGGAAAAAATGGAAACACAAATGAAATACTAAAGCAAATCTACATCCACACAAGGTACCTTCGTTCAAAAAGACTTAAAAACTGTCAACTAAACATTTGTTTTCTAATTTAACATTCCATTTTTGTCTTTTTCAGACTAATCTTTGGAAAATTAAGGGAAAGGTAAAGGGTAAGGACGAATTGAAACGAAAATAAAATATAAAATGTAATCTCCAACCAACCAACAAACCTGAGTTCGAAGATGCACTAAAGTGTTAAACGAACTAACTATTTTCCAACTTAATATTTCACTTTGGAATTTTCCAGGATAGCTGTATGTTGAAAAATAATGGAAAGGTAAAGGACAAGTACTTGCTGTAAGAAGATGGAGATACAAGTAAAATATTCGACCTAGCTCGATCTAATAAGCGGACCTGATTTCAAAAAGACTCAAAAATTTCAATTAAATATTTGTTTTCTAATACAACATAAAACTGTTTTTATTTTTTCAGACTATCTGTTCGTTCGAAAATAATGGAAAGATAAAGGACAAATTGGTGTTACAACTACATCGAAACGCAGGTGACATATCAAGTTTTATTTCTAATCAAGGAACGTACCCGAGTTTGACAGTGTACAACAGTGTAAAGTAAAGTATTTGTTTTCTTATTTATCACAATGGTTCTAAATTTGGCTAGACAACTTCCAATTTAAAAAAAATAAGGAAGAGAGCAATTAGGTGCTGGAAGAAAATGGAAACACAAATGAAATGCTAAGGCGAATCTACAACCACAGGGCGCAACTTTGTTCAAAAAGACTCAAAAATTGTCAACTAAACATTTGTTTTCTAATTTAACATTCCATTTTTGTCTTTTTCAGATCAACTATCTTTGGAAAATTAAGGAAAAAGTAAAGGGCAAGTAGGAATTGAGACGAAAGTGAAATATTAAATTTAATCTCCAACCAAGCAGCTTACCTGAGTTCGAAGATGCACTAAAGTGTCAAAGGAACTTACTATTTTCCAACTTAATAATTCACTTTTGTATTTTCCAGGTTAGCTGTATGTTGAAAAATAGTGAAAAGGTAAAGGACAAGTAGTTGCTGTAAGGAAATGGAAGTACAAGTAAAATATTCGACCTAGCTCGATCTAAAGGGCGTAAATAAAGAAATTGTAACGAAGAAATGTAGATACCGCCTTTTGACTAAAAATTGCAACAATCGACCGAACACTAAATACAGATTGAAAAAGCGGCATCTACTTGACAATGTTGTATAGCGGTACGTGCTTGTCAATTAACGCTCCACGCAGATTACGCAGTTGGCCGTATCTGCACATTTTCGACCACGAAAACAGACAATAAAGGCGGTATCTAAGAAAACAAAAGAAGAAGGCGTCTTCTACAGACAGATACCGCTTTTCACTTTTGCATTTTCCACATGCCGCCTTCTTGCTCTTTATGAGTAACAAAATTTCTGTAGATACCGTCTTTCTTCCATCTGAAATTTATAGTTACAGTGCAGATATCGATTTGTTACTTATCTAAAATGATTGGAATTTTGTACCCATTCCAACTATACCAATAACTCAATTTCGATTTTTTTTGTAGATAACGCCTTCTTGCTTGTGACGGCAGCGTAGCTTTTTACATAAATTTATGTTTGGCTATATATCATTACCTTTCTGTTTATATAGTAGGTTGTATAAAAAAAGTATCTCGTGGGAGCCTGTAACCCCTAGAGAGCGTGTCCCCGGATGGCATTAGATATGGGTGGTAGGAGGGAAATGATAAACTCTCGCGGACCCACAGGCACCGACAGCGTCTGACCCAGAGTGGGCGGCTGTCAACAGCGTCGGACCCGGAGCGGGCGGCTGAACTTAAGCTCCTCCATAGGGGGTTTTGGCTCTAGGATTTAGCACCCTGGCACATGTAAAAACCAAAGAGCGAAAACATGAGCAGAATGATGGAGGAAACCCCTACGGATACGGGTGGGGGGGGGGGACATTAACCAAGGAAAGAAGAAGAGTACAAGGACGAGGAATATCGTTTGTGGGACATGGAATATTCAAGGATGGCGAAACAAAAATCTGGAGGTTAGATTTAGATTTAGGTTCCACGACTGCATTTTGCTGGCATGCGCACGTCAGCCCTTTGGGCTTTTTGTACTGTCGGGAGTTCTCAAGTTAGCAGGCCGACATCCGCATCTTTTACTAGACTTGAGATGTCCCCTACTAGCTTGCGGTTGTCAATAGAGTTGAGGTTCCGATCGAGTTGGTGTCTTTTACGCTCTAATGCTGGGCATTCAAAGAGGATGTGATAGGCTGTTTCATCATCCTCTTGGCATAGTCTGCAAACAGGTTCATCTCTATAGATATTGATCCTGTGCATAAATTCTCTGAATGCTCCAGTGCCTGTTAGTAGACTGACTACTTGCTTAATTCGAGTTCTGTTCAGTCTCAACAGGGTTTTGGTGGTTTGTGGATTCGGAGTTTTTAGCAATATTTTGCAGTGTGTTGCTTGATTGCAGTTTCTCCACCTTAGTTGGTGTGCGGTATTGACCCATTCATTAATGGCTGAGCGGGCTTGGTTTTTCTGAATGCTTAGACCAGGTTCTGGACCGGTCATTGCATTACGGGCTGCTTCTTTTGCGAGCTTGTCCGCCTTTTCGTTTCCTTCAATACCTTGGTGACCTGGAATCCAGCATAATTTTACTGTATTTCCCTGGCTCAAGGTTTGAAGTTTGGATTTACATTCCTTAACCAGTCTCGATGAAGTACTGAAAACGTTTAACGCTTTCAGTGCTGCCTGACTGTCTGAGAGAATGTGTATGTCTCGATTGAGCAACTTCTTTTCTATGTTGATGTTTGCGCATACGTTAATGGCTTGTACTTCAGCCTGAAAGATGTTACAAAACTTTCCTAGACTGACTTTTTCGTTGGTTCTAGGATTGGTATTGTACACACCGGAGCCTGTACCCCCTTCAAACTTAGATCCATCAGTGTAAAAAATGATGTTCTTATTTGTTGGGGTTGGTAGTTGGTCCGGATTCCAACTTGTGTGTACAGTAAAGTTCTTTTCAAAGTCATAGGCTTTGGTTATAATATCAGAACCCATTTCTAATATTGGGTTGTTGATGTGTGACATGATCTTGCCATGTCCTAGATTATTAGCTGTGGTCATCCAGTGACCAGTACTTTGTAATCTGTAGGCTGCCATTCTGGCTTCACCTTCCAGGAAGATATGCAGAGGTGGCAGATTTAAAGTAGCATTCAGTGCTTGTCCTGAGGTGCCTTTAAAAGCTCCAGTGATGCACCGATTAGCTAGATATTGTATTCTACTGATCTTCTGTATCGCAGTTGCTTGTTTTATTTTGGGCCACCAGGCGATTATTCCATATGAAATTATTGGTAGAACCATGGTTTTGTACAGCCAGAGGGTCAGTTCCGGTTTGAGTCCCCACGTACTACCTATGGCTCTTTTCCCAATAACTAATGTTTGTATGCACCTGGTGATTGTTTTGTCTATGTGGGAGTTCCAAGTTAGTTTGGAGTCGATGGTTAGACCTAAGTGCTTAACCTCGTTCTCCCAGTTGACATTTGTCTCAAACAGTTTTATGTTGATTCTGTTTGTGATGTTCTTTCTACGAGTAAAAGCGACGAGAGTGGCTTTGCTGGGATTAATTCTAAGATTATTCTCTAGACACCACTCTTCGGTTATCTTTAGTGCTGATTTCATTACATTGTCTACGGTTCTTTGGTATTTACCTTGAATCAGTATAACAATGTCATCAGCGTATCCTTGAGTGTAGTAGCCTTTGTTATTGAGTTGGATCAGCAGTTCATCAACTGTGAGGCACCACAGGAGTGGAGAAAGAACTCCTCCCTGTGGACATCCCCTTGTCGCCTGCACTGTCTTTTCCTTGTCAAATAACTTGACTTTTACAACTCTAGTGTTGAGCATTGCCATAGTCCATCTTATCGTGGTGTTATCGACCTGATGGTTTGTCATTGCTCTTTCAATAGAGTGGTAGGAGGTGTTGTCGAAGGCACCTTCTATGTCTAGAAATGCTCCGACTGCGTACTCCTTGTACTCCAAGGTTTTCTCAATTTTTCCCACTAGTTGGTGTAGTGTGGTTTCACATGACTTCCCTGTTTGGTAAACATTTTGATATTTCTGAATCGGGAATGAAATTAGGGCTTCCTCCCTCCAGTATCTGTCTACTAATCGTTCCAGCATTTTAAGGAGGAAATCTGGAGGTTACACAGGAATTTTAAAAAATTGATATAGACCTACTAGTTATCACCGAAACTGAAAAAGAAGAAAACGGAACAGAGATTGTAGAGGACATCTTACATTGTTGGATTGGGGTAAGTAAAGAATCACATACACTTGCGATCATTGAAAATGAACGGGTTATGCATTTCAAATTGACTTAACCGACGTTTTTGCAATTGCGTGCAACGTTATTTTATTATTACGATGGGTAGAGAGTTAGAACAACACGATTCTACTTTAGAGATTAGGGAAATGCAGAAAACGTAATCAACTACTGTAATGTTGGTTGTATAGCCCTGTTCATTTTCAATTATTCTTTGTGTACCTTCCTGATTAATAGGTGATAATCATACGGCTTCACAAACATCATGTTACCTGCTGTCAGTACAATTGGCATAACAACCACATTAACTGTACTTTTAATATTTAAAATAGATTATTCAAACGTTGTTTATTGACTCGTGATATAATCTAGCCGAATGCAACTCGTGTCTTCTTGATTATCAAATCATTTCTGTTTCCATTCGATATATTGTTTTAGGCAATCACGCTCGTCCTTCGGATTCGCGTAATTGCCAAACAATATATCTCATGTAAACAGAAATGATTATTTGGTAACCAAGAACCCACTAGTTGCATTATATATGAGAATACTACTGAAAATAAATTTGGACATATTCGGAAGAGACACATCAATCATTGGAGTATATAGACCAACAGAGGATAGCCCAATAATAGAAAAAGAAAGATTTATGGAAACCTTGCAAGAAGAAATTGAAAAAGTGAAACAGAATCAATAATATTAATGGGTGACCTCAACGGAAGAGTAGGGAGAAAAGAAAATGATAACACAGTTGGACGTTTTGGGGAAGATAACATTAATACAAATAGAGAAAGGTTAATCGAACTGTGCGAATTAAACAACTTAAAAATTTTAAATGGCTTCTACAGGCACAAAGATATCCACAAGTATATATGGATACAAGAAACTAGAAAACTCAAATCAATAATAGATTACATAATAGTAAGAAACAATACAACAATAAAAGTAAAAGACACCAGAGTTAAGAGAGGAGCGGAATGTGGGACCGACTACAGACTGCTAATAGCAAAACTGAAATTCCCAGTATATGGAAGAAAGAATTTAAAAGTTAGCTTTGTTCCTGTCTGGATGACACAATGTGCCCTTATCATATTTTTAACAGTTCTTGACGCCAGCGAGTCTGTTCTTGCTTGCCTGTGATTCCCCTTCATAAACGAATTTATATTTCATCATAACGACGCATTTCGTCCAATGGCAACCTTATTCCATAAGTTCGAGAGAGTGGGAATCTTAAGTCACGCTTGCGCCTTTTCATTTGGTTTTGGCATCTTAGCCCGACAAGCTATCGTCAAGCCCTGTGTTAAGTGACGTGCTGGTGAATGACTGGCCGAGGGTTCTTTCCGCATTGTGGAGCGAGGCATCTCCAATCACGCTTAAAACAGATCTTAAGTGAAAACCTCATCTGTGTGCAAAAGTAGCATTGGTATGAAGTCACGAATTTCATACCGTAATTCTGCTGCCGCACGTGCTTCATTCGTACCCGTCCCGGGGATATAAGGCCGTCCACACCTGCTTGAATATCGCCCCTATGCAGCTTCCTGTGGTTCTTTTTGAGGCAATAGCGGAGATGCGACCTGCAGCTTGAGATGAACAACGCTTACAGCCGTCTGAATCCCTGAACATCGGAAAAAAATTACACAAAATACACATGCAAACATGATCAATCCACTAATGAAAAACACAAATAATTAACAATGAACTATATTGATGTAGAAAAATATATAGGTCACCATGAACATTAAAAAAATTACTCGTTACAGTTAAAAATAGTCCAAAAACGTAAGTGAGGTTAATTGCGCAATGTTTAAACTAAATATAGCAAGAAAAAATGACAATAAACGATGTAACTATTTCAAAAACGATGACAACTTTACATTTTCATAAAGGAACTACATTACAACAATCAAAATTGACAACAAAGACTCAATTCACTTCAAGGCGGTAATTTCTGTTCCACGTCTTAACCTTTATATAAACGATGGCACTGCGTGTCAATGTGGCACTAGAAAATCACTTCACTGTACATTTATACGTGTTACAAATATTATCAACTCACAAATACCTGTTGGAGGGAATTCAGACCCTCTGGTTACGTTGTTCTTCTCAAGCTGCAGGTCGCATCTCACCTATTGCCTCAAAAAGAACGACAGGAAACTGCATAGGGGCGATATTCAAGCAGGTGTGGAGGGCCTTGTTTCCCCGGGACGGATACGAATGAAGCACGTGCAACAGGCAGGATTATGGTACAAAATTCGTGACTTCATTCCAATCATGGTCACACAGACGAGGTTGTCACTTAAGATCCGCTTTAAGCGTGATTGGAGCTGCCTCGCTCCATGAAACGGAAAGAACCCTCGGCCAAGCATTCACCAGAACATCCCTTAACACGGATTGACGATAGCCAAACATACAGCTTCAGAATTTTCTACAATTTTGATTTCAATGTACAGGAGCCGCAGAAACAACCACCAACACCACTTAACGATCTTCGCGTCGGTCGTTGAATGAAGCTCCGGGATAAGATGCCAAAATCAAATGAAAAGACGCAGGTGTGACTTAAGATTCGCACTCTCTCGAACTTATGGAATAGGAATAGGGTTGCCACAGGACGAAATGCGTCGTTATGATGAAATATAATTTCGCTTATGAAGGGGAAGTTAGTTATAGTAATAGTAATCTTTATTTCAGAAGAGTAGAATACATAATATTATACATAAATATATTGTTACATTTTTACGATCGGGATCGGGATCGGGATCGGGCAGAACACAAATTACTTAAACTAACGAACTATTTCTAACAACGATACATTTATTTATTTATATTGCACTTAACAGTAATGATTTATATGGTTATATTTATTTGTTATTTATTTCACTAGAGTTATATACACACGGTCTATTTATGTTACGCGCTTCAAGCTTGATGAGAACTGCCCGCTATTCCCGCTCGCGAGTATTTATATCTCACGAATGAGTCATTCTAGAAACGTCCAGACCTTACTCGAAGCTCCCTACAAAGGCATGACGCATCGCCGTATTAGTCAGCAAGGCCGCTGACGTCACGTGTCTGCAGCTGGCTCCAAGGTTGCTTCTCGAATGTGACCATCTGTCTGCACGCGTCGGGTGCATCAACCCCATATCGCTCTCGAACGCTGACTCATGCGTGGCTCGGCCCACAAGATCGTTACAATATAATTAATGGACAGCACCGGAATGAAATAGTAGTCAATGATGAAAGTTACAAATAGTAACAGTTTAGAATGTGATTAACTTCATGTAAACGTCAATATGGCTATTTTATTTCATATTCAAGAAATTCTTTAACTGTGTATGGTTCTATTTTAATCAATCAATCTTTTACTTTTTTTGTATAACTTGCTGTCGTTCAATAATCTCATATTCTGCGGAAGCTTATTAAAGAATTTGATACATGAATAGTATGCTCCTTTTCTGTGAGTGTAAGTCTATGTTTTGGGTATGCATATTGTTCTCGTCTGGTGTTATGAGAGTGATTGTACAGTTACGGCCAACTCAAAGTGCACGGCAGATTTTTAGCGTGTAATACGATATTCTAATCATAGACGTCGAGTTTTGACGTTTACGTTTGTCATCAACTGTCATAGAACTGAAAACTCGAAAAATTCCCAGACATTTGTCAGAAGCAGAGAAAATGCGAGCTATTACAAAACTGGAAGAGAACTGGTCGCTGAGTCGAGTCGCAGCAGATTTGCATGTGAGCAAGAGCTGCATTTTCAAAATTAAAAATCGTTTTGGCAGTAGAGACTTCTGCAAGAAAAGTTTTTTTAACCCCAGAGAACAAAAAACGAAGAATACAGTTTGCAACCGACTATTTGAATAAAATCGACGATTTTTAGAACAGGACTGTTTTCTCAGATGAAAAGGTATTTCAATCATTTACCAATTGACGATTAAGGGTGTATAATAGACCACAAAATTCAAGATTTGAGAAGCAATATTATTCAACCCTTAAGTAGTGGACGATTCTCTGTAAACGTATGGGGATGGATCAATGCTCACGGATCTGGGGCATGCTATAGAATTAATGGTCGACTGAATGCTGAAAATTATTGCAATATTTTGCAAAATGTGATGCTGCCATCTGTAAGAGAGGTCTTTCCTAATCAATTTACTTTTCAACAGGCAAGATATTACTTAATTAATTAATTTTGTTTATGTTAACGTAATTGATAACATTATTTTCATAGGATAACTGTCCTGTGCATGCAGCAGGGATTGTTCATTGATGGTTTGATGAGAATAATATCAATTTATTACCATGGCCTGCAAAAAGTCCGGACTTGAACCGTATCGAAAATGTTTGGGGGTATTTAACTAAAAAAAATTATACCAGGGAGTTTGCACCAAACAACGCCGATGAATTATGGGAAAGAATAATAAATGCTTGGAAGGAACTGAGAGGATACAATATGGAAACATTGGTCAACTCTATGCGAAACAAACTGCAAAGCGTAGTAGCAATTGAATACTGATACATATTTATTAAATACATATTATTACATGTATAGTTTGTTTACTTATGAAACTTTGCTAAAATACAAACATTAAAAAAGTAATACCTATTCTTACAATCACAAGCAACACCACTGGAGAAACCCTCATTTAATAAGCCGAAAAATCGCAAAAATAACCATAGTAACAAAAAACCGTGCACTTTGAGGTGTCCGTAACTGTACATAGATTCAGCAAATAGTTCTTTATGTTTAAACAAAAACAATAAGCATTCGAAAATATACTTTGCACTTAAAGTTAACATGTTTTCAGATCTAAAATGTCCTCTACATGTTTCTCTGTAATCTAAATTCCGTAGGATACGAAGTACTCTTTTTTGCATTTTAAATACTGTCTACTTCTCCCAAGCTTCCCCAAAACATCACCCCATATCTAAACCTCGAATCAAAATTTGCATTTAAAGTTTTCTGATTAGAGTATTTTGATAAGATCCTGATACTGTCACATTCCATACTCAGTCTTGAACTCACGCAATTTATACGGTAGCTCCAATCTAAAAATTCATCAATATGAATTCCTAAGAATTTAGTTGATTTGTCTATTGTTAAGACTTTATTATTAACATTTATACTTGCCGGAGTGTTGAAACGAGATTGTTTGGTTCTAAATATAACATTCTTAGTTTTCTCTTCATTTAACATCAGTTTATTTTTGGCTAAGTTAGTAGTTGTTGTGGGGAGACTGATGTCAAGCAAGTAGCTCTTCATAGACCCTTTTTGCCAACCCCGTGGACAAGGTCTAGGCATTCAGAGTACCAGATACCTTAGCCCTACTTAGAATTTTGCCGAGACTAAGGAATTCCAACCCTAGCAAGCGATCTTTTACATGCTATATATCGTAGTAACAAGGGACCCACGGCTTTACATCACTTCAGAATGATGGCATGCTGTAGAGGTTTTCATCCGCATTGTTTTATTTTTTAAAAACCTCACCGGGATCGGTGATCGAACTCTCGACCCTTAGATCAGTACCCAGAATGCTTAAGCACTGAGCTATGGAGCCCGCTTATGAAGGGGAATCACATGCAAGCAAGAACTGACTCGTTGCGTCGAGAACTCGTGAAAAATATGATAAGAGCACATTGCGTCATCCAGACGAAAACAAAGCTAACTTGAAATTAAATATCGACGAACTTAAATAAGCTGAAAGACGCTAATCTTTAAAATAAACAGAATAAAGTTTGGAAACACAACTAAAATGTTAATTTAGGCTTAAATAAACCGGGAAAAATACTTACAATGAGAGAAAAATGCGGAAAAGGGCGAAAATACAACTTCAAGAGAGTTTCACCGGAAGTCTCTTAACAAAAACAAACCGGGACAATTTTATTCTACAATGATGAGCAAGAAAACAAAGGCAGAAAAAAACTAGGTGGAACGAAACTATCTGAATTTCCAACTTTGGCAAGAATCCCTGAAGAGGGGAACCAAACACTAAAAACAAAGCAAAAAAAAATACAGGACAACAAGTCCGAACTCCAACATCAATCAACGCAACCGATAGGAACAGGGTTGCACCCCCAAAAGAATTACGCGCTCTGGCTACTAGATAGGGTGCGAAAGGTGGGAAGTGACAAGAGGAAGAAGAAAGACCGAATACGTTGGTAGAAAATACGTAAATTTGCAACCCGATAAGGTTGTATGGTAAAAACCAGTAGGACGCACTAGACGTTTATCACAACTGGATAAGGAAACACCCTATTCTAAACGTAACTTAAATTGTGAAAAGTTAAATCCGGGAAAATAAGTCACTCTGGGAACGTCTTATACCCGAGAACAGTTCCGTCTAACCGACCAATGGAACTCGGAAGTATGTAAATAAAACAAGAAAAAGTCATATATATAATACACATATATTGCTGGTAGGGCCTGGAAACTTCAGAAAACATTACGGCGCCGACATAGTCTCACTTCCAGTATAACGCGTCTCGTGCGCATGCGTGAGAATTCGAACTCCGCCTTAGAAGCGAATTCTAAACTTGCCCACTTTCCCATTGGCCGGACGACGCCGCCGCGCTTGCGCACAGCTCACCGTATACATGAAGGAGTTGGTTGTGTGTCTCACTTCATCGGTGAGTTTCCCACTCATAGCCGCTAGCAATATAGTAAGTATTAGATATATGGAAAAAATCCATGATCTCATCCAAAGGCTATCTGAAAAGAACACGCTGTGCGTCAAGGGATCGGCGCATTGTGTAAGTCCCACAGCAGAAGTACCAACAGGGAAAGAAAGGACAAAAGGTTGTGACAGAAACTGTCAAAAATTGTCAATGAGAAAACTCAGTCCACCGAAATCCTCAATCTACGACGATGCCGGAAATCGACTATAAAGCCGCTAAGCGCGAGATCGAAAACGACTCCGACACCGAACACTGCCGTGCACTGCTGTCACACGAAGCGCAAAACTCTTCAATGAAATTGTTCAAAAAGAACACTGTACAAGACAACCTTAGAGTCATCAAATGAATTCGGTAGACGTTGATCAATCGTCAATTAATACGTCACAAGAAAACAAAAAAAATTACGACAAGCGAAAATAAATCTATCCATCAAACACGGCAAACAAAAATGCTACGGCGCCCAACGTGGGCCTTGTTTTTGTCATTAACGGTCTTTTGGCCATTGTTTTTGTCGTTTAGAACATTTTTCGCTTTGGCTTTTTGGCAATCGATTCGAGAGTTTTCCGATTATGTAAAGTAACTGATTGACGTCTTGTCGTAGTGTAGTTTCTATGTGGTAACAAACTGGCGTTTTTGTTTTAAAGAGCAGTTTATACTGCAGCAAGCTGGCATCCTAACGTGGTGCCATGTTTTTTAGGCTGTAACAACTAGTTTATGAGTTACCAGCTTCAGGGTGGAAAAAGCGCTTTGCAAATCGGTTCGAATGTATGCAAAAGTGTATTGACGTTAAAGGCGAATACTTGGAAAAACAATAAAGCCATTTTCCAAATTTCATATGTAGTTTTTACTTCCTTTTACAATAAAGGAAGTATTGGATTCACCTCAAAAATTCGAAATTGAGTTTTCAACAGATCTTCACGTTTTCGAGTCCCCTGAAGCCAAAAAACATGTTTTTGTTTATTGGTCTCTGTCTGGCAGTCTGTGTGTGAACTGAATATCTCAAAAACAAAGAAATATAACATTGAAACTTCATATCAGTTTTGTGTACTATCTAGATGCGACAGCAAGCTTTTGAAAGAAAATCGCATAACCAGAAGCATGGTGTTTACTCTTGTGATTTTTCAGTTTTTTCGATTTTTTCAAAAACGGCTCTAACGATTCTTTTCAAACTTTAGTTTTTTATTACATTTTTAATGAGTTTTTTTTTTCTTTTTTTTATTAACTTTTATTTTATAATAATAATAATAATATTTATTGATGCAGTTTATCTGTACAAAGATATTTACAACATGTCAATCTCGTACTTGCGTACTCGCGTACTTGCCAGTTTATGATACAGGGCCCGTTGATCTCTAGCTACGCCTCTAGTTTACACAAAATTAATTTTAAAAAAATTACTTATATCATAGAGTAGGTTTTCAAGCAGTATTTGTTTAATCATATTTTTGAATTTAGGTAAAGGCTTGCTGCTGATGTAAGGAATAGTATTAATGAATTTGATTGCCCAATAATTAGGTCCGTTATGTGATTTGGACAGTCTATAAAAAACCCCGTAAAAGTTATCTTTGTGCCTCATATCATAGATGTGAGTACCACTATGGGATTCGAATTTTCCATAATTACTTTTGGCAGAACATAGACATGTACTATTGGAAGCAATTGAAATTGAACGATCGACATTTTAAATGCTTTCTAGGTGTTCGTTTGGCAATCCTAGGTCTAGTATTTTCAACTGGTTAAATCGTAGTTTAGTTCAAAAAAGGACTTGATGTTTAAGAACTCTAATCACACAATTAGAATATTGACAAAACAAATATGCAATTTACACACCGTTTACTTTCAATTGCTTCCGATAGTACAAATGTATAATAAAATATATGTAAGTATTCTGAATTCCCGATATACATGTTTACACTCAGCAGTGTAAGATACTCCACCTATGATTCGGATGGCTCTTCGTTGTAGAGCAAATATCTACACGGAGCATGACCCCAAACAATAATTTCGTATAACATGTGAGGCTGGCAAAGTGCAAAATATGCAGTTTCTAAAATTTTTGGAAATACAGATGTTGATAAGCTACGCAGAGCAAAAATGTTACTTGCCAATTTATGGGCGATATAATTAACATGCACATCCCAATTTAATTTCATATCAAAATGTACTCCTAGGAACTTACTTTTGCCAGAACAGTGATTATTAGGTACTGGTCGCAGGGTAAATACTCTGTTGTGAGTTTTGATCTCGGTTCAACGTGAGGTGATTTGATAAGAACCATGTGTCAATCCTATTGAGGGTAGAATTGCATTTATCTACTGCAACATCATAGTTTGAGTGCGAGGGTGGTATCGTCAGCAAAGGGGATAAACAATGATCCATTTAGAAAATAGGGTAAGTCATTGATGTAGATCAAGAAGAGCAGAGGCCCTAAGATGGAGCCCTTAGGTACTCCACTGTTAATTTGCTTTTTGTTCGATATTAAATTACCGATCCTTACTGCTTGGCACTGATTCGTGAGGTATGACCAAACCATTTTTAAACTCAACTCATGAAGGTTTTTTTAGTTTATCCAACAGGACATCATAATTGACGCAATAAAACGCCTTGCTGAGGTTGCAAACAGAGGCAGATGGGCCAGTCTGGATTTTGGGAAATTTCCCGAAGGGCTGCTGGCTTCGGCCATAACGGGGGCCGGTCCATCGCTATGACCCTTAAAAAAAATATATAAAAACGCTTCTTCTTCTTCTTCTTCTTGGTATTAGGCCTTTGGCCTGTTTCTACCGGATTAGAAGTCGCTCCGTCTTTTCCGCGGCCTCCCTATACTTCGTCTCCCTCTAGGTGACGTGTCCCTGGCTCTTCTTACTAGGCGGTCTTCGTACATTTCCAGTGATGTGGTTGTTCCATTCGTCGTAAAGAAACGCAGCACACAAAAAGAATCACGCATTTGACCGAAATAATATTAGTAGCATAACATTCATGCTTATGAATATTGAAGCTCCAGTCTTAAACAAAATAAATAATGAGGAAGTAATCAATGTTTGGGCCGAAGAAAGCGATTTGTTTAAAAGCTCGCTTTTATATTAATCACCGACATATTAATATCTATGTTTATGAAAACAAAAATATAAGCGGATATGTAGGCCCGCTTTTTAAAAAAATATGATGTGTTTCACAATTTTTTTCTGTCCAATACCAATGACCAGGACCAGGAACTAGTTACCATTAGTTTTTATTTATCCTAACATGTACATATGTATTTTTACTTAAAGAAATATTAAATGCGTTTGAAAAATACGATTAAGTACTTATTTTTTATAGCTCCCTTAGTAAAAAGTCCCTAACAATTTTTTAATAAAAATGGACCGGGCCGGTGTTAATGGTTTCCCGGGCGCATTTAAGCACAACGTACATGGCGCGAGCACCTACGCAGTAATGAACGGTTTTCATTGGTCAGCGCCGAACAACAGTACGGATTGCCGATAAGGTACTGACCGCACGTACGTTTTGCCAAATGGTGCCATGCAATTGCGTAAAGGGAAGGCGGCTAGGTAGGGCGGTAATATAGGTTCGGAATCGAGCTATGTATTGAGACAGGTACACAAATGTTAAACAAAAATAAACATTCAAAAAGTTGCAAAGTTAACAAACAAAAATTTGTTTCATTCGTTCATTTAATGACCACTGCATGGAATTTAGCATTTGCGACGTTGCTTTCCACATTTAGGGCGAGATTCTTTTTTCTCTTCTGAGTTGTTCTTTTTGCCTCTTCAGCTGGTCTACCACTCGGCATTCTTTTGCTGCCTCTGGTAACATTAAGCCTTCTTCTGGCAGTGGAAGTTGGCTAAACTTTCATTGCTCCACGAGAACGTCTCAGAGGAATACTCCATCCCACGGAATTTAAAAAACTATCCCAGGCACTCCTAGTTGTAATGTTTTTAAAGCGCGTTGAAAACTTAACTACAGAAGCAGCAGAAGTGCCAAATTTCTCATGACGTTCCCTCATAAGAGTGATCAATTCATCCAACAAATTTTCCGGATCACATTGCACTTGACTCTCAATGCCAGATAATGTTACCTGTGATCCCAACGTGAGACTGTTCGTCATTTTGACTCTTAAGGCATAATGACTTTGATGTGCTCGTATCATCCTGCGCTTCCACGGCAACTATCTTCAGCGGCCTCTAAAAATCTTTACTTTTAGCATTTTTTTCTCAAACCCAAGCTTACAATAAGAAAACGATCATCAGTATCATTTGTTTCTGGGCCATAATTAAACCCCCCAGCTTGGCGTTTACAAATTTTTTCCCAGACGACCAACAGGGCATGTGCAGCATCCAGTTTCGACATCAACCTGATATAACAAGTGTTCTTCGGTTTCGCTCTAGACACTGTATGTGAAATTGTCAATTCTTAATATAATTTCTTTTGTTATGTAGGAGGCTTTCGATTGATATACCTTCGATGCGAGCTCGCTATTACACCTTCTGTTGGCAAAATTCCTTAGTCGTCTAATGTAATATTGTTCCATTGTTGTAGGTACAAGTGAAATCAACAAGGGGCACTACGTTGTACGATTTGCAACGAGAGAGTACAATATTACTTCGACACGAAGTGTACGAAGTATTGAAATTCCCTCATATCGAAAACCACTCTGAGTCCAATATCTCTACAATTCGTGCCAACCGACTAATGAACCCACTATACCAAATCTCCGTCTCGGCTGTGCGGATCTTTTGGCGAAAGTCCCAGCCCACTAGATCCCTCCCTCGTATTGGGGGGTGCCTAAACGTGCTGTGCGGTGTACATATGTGTACACGATTACGGTCGCCAGGAACCTTCCTGAAGTCTTGGATCGTTTTCATACGATAGGTCCTCCGAAAATGAAGGCAACATCAACTTTTGAGGTATGGTCGTCGGCAATTTTTTTATTTTTATAAATAACTTGTTCATAACATTGCATTGTACCAGCGAAACAGTGAGGCCAAGTATTCTTGGAAAGCACCGAAAGGAGCTTTTCTTAGGTGGGGTTACCGAATATTCTTTATATAGGCGAACACACACTTCTGAAAGATTGTTAGTTTGATACCCATGAGTTGTACCATCGCGATAAGCTAAAAACCAATCCTGTCGACGAGTCCAATATTTGGTTATGTATTATAAGCAGGTGGGATATTTTGTTGCAATTTCCATATTGGTGGATCTCTCTAATGCGTCATCCGCTTCAGCTGCAGACGATGCTATTAAAATATTCTTGAAAGAATAATATAACTGTTGGCGACAGTCTTTCGGTATATTAGGCTTTTTTTTCGAACAACCATCTCCACACCGACTGCGCAACATGAAATGAACAGAGATTTTTTCTTCGTTGTCTGGCTTGGACAAAACATTTTTTTCTGCGTTTTCTTTTTGGTACTGAAAAGACGCTTTTGGATTTCAATTTAGAGCATTGAGAGCAAAACGTACTCGCGATCAGTACCTTATCGGCAATCCGTACTGTTGTTCGGCGCTTACCAATGAAAACCGTTCATTACTGCGTAGGTGCTGGCGCAATGTACGTTTTGCTTAAATGCTTCCCGGGCCGGTTTACCCCACCCCATCCGCCCCTGGTTGCAAAAGGCTGTAATAGAGTATTCACCCCTCTCAAAACACCCAATTGTGTTACTAACAAAATTTACAAGTGCATGGAAGTGCTCTTATTAGTCCTAAATCCAAATTGATTATGATTGAAAAGAAAATTAGACTCGAAATAATGTCTTATTTGCTTCTCAATAATTCTTTCCAGTATTTTAGAAAATATAGGAAAAATCGAAATTGGTCCATAGTTGGACATAACATCATCTTCTGCCTTCTTATAAATACGTAGTACTAATGCCACCTTCTAACAGTTACTAAATTGCTCTGAGTTTAGACACTCAGTTAAAGAGGCCATAAAAATGGTTAATATTTCTTTTCAGCAGATACACGTTGAGTCCGCAAATATCTTTTGTTTTACTATTAAATAATGATGCTATGGCATTTTTGACTTCGTTGAAGGTGGTTTCAGATAAGGAAAATTTGAGAGTCTGGTGTATTAAAATAAAATAAGGATAAAGGGTCTCCTGTTTGATCATTATTCTGCAATAGCAAGTTATCAGGGACGTCTCTAAAATAACGATTTCATTCAACAGGCGAAATTCTCATTATTGATTTATGTGCAATACTGTAAATAAATTGTAAAATTATAACTTGAATAAACAAATGGACATTCAAGTGGCAGACTTATGTTATGTATGGAATTTTAGTTTGTATACATGCGCACTATCAAATAATAACACGGTTGAATTAAATAAACGTATATTGGCGAAAATATATAAACTGAACAGTACAGCTATAATATACAGACTAACTTAAAAATGCCAGCAACCTCGCTCAACAGCCTTCGAGGTGCCCCTTCTCGCTACCCCAATAAATCAGCCCTGCGCACAATGCGGAATGGGCAAAAGTTTCTACATCCTCCGGCCGCGAAATTATGTACTACTTAATTCTATAGGAAATAGAAGTTGAATTGGGCGCTTTAAAATTGTTCCGTTCGCACACTTACGTAGCACGCACCCTCCTTGCCGTCACGTCCTAAAATCGTTTCTTTCACTATGCCTAATTTCCACAAAAGACGACGTTTGTCAACCCCATACACTAGCACTACATCGCTTTCTTTCACTGGGCACTCGAGCACATTAAAGTTGTGATGGGTTCCCCGTAGTAGCTGCAAATAGTCCTCTCGCCATCTTTTCCAAAAATAGTCCAGTGTCCTAATCCTTTGTTTCCACTGCTTTTTTCCAGCGCATTTCCTTTGACGCTTCCGTTGATGGATGGTATGGTAGTTAAGCCGGGACCTAACAAAAAATGTGCTGGGGCCAACGGTAGTGGATCCGTATGTTCACTGCCGAGGTACGTGAGTGGTCGTCCGTTAATTGTAGCTTCAGTTTCTCTGCTTGCAAAAGAACGTTTCATGGCACAAATACTGGCTGTAGCACCCATGGTTAAAACGAGCTCCTGATGCACGGCTCCTATTACCGCACAGGTAAACAGAAAAATATAACACTTTTGTGTAAGGCCCTTTTCCTCGAAGTACAACGGCCCTGCGGAGTCAATGTCCGTTATTTGGAATGGTTTCGCTTGCTCTATTCGGTCCTTGGGCAATGGTACAAACGGCGCCGATGCTGATTTTCCGTGTAACCTCTTACAAACGACACATTTCGATAACACCGATTTTATTAATTGTCTACCTCGAATTATCCAAAACCGTTTGCGAAGTTCACAAAGAGTGGCATTTACACCACTGTGGTGAACAATTCTATGAATTTTGGTAATCAATATCTTACTCAAATGTGCACTCTTCGGCAAAATTATTGGATGTTTAAGATCGAAGTTTGCTTCTAAATTCTGAAGGCGACCCTCCCTGCGTAACAGTCCGTCCTTGTCCAAAAAGGGTTTTAAAGTCGAAATACTGGAATCGCGCTCGACCGCACCAATTGTCTTCAGATTGTTGACCTCTGAAAGGTAAACCTCTTGCTGTGACTGCCTAAGTACACACCTTTCTGCACTTTCGATTTCGTCTAGCCTCAAATTTCCAATGTTTTTATTGGTTTTGCTTCTGCAATTTCCCGTAAATCGCAATACATACGCCATTATCCGCACTACCCGATCAAAGTCACTATATCTGGTAATTTCGCGAGTAGCTAAGTCCGCAGGATTTTCGCGACCTGGACAATGATACCGGCCTTGTAAGTTGTTGGACAGCGATCGGATCTCCCTTGTGCAATCAGAAACGTACGGCTTCCATTTGGAGGGATCTCCTTGATTGTCTTCATTCGTTAGCCCTATGGTTTCCAAGTCCCATGGTCTTTCAACTGACGGCTCCGTGGTTGAAACTGTTGCGTGTAGCACGGTTTGTAAATTAACGGCAACTGTTGTGGCATCTACTGGGGTCGGTCCGTGTAACGTATATCCAAATTTGGTATTAACGGCTACTAGATGATCACTTAGGCGAAGATTTTGTCCAATAGTTACTACAGACCAATAGTTATCTGCGCCTATCAATAAGTTAATCCCTTCAAACATTAACGACCGATCAGTATCTTTAGGCACGTAATCCGCTAACTGTAAATGTTTATACTCTGCAACACTTTCACTTGGAATGTTTAAATTGTCCATACAAATTTCCGGCACTTCCACGGCCTCAATCGTTAATTTTTCATCCGTATATTGTCCCTTCAAAGTTATTAACACGCGATTATAAAGATTCGATGGTACCGGCCCATTGTTTCCGAAAGCGGCGATACTAACGCGATGTTGCCCTACTACTGGTAACCCTAACATTCTGGAGACGTTTTCTTTTATAAACGTAAGCTGGCTACCACCGTCAAGCACTAAGCGGATTAGTTTCATCGAAGCACTTCCGTTACTCGCGTAAACACAAGCAGTTTGTAGTAACACGTTTTTCTTTATGTTTGTCATCAAACTTGACACAGATGAAGACGGCGGACTGCCGGCACTTGTTTCCGGAAGATTTATTGTTGGTCCAGTTTTGCCCAGATTAACCCATGCTGGTCGCACAATGTGGTAGCGTGTCTTCCTTTGCATTTCCTACAACTCAAGTATCTGTTTCGGCAAAACTTTGAACTATGGGATCCTTTTGTACATCGATAGCAGCGTCCACTGGCCCTCAGCATTTCTTTCTTCCGTTCCAAGGAAACATCTGCATCGCATCCCTCGGTCGGATGATCGCCTTTGCAAAAGAAACAGTTATTTATAGCCCTATTTTGGGTCGCCAGTAAACTTGACGCAGTTCCCTTGTAATTCTGTTTCTTGGAAGCTTCCAGCACCTTTCCTCTAAGATCTCCATCCGGCTTCAACGCCTGCTCTAAAGCTTCCATTTCATTCTTGACAAACCTCAATAAATCACTCACTTGCCGATCGGCGTCTTCTTCTGTCGAGGCGGCACCTGACGCATTAGAACCACTTTCTTGGTGATCCAAAACTTTGCCCTTTGTTTGTCTATAAAATCCTAGACCCAATTCCGTGGGTAACGATTTCATCAGGCTTGATTTTATGATGATGTTATATTGTGACTTCGAAACCTCCAGGATCGTTAAAGCACGCATAGCTGACGTAATCAAATTATAATTTTTGCGTAATGTAACTACGTCGTTTCTGGATTTCACTGGTTCAATTTTCATTATACTGTCGAAATATTGCTCGATCAGCCGTTCAGCGTTTCCGAACTGCTCCTTTAGGATACTCAGGGCTTCCTCGTAAAAAGCTCCCGACGGTGGAAATCCCTCTATTGTCTCTGCTGCCTTGCCTGTCACAGACATCCTTAAGTAGTTGAATCTATCTCCATTATTCAACTGATGGTTTTCGTGAACGTTAGATTTGAATTGCTCCCAAAAAGGAATCCAACCCTTTGGACTGCCGTCGAATTTCACCAATTCCAATCGTTGCAGCTTGACTACGTTATGAGGTCGTGTTTCTTCCCGCGTTTCGTTTGTTGCATGTCGCGCATTTGCCGCAACTTGCATGGCTTCTGTGTGTGCTCTATCTAACATTTTTAATCTAAACTCAAGCGTAGACATCGTGGTTACCGCGACCTCTTCATACTCCATCTGCTTCTGGAATTCTTCTTCCAGTATTTCGGTATGGGAAGATTCTAATTGCCGGTCGATTTCCTTAAGATTGTCAGTCGCAAGTTTTAGCTTTGCCATCGCCGTATAAATGTCTTCAGCACCGTATTCCTCAGCTAGCAAACCGTTTACATAGTTGATTGTTTTCGTTAACTGCGACCTGCACACCGTTCGTTTCACTTCCATCGCTGAGCCCGTATTTTAACCGCACGATTTGAATATTCGCGTTCGCGTACCACTTTAACTTCAGAATATTCGCGTTAGTGTTCAGTTTTATTTTCACTTTCCGTTCCGTTCCGTTCCCGGGTTTCGGCACCAAAATGTCAAATAATAACACGGTTGAATTAAATAAACGTATATTGGCGAAAATATATAAACTGAACAGTACAGCTATAATATACAGACTAACTTAAAAATGCCAGCAACCTCGCTCAACAGCCTTCGAGGTGCCCCTTCTCGCTACCCCAATAAATCAGCCCTGCGCACAATGCGGAATGGGCAAAAGTTTCTACACGCACGTTTATGTATTTTTGAATTTTTGAGGTTGCATAGTATAAATAAATCTAGTTTATCGAACCTAACCCCGTTTTTATCATTTATGTGTTTACTTGCGCATCGCGGCATTCTTCTGGTACGTAACCCCCGCGAACGGCGAGGTTTGCCTGTACTTCTCCTCCTCGAGATACAGTTCGGCATAAACTACAGGCAACTAGATAACCTGGTAGTTTAAAAGCATAAGCTTCATCAACCCGTAACCAGATTTCCGTTAAACAAATAAAATTCGAGCAAGAACATTCCCTCACAAGATCACTAACTAGATCAATTTTATTAAAGACGCTTCGCGCATTTGAAATAGAACACCCAATATATTATTACATTTTTGAATTCAGCTTAAAATTTGAGAGAAAATTTGTCTCTTCAACTAACGTTCTATTTTGTACGGTTTTTGTAGAATTCGTAATTTTTGAAAATTTTTGACAATGCTTAAAATTAAAAATCTATTTTTGGCTAATCTAAGATCACTGTAAAAGGAAGTTGTGTGCGTGTATCACACCAGATTTTTCATATCGTTTCCAGAAACATTGCCAGTAGCCCTCGTACCACATGAAATAAAATACAGGCAGACCTCTCCGTTCGCTGATTTGATTTTACACGGGGCCGTTTTGTGCCCCTTTTCTTTGCTGTTCGCGGATGGAATTGCCAACTGTTTCAACTTTCACACACTAACTGGTCTTATAAAGGCCACTAATCTGATGTTAACTTTAATTCCTGTTAAAGTAAACAAAAGCACATAAAAATTTATTTACTAATGAATAATATGTCGTAAGCGCCAACGTTTTGATGAGCTTTTGTTCATTTTAACAGTGATTTAAAGTTAACGTCAGGTTAGTGACCTTCATAAGACCGGCCGTAAGTAAATAAAGCTGACGTATGCACTTATCGAGCCTATTCCTTTGAATCTCTTATTACCAAATCGGACCTGAAATAAATTGAAAAGTACACGGGAAAAACGATCTAAGTCACATTTTGGTAGTTAGGAGTTATTTCAATTTTAAAGTTTACAACCCTGTGGTTTTTTCTTGTATGAATTGATGAAAAAAATAACTTCAGTTTCAAATATGTAATTTATTTTAGAGCAATGAACTTACATAAACACACACTTAACCTAAATATTATGCACGAAAAGATAACAAAAACACTTCTTCTGTGGAAAAATAATTTGAAAAAAGGATCTAAGTCACATAGTTAGTTTAGTTGTTGCCTTGGATTACCTGAAAGAAAAAACATAAGATTACAGTCACTCTTTATTTGTGATTTTGAGCATCTCAAGTGTGTGGATCACGAGACTATAAATAAAAAAATAATAGTACCTTCTAGTTCATCCTCGCTATCTCGATTATTTGATCCATCAAATGGTAAATTTTCGTAATATGGCTGATTTTTGTCCAAAAGAAATTTCTTTAAATCTTGAAGCTCTAGATATTTCTTCTTTGGAATAGAAATCAGTCCGTTGTAAAGGGTCCTGGATTTACCTTTGGGCCAAACTGCCTTCGCTGGAACCATTACGTAGCTACTTTTAGCTCCGTTGTACGTGCCTTTAAGCTCGACAGTACGCTGGTGATCTTTTTCTAGAAAGAGTTCTTTGATTGGTCTTGTTGGAAAGGGACACGTTTTTCTGTAAAACTGTTTCAAGTAGTCGGTCCATGCACAGAAAAGGTCCTGCTGACAGTCGATAACGATTAATGGAGACGGTTTCACTCTGCTACTTTTAAACACTTCTACCCATTTCTCTGGAATTTCAACCACAAGTTTCTCGTTTATCAATCCACAATTTTTGTCACATTCGGGATAAGACTGCCCTCGAACAGGGAAAGTAATCTTTATTGAATCAAACCGTTTCTGTTTATGAATTAGGTAGTGCAGAAACCTGATTATGGTGTAATTTTCATTTAACCAGCACAGGAGTCACGGAATACTTCTAAATTTCGTACATCAGGAGCAAGAATATTCAAACAGAAGTGGTACAGAAAGGACGTCACTTCATATGCCCCTTTTTTGCAATAGTTTGGGGATAGATGTAAAACACATGAATGTTGAAACTTATAAAAGTAAGCTGTTGCTTATAGTATACGTCATTTGTCGTAATATTCGGAGTAGGAAGATTTTTAGAAAAGTCCATTGTAATGGCCTCGGTTGTTATATCACTTCCTGCTTTAGGTTTGGCAGCGCGTTTTCTTTTATAAAACGTAGCAGCTTTCAGTTTGTGCAATGTGCTTTCAATTTCGATCTGCTTTAAAGTTTGGGCTACAGGATACAGGGATATTAGAATTTTTGTCTAGGTACATCTTATGCATTTTCTTAATGTTCAACTCCTTTAGTAGATAAATTTTCTTGCTTGCATGTAAGTTGTAATGGGCTTCCCTGCCCATAAACGGCAGTAAAATATGGCATTATACTGCTGGATTGATGATGCTAAACTGTCACTTTATTGCCAAGCGGCAGATAATATTATCTGCCGCTGACGAGCGGCAGATAAAGTTATTATCTGCCGCTGACGACTTTATCTGCCGCTCGTCAGCGGCAGATAAAGTTATTATCTGCCGCTGACAACTTTATCTGCCGCTCGTCAGCGGCAGATAAAGTTATTATCTGCCGCTGACAACTTTATCTGCCGCTCGTCAGCGGCAGATAATATTATCTGCCGCTGACGAGCGGCAGATAAAGTTATTATCTGCAGCTGACGACTTTATCTGCCGCTCGTCGAGATCAAGTAATTTTCTTCAAATTTTCTTCACAAAGTTGTAAATAATTTGTTATAAAAACGTTTGAAGAAAAAATACTATATGTTATTCGGAGCAAAAGTATCTTTATGTGGCTCGGCTCTACTTATCTGCCTCGCAAGCTGGGCAGATAACCCGTCCAGCCTCGCCACATAAAATATAACTTTTGCTCCTAATAACATAATATACTATTATGTGATCTCGTATACACTCCAGTGTTTCAGGTTTTATTTTGTGGCGTTGATTATTATGTTTTCCCCTCAAGTCATCTCGGCTATGACCATCTGTCTTTAGGTACTTTTTTTAGAATTATCAGTCGCCGGTTTGTTATTCCATGTAAGCTAATAAAAGCCTTTTGACATACTTCAGTTTCCTCAAACGTCTCATCATTTTTGATTCTTATCTTGTAAGAGTAACTGTTGTCCCACAAGTTAGCTGTGCCTTCATTTTAACGTGGTCATCGGTGACGAATACTCTGTAATTGTATTAAACCACATAGGTAATTGTTTTGACTGTTCCTATCTTTCATTGAGTTAAAGGATCGAACTATTTCTCGTTGCTTATCTTCAGATATATATATATATTACAGCACTTCAGGCCTCTAGGGCCCATGGCTTGGTACAATACATAAAGTATTTTTACATAAATTTAAACAAATAATGTCGATTAATCGGGTAAATTAACAAAAGTAATCACTCTGTGGTACTTAAGATATTTGATCCAATATCTACTAATTAAACACAATTTTACTTAACACTAAATTATTTGTAATTCTAACTGGAACAGTACATATCAAAATATAGTTGATTTTAATTGTCACTGGAATTATCGAAAAATGGCATTTCCTTTCCCAAAAGTGGTTGCCAATCTGACAAGACTGGATACGGAAAGAAAACCTGGTTACACGATGAACTTTATGTGGATCGCACACAATAATAAAATCAGTTACTATAACCTTTATCACTGTCTATTTCACACCCAATATCCACTTTGTAAATCGGCGGCTGGCCAGGTGTGAAGGTAATACATATGCAACACTTGGGTATCCTTTGGAAAATTAATGTTTTAGTACACTATGTCATTTAAGAGTTACTTATTTTGCATGAGAGGGTATATTTATATATGATTTGGCACTACAGCCCAAGTAGGCTCATAGCTTGGTTCACTATCGCTTTCCACGTTTTTCTATCCTGCGTCTTTATCTTCCAATTACTAATGTTGGTTAGTTGTATGTCTTTCATTACTTCCTCTTGCCATCTTGCCCTGGGCCTTCCTCTTCTTTTTTTCCCTCCAATTCTGCTTTCTAGGAGTCTTTTTGGTACTCTATCATTATGCATTCTTGATATATGGCCTATCCATCTTAGTCTTTGTCCTTTCACTATTCCGACTATATTTGGCTCTTTATACAGATCTTGTAGTTCGCGATTAGTTCTTCTTTCCCATATGTTATTTACTTTTTTTCCTCCATATAACTTCCTAAGTATTTTCCTTTCCCATACTTCCAGCATTTTTTGTTCTGCCGCGCCCACTGTCCACACTTCACACGCGTATGTCGCTACTGGCCTTATGATGGTTTTATACATTTTCAATTTCAGTCCTCTTGATATGTTTTTGTTGTGCATGAATCTCTTGAGTGCATAGATACATCGATTTCCTGCTAAGAGCCTCTTCTGGATTTCTTTACTAGTGCCCGGCGTTCTATAAAATTCTGTTCCTAGATAAGTGTATTGTTCTACTTCCTTGAAGGTATATGTTTTTCCATTACTTGTTGTTATACTTAATTTCCCTGAATTGTTGTAATCTTGGTCTGTCCATGTCATATAGTTTGTTTTGTTTTCATTTATAATCAGCCCCATTTTTTCGGCTTCTTCTTGTAATTTTTGGGTTACAATTTTTAGTTCTGTCATGCTTCGTGCTAGGATTACCAGGTCATCCGCAAATGCGAGACATTGGTGCTTGTTGTGGTATAGTAAGCCTGCCCTATTTAACCCTGCTCTTCTTATAATGTACTCTAATGCGCAGTTGAAAAGTATAGAGGATATGGGGTCCCCTTGTCTTAGTCCCTCGCTTACCTTGAATTTTCCAGAAATGTTATTCCCCATTCGCACCATGTTATCTGTTTCTTTTAAGGTTAGTTTTATTAGATTTAAAAGTTTTCCATATATTCCTAGTTCCTCTAGCGCCTTATATAGTTCTTTTCTGTTTACTCTGTCGAACGCTTGTTTGAAATCGATGAAAATTGCATATGTTTCCTTCTTGTGCTCGTAGCTTTCAGCTTGTATCTCTCTTAGTACAAATATCTGGTCCACCACCGATCTTCCCTTCCTAAACCCCGATTGATATTCACCGATTTCGCTGTCTATTTTTGTTATCAAAACATTTTTTAACTGGGTGGCAAGGACTTTATATGCCACGTTTAATATGGCTATGCCTCTGTAGTTCATACAGTCTGTTTTATCTCCCTTTTTATGTATCGGTAGTAGTATTGCTTCGTTCCATTCTTGAGGTAATTTTTCTTGCGCCCATATCTTCTTTAATAGTTGTTCCATGCATTTAGCTAGTTGTTTTCCACCGTATTTGAATAATTCTGCAGTTATTTGGTCATTTCCGGGACTTTTATTAATTTTCAATGTATTCATTATGTTTTCTATTTCTTCAAGGGTTGGTGGGTTTTCTGTGTCTTGGTCACGTTTTTCTTCGTTTCTATTTTCATCTTCACTCTCTTCTTGGTACTCTATTGTTATGTTTAGTAGCTCGCGGAAGTGATCTCTCCATAGCTCTAGAATGTCTTCTGTTCCTCCAACTAGTTCACCTTGCTTGTTTTTATAAAATATGGGTTTTTGTTGGTATCCTGCCTTTTCTTTTTTTATTGCTTGATATAGATTTCTTATCTCTTTGTTTTGGTAGTTTTCTTCTACGCTGTCCATCAGTTTTTCGCTATGTTTTCTTTTATTTTCTCGTAATATTTTCTTACATTTTCTCCTTTGTGTTAGGTAGACTTCTTTTGCTTGCTTGGTTTCTGTTTTTAACATTTTCATTCGTAGTGTGTTTCTTTTGTCCAGCTCTTCCTCGCATTCTCCATCGAACCACTGCTTATTATTTTTGTTGCTACTTTCGTTATAATGTCTTGCCGTTTGTTTTATTGTGGTACTTATTTGTAGCCACAATTCTTCTATGTCATCGGTGTCTTTTATTGTTTTTAGGTTATTGCTTAATTTTTCTTCATACTCCATTCTATGCTCATGTTTTGTTAGTCTAGTTATTCTATTTTGGTTTATATCTAATTTCCTCTTGTTTCTTTGTATCGGTAGTTCTTGTTTCATTATTATGCCAACTAAGAAGTGGTCGGTGTCAGCATCTGGTCCTCTATAAGTTTGTATATCTTTTATGGATCTTTCTTCGTCTCTTTCGATGAGAACATGGTCTATCTGGTTTACATAGGATCCATCCGGTGATCTCCAGGTTCCCTTGTATATGCTCTTCTTCTCAAAATATGTGCTCTTTATTATCAAGTCTTTCTCTTTAGCGAAATCGATTAATAGTTGGCCATTTTCATTTGTAACTTCATGTTTACTATGCTTGCCAATGGTTGGTCTGAAATGCTCTTCCTTTCCTATTTTTGCATTTGCATCGCCCAGTATAATTTTGAGGTCATATCTGGGTATCCTTTCATAATTTTCGTCTAGGCGGTTATAGAAATCCTCTTTCAGATCAATGTCTGTTTCCTCTGTTGGTGCGTGTATGTTCACAAGCGTGATTTTTTGATATTTTCCTCTTAATCTCAAGTAGCACATTCTGTTTGTTATAGGTTTAAATTCTACTACTGCAGTTTTTAGTTTTTTTTCTATAATGAAGCCTGTTCCTAATCTTCTATCGTCTCCTCCGCTATTAAAATATATGTAATCTTCAATTTCCATAATTTCGGTTCCTTTTTGATTAATTTCTTGTATCTTCAGATATCTTCTCAAAACAATGAAATCTTTTACATGCACATGATTGTCCGGTTTCATAGGAATGATTTCTTATGTGTTTGGCTGCATCAGATACGCGACCGCAAACTTTCTTTTTTCTGCTTTGATTATTAAGTCCCGCCCACATCACTAAGACTAGCACTATCAGAGGCGGATGGGCCATAAGACGAACCGGGAAATTTCCCGGTGGGCCGGCTGTTCAGAGGCCCGCAGGGCCGGTGGCTGAAAGTACGTCTAAGTCTTTATTTACCTTATTAAATTCCATTGCAATTTTCTTCAAAGAATCCTACCAAAGAACGAATATTTGGAAAAGCACATCCTTAAACGCAAAAAAAAAGAAATTACAAGTAATTGGAAAAACTCGTTGGTGGGCAAAAGAAGCAGCTTTGAAAAAAATATTTGGAAATTACAAAAATCACGCCAATGCTCTTTCATCGATGTATTATTAGCATTACACGATATAGAATTGTCTGAAAACATGCCACCAGATGTCCGTGTGAAGGCCTCTACCATGCTTACACAATTTATAGATTATGAAATGCTACTAAAGGCTCAAATTTTTACAAAATTATTTTCAATTATTGGTCCTGTCTCGAAATATTTGGATTAGACTTACTAAGGTGCCACGAGATGATTATGAATTGTACATCACAATTAAAGTCGACATGAGTGATATTGAAACATCTATGCAAACGTTCATTGCATGGGCACAAGATGAAATTGACAGCCTTGAAGAATTCGACATCGACATACCAATTTCCTTTCCCGAAAAGAGTATAAGAAAACGAAAGAAAATAGCTGGAGAATTGGCGGAAGATGATCCCATAAAAGATAGCCGAAAAAACTATGAAGTTGAAACCCATAATAGAATTTTAGATAAAATTATAAATTCTATAGAATGTAGATTTAAGAATAATGGTGAGCTTTATAAGGATATTGCCTTATTGTTTCCAACAATCTTTGATGAAGTTAAACAAGGAGTACCATCAAATAGCTTTAAAAAATTGTTTTAACTGCTAGAAAACTATTACCTAAATATTACAAAAGAAAATCTGCAAGAACAATTGGTTAGTTTCACGAAAAATTGGGATAAATTTAAAGTTTCCGCAACAACAAATGCGGAGAGTAATCAACAATTTCAGAGTAATGTTACAGTTAAAGATACTGATGAAGAAGACAACGATGATTTTGAAAGAGATGGTGGTTTTGATGTTAATAATAAAAAATGTAAATATTGTCTTAAATGTGCTATTTGCTGTTATTCTGTCATTCAAAAGTACAATATGTACAGTGAGGCATATCTGCACTAGGAAATGCTTACAAATATTTATTAACATTATCAATAAATCAAGTGCAATGTGAAAGAAGTTTTTCCAAGTTAAAATACATTAAAAATTGATTGCGGAATTCAATTTCAAATAATAATTTGGATGCTTTTATGTTAATGGCTTGCGAAAATGATATTTTATATAATATTCACTCTGATAACATTATAGATGGGCTTATGCAGCAAAGCAAGTTATTAAATAGATTGTTAAAAGAGTTAAAGTTTTTATATAATAATTTTTTCTTAAATTTTTGTGTTTAAAGAATTTTTATGAAGTTGTAAGTTCTCTAATCGTTTATAACAAACCTAATTTCTACACTTGGGATAAAAAGACTTTAAACGTTGGTTTACTTTTATTTTGTTTTTTTTTTATTGTATGTTTCTATACCGGGTGTCCGTTCTCAAAGTCGAACATAGGCGATTAACATTGTATTGAACGTTTTTGCCAATTCCTGCTCGCCAATTCAACTTACAGGGAAGGTAATGGTATCAATGGAAAGATAAAATTATTGCGCATCAAATGATACCAATAATAATATTCAAGATGCGGTTTTTATTTAAAAATATTAATTTAAAGCTTGAGAATTTTTAAATATGCTATGCCTTGCTTCTCAAGTTCGATAGCTTTTGTCAAAAAAATTGGTAATTAGTTGGCGTAAATCAGGTATCTTCTATCAGCATCTGTTAAAATTATCTACAGAAAAATGAATTACTTCAATGAAGAACGAGTGAATGCACTAATGCTAATTCTCTATGTTCGACTTTGAGAATGGACACCCGGTATATGTACTTGACTGGGAGTCCGGCATTTTTAACTAAAAGAATGTTTTTTTGATAGTAAATGTAATCTGATTCAAAAATCTGTAATAAACCTATGCTCTATTTAATTTTAAAGGAAAAATGCGTAACACCCTGTAAATGTATATTTTAGCCATATCCGGAAATTAAAAAAGGGCCGACAAATATTATTTCCCGGGCCGCTAAGATGTTGCCCATCCGCCCCTGACCACTATCATCCATTTTTATACACTTCTACACACCACAAAGGTTAAAAGAACACAAGAATAAAATATCACATCATCTGGACAACTAAACGTTGCTTTTGTTGTGACAGCGATAACTTCCCACCACAATAGGTGAACTTAGATCGTTCTCTCGTTGCACGCATGGACTTGGATCGTTCTTTCAGAGTATACTTATTTTTGCAGGCGGAATACAGGGACTTAGATCAATTTTACGAAGGATACGACTTTACCATGTTGTAGGGCGTACCCAAAACTATAAGATGATATGTAAAACTCATTTTATGTAAAAATGGACTTTTTTTAGTTCAAATTTTACTGTCTTCTCGAGCGTTTTTGCCAAAAATTCAATTGAGTTTAATTTTTAAAACACGGAAAACAATGTCGTCAAAGCGTAAAGTTTCTGCTTCAGATTTTCCAAACAAAAAACAGAAAAGTTTTGGTTTTTTGAGGTTGCATTGTTGCATAGTATAAATAAATCTAGTTTATGGAACGTAACCCTGTTTTTATCATTTTATTTTGCACTTCGCGACATTCTTCTGGAACGTAACCCCCGCGAATGGCGAGGTCTGCCTGTATATAAAATGCATTAAGATCTATAGAAATTTAACCTTAAAGTACAAAGTATAACAATTTCATGTTTCATAAAAAAATATTTATAATTTTGTTGTGATAATTCTGGTGGTAGTAATTGTTGATAACTGACTTCCCTTTATGTACTAATGAATTTATATACCTGCAGATTAAAAGGTATTGCATCACCTTAAATGCTACTTTCAGATATTTTCCATTATGTAGTCATCACAATGACTACCAGATTCAGATCTACTAATGTGAATTTAATTCTGGATGAAATTCAGACAAACTGTAATATGGTAGTGAATAATATTTCTCCAATTTTAAGTTATAAATTTAAAAGTAAGGTTCCTTGGTTTGACTTACAAGTTTTTAACAAAATAAAAGAAAGAGATATATGCTACAAACGATTTAAAAATAGTGTAGGACTAGATAGATCAGGAAATTGGGAAATTTTTAAAAAGCATAGAAATGAAGTTGTAAACTTGTTAAATCAGAAAAAGGGTGAACATTACTTTAAGAAAATTGATAGATACAGAAATCATCCTCAAGAAATGTGGAAAACATTAAAAAAATTAGTCAACACAAACTGTATCGAAATTTCTAGGCAAGTACAATTTGAGTTGAACGGTGATAGTGTAATTATAAGAAATGATGATGAAATTGTTGAGAACATTAACAAATACTTCGTTGATAAGTATAGTAGAAGTACTTGACAGTATTGAAGTAAGTGAAATTTGGACAAATAAAAATAGCAATGTTTATAGAGAATTTTCGGAATTTAAATTGTTGACATTAAATGATTTACGTAGGGTTGTGTTTTCTTTAGATAATCAATGTAGTCTTAATGTAATACTGAATGCAAAAATTATTAAAGTGATTTTTGAATCAATTGGTCATGTAATATTAAATCTAGTTAATACTTCACTCGATAGATCTGTAATCCCTCCATTATTGAAAGTAAGTACAATTATTCCGTTACCAAAGATTAGCAACTCGATTAAAGCTAAATACTAGAAATGGTTGTTTATAATCAGTTATTAGAATATATTGAAGAAAATGACATTTTAATTTATAATCAGTCAGGTTTTCGTAAAAAGCATTCTTGTGAATCGGCACTTCAACTCACAGTCACTACCATGAAGACGGCTATTGATAAAAATAAATATGTTGTAGCAGTGTTTCTTGACCTTAAGAGGGCCTTCGAAACCATAAATAGAGATATTCTTTTGTCAAAGTTATATCAGTATGGTATTAGAGGAAAGGTTTATGAATGGCTCAAGGATTATTTACGTAACTGAAAGCAAAAAGTAAGGATTAGAAATGTAATATCTGAAGAACTAGAAATTAACCTGGGGGTACCGCAAGGAAGTGTGTTAGGTCCGTTGTTGTTTATATGTTACTTAAATGATATTAATTTATTTGTTAATTGCGATTTTTTAAATTTGTTTGCTGACGATACAATGTTGGCATGCAGTGACAGAGATATTGGAATGGTGGTTCAGAAAATAAATATTGTATTAAAAAGTGTATCTAAATATTTAAAATGTAATAAATTACAATTAAATGTTTCGAAAACAAAAGGAATGATTTTTACAACAAAGTATAAATGTAACTGTTTAAACAAAAATAATATAAATTTATCAATAAATAACGAACAGATAGAAATTGTAACATCAGTTAAATATCTTGGTTTCATGTTAGATAATGTATTAAATTTTGAATCGCATTTTGATTATCTTGTTAAGAAAATCTCAAAAAAATTGTATTTTTACTCAAGAATTGCAAAAAATCTATCAATCAATTCCAAAATTACTGTATATAGAACCATTATATTACCTCACTTTGATTATTGTGCATGTTTATTGCATCAATTTGATTTAAATAAATTGTCACAATTACAAAAATTACAAAATCGTGGGATGAGAATCATTTTAACATGTAACCGATTAACAACAGTGGTAGTTATGTTAGATGCTTTACATTGGATATCAGATTCGCAAAGAATTTATTTGTTAACTATGACATTTATTTATATTATTTTGAATAATCAGGCTCCATCATATTTAAATAATTTAGTATCATTTTATTATAACGTGCATGACCATGATACTAGAGGTTTGGCTAATATTTATATTCCTCAATCAAATTATCGTTCTACAATGAACTCTTTATTCATTAAAGAGGTAGATATATACATATAACAAATTACCAGAAGATATTAAAGCAAGCAGATCAAGTAGAGTTTTTATTAAAAGCAAATTGTTGTTACATATTCAAAATCAAAATATTCTGTAAAATTAAAATTATTATTATAAAATATTAATGTATTTTTTTTGTATTGAATTACTATCGTTTAATATTGTTATTTTGTTAATAGTTATTTATAATATATACTAATATATACAGGGTGGGCCATTTTAATCGACGCATCCGAATATCTCCGTTGGTAAGCCGAATAAAAAAAAAATGTGCAGACAAAAGTTATTCAGGATGATGGGGGTCATTTGACTGTACTAATAACTCAGACCTTGGCGTCAACTTTCAAGGTCATTTGAAGGTCAAAATCATTTTTTTAATGGGAACCCGTATTTTTGACGCCGGATTCGGAAAGAGCGGAAAATTTTATGTCCAAAATGATAATTGATAACTTGTTGGAGTGACCTTGAAAAGATCAAATTAAGTTTAAATGTTGAAAATTCGTCCAGAAGCTGTTTTTTCGAATTTGGATGATTTAAGGGCGAAAAAATATTTGAGTAGACTTAGGGGACAATAACCTTGACCATCTTGTCCTTTAGGTCAACTGTGAAGGTCATTAGAAGGTCAAAGTTTTTCTTTTTATAAAAAAGGTCACTATTGTCCTTAAATTTTACTTTTAGCATTACCCAGAAAGAATGACATGGACGTAGTAAGCTCTGTTTTCTTTGGACTGCTTATTTACCGTGAGTCCCCTTGCCTCTCACATTTGGGGTGCTTGTTTCTCGTGAGCCCCCTTGCCTCTCACTGCTAATACTAGCATTATAATTATTATTAAAGCAACAGTTCAAAGTTGCTTCCATTTGCTTCAAGACACAAATGTAAACGCTTTTGAAAGTGTCGCACCTTCGAATCACCTTCACAGTTGACCTAAAGGACAAGATGGTCAAGGTTATTGTCCCCTAAGTCTACTCAAATATTTTTTCGCCCTTAAATCATCCAAATTCGAAAAAACAGCTTCTGGACGAATTTTCAACATTTAAACTTGATTTGATCTTTTCAAGGTCACTCCAACAAGTTATCAATTATCATTTTGGACATAAAATTTTCCGCTCTTTCCGAATCTGGCGTCAAAAATAGGGGTTCCCATTAAAAAAAAATGATTGTGACTTTCAAATGACCTTGAAAGTTGGAGCCAAGGTCAAAGTTATTAGTACCTACAGTCAAATGACGCCCATGGTCCTGAATAACTTTTGTCTGCACAATTTTTTTTTATTCGGCTTACCAACGGAGATAATCGGATGCGTCAATTAAAATGGCCCACCCTGTATATATAATTATAAAATTATTATTGTAAACTATGTTGTACATACTTAGAATTTTTGTGTATATTAGGATTCCTATTTAAATAAATATTGTTATTATTATCATATATCATATACCTAGTATATTAAAATTTGATTCTAATATATATTTTCTGTTTAAGTGAACATATGTTTACTAACTCTATAGTAACATCCCTATATTCAGTATTCCACAAAAACCAGCATGTATTTACTTATTTAGAATCTCGCCAAAAGCAGACAAGAAATTCTAGTAGAACCGTTACTTACCACTTGTATTATTCCAAGGTCCAATATCTTAGTAGAAAAATTCTCTACTATCAAAGAGCATCTAATTATATGCTCTTTGATACTAGATTAATTACTTACCTTACAGATGATATAACCGACTTGAATTATTTTATGAATGTGGTTTATTCATTCTGCTATACTCGGTTATAGGTATCGATGGATCATCACAATTGTTTTCATCTTATTTACACTGCAAATTGGTAAGTAGTATTTCTGTTAATAAAACTCAGTTTACAATCTCAAATAGAAAAATTTGGAATTTACAGATTATTTTAAATATAAAGATTAATTAAAATTTTCAGTAGGCTATGAATTCACTACAATCTTGAAAATATTCCAGTCTTCGTAAAAAAAACTATTAGCACTGTTATGTAATTCTAATCTTGCTTTAAAAACTGCCAGTTTACCGTAAGTTCAACTAGGGAAAAGCAACTCCCCTCAAACTGAGGACATTGAAGTTAGTCAGCAGTAAGTTAGCCAAAGCTAACAATGGTTTTTGTACATAAGTGTTTTATTAAGATCTGGAAGTGAACACCCACACAACTACTGTAAAACTTGATGCAACTCTTACTGTAGAGTTTTGATGTTCTCTAGAAGTTCTGTATTTCTGTTTTTATCATATGTTGCTGAAATTACTTGTTCAACAAATACTTTATTGCCTAGCTGCACCAATACGAGAAAAAAATATGAAAACGCACTGGTGTCAAATGCACTGTCTACCAAACACTACAAAATTTTATAGGTGGTATTAACCTCTACTGCTAATACAAATAAGGTGTTGGCGTTCATCTTAATATCTTTATTAGTCACAGATGATCTAAAGAAGGAAAACATAAAAATGTGAAAAAAGACTATCAATTAAAATACCTTTTATAAATTTTTACACTGATAGGAGAAATCGGCAAAATCACATTGTTACATTTGCATAGAAAGCATTGCACTTTCCCACCAATGCGCATCACAGATAAATATCCACTTACTGTACATCTAATGAAGCAGAAATACAAAAAAAATGAAGTTATATTTCTAATGAGCAAGCACACAGATAAGTTACAAAGACTCTTTTATCTAAAGTTAGGTACATAGAAAAAGCTTTCGTAGTATGAGAATTAAAACATTTACACATTTTTTTCTACTATCATTGCCTATATCACTTGAATATCTAGTTATGTACATTATTTAAACAAATTATATAACTATATATATACAATCGGCTTCGTATGATTATGTACTGCCAAGTACATATCCCTGAGCATCAAAAATATTGATTACCGTTTACTTTACAGTTTGCCTTAATAGGAATTCACATACAAAATATTTGCTACTTATTGTAAGTCATTTCGTCTGTCCACAATCGGTTACGTTTCACATATTACATACACTAAAAGCAATAACAATATCCATTTAAGTGACAATTATTGCACAATCTTACCATAATCAATATTTAATGTCCTTATTTGTACAAAGCGTAACATATATTTGTAAATCGATCTAAAAACGACGGTAACATTGAATAATCCCACTGTAACATCTACATTACTGCATATTTTTGTATAAGATCAAAAACTAAACAACATCAAACATAATTTAAAAGAATGTAAACTAATGCAATTTAAAAAAAAAACATTCATATTTTTCATAAATATTTCTTATTTTAATAACACAAACGTTTCAACTGTTTTTGTTCTAATTAATAGGGCTTTCAGACAAACTAAATTTGTCGAAATTAAGAGAAAATAACAACTGGAAAACAATATTCAAACAAAATAACGGAAAACTGCCTCATAATTCAAATTGCAAATATTTGTAAAAGCACCATCACGATTATGAAATTAGAAAACAAAAAATAAACAGAAGAACAAAAAGTCCACAGCATTACAACTCCTAATATCACTGAGCGATTGCTCTTCTCACGTTCAAATGACACAGTGTATTGTGGGTAAGGATCACCTTGCAGTAATGAGAATCTTTTCAACGCCCAACAATTGTCTAACTTTATCACTGTATTTCACTAAAGCGATTTTTGATGCTCGAGTATTTACTTTTTCACCCGCGCACATATATTGACAACAGCTTGCTTGTTCTAGAAAGTCTGCCATTTTCAATTCTCGCAGCACACTTTTATAACTACTGTTTGTACTTGTCGATGGCGTAACTGAACTAATTTGCCGTAGAAGCGCATCCCTCGATTTTATTTTAAGTATATTCGATAAGTCTTGCAATAAAATCCAATGATCTGTTTGCGATTCCCCTCGTATCGTGTACAAATTGGGCAGTGGAGCATCACTCAATTCGAAGTCGACATCTTCATCTTCAGAAAGTGGGTCTGGAGACGGAACGTCTTCCAATGGATTATAACCACTTTCCTCTTGATCTGCAATAAGACATAAGAATTATTTCCGTGACAACGCTTTAGAGCAGTTTAAAAATACTAACCAAAGCATGGCGCTGGTCCTAAGAAATTCCAAATGGCTGAAGGTTTTCCTTGAATATCAGCTATGTGGTTCTGGAGCAGATTAGCAGTGGCTTCATCTGTTGCAAGGGACAGCGGTGTTAGACCGGAATACGTTGCAAGTACAGGATCTGCTCCATATGAAAGTAAAAGTCTGACGATTTCGACAAAACCATTTTCAGCTGCTTCATGGAGTGGCCTAAAAATTAAAATGATTTATTATTCTTTCATATTCTTTAAAAATATAATTAGAAAATCTTAAAAGTAATAACATTTTTGTATAAATTTGCCCATATTATGTGACTTAGGTCATAACACGTTTTGATGAGAAAGAAGGGAATATACAAGTAGTAACTGAGACTTAATAGTTAGATTTTACTATAAAAAATTATTTGTCGTTATGATTTGTAAAAAATTACCACGATCTAAAGTGCTATTAATTTCTATAATTATTAACACAGCGGTAATTATTTTTTTTATGTTCCAAGTGCAGAATCTTCAGCGACATATCCTCGCGCATTTTTGCTCGAGTTCATAGGGTGCCAAGCACATTAAGCCAGAGAATGCTGGGTGTTCATCTACAAATACTACGCGGTCTAAGCATAAATTCTATGTTAAGAAGAATAATTAGAGTAACAGCGAAAACCTCAAACAGTATATGATACAACAAAGTTGGAAGTCGCCAGATGGAAAAAACCTGAATGCAATCAACCACTGTATTATCGACGCACGTCATAGTTCAAATGTGCGGATGTAAGGGTACACAGAGGACCCAATATCAATTCGGGCCACTTTATGATGGTAATAAAACTACAATCGAACACCTCCAACTTAAAAAAGAGACAGGGACACGATGTGAAAAGTATACCACCATAGCATTCTAAGAAGAAAAAGTAGAGAAGAAATTTTCAGGAAAAATATCAAGTAGTATGCTAACAGATACTGGCATGTAACACAGAACGATTGATAAGAAGTGAAGAAAATGCTAAGAAATAATCAACCAATCAGCGAGTAATGTACTAGGACCCCAAATAGTAGCAAAGAGAAAACATTGGTTTGACACTGAATGTGAAGAAATTACGAGAAGAAAAAATCCAGCATACAAAAAAATGCTACAAAAACAAAACCAATTGGCTGTCGGAAGAAGAATACAAAAGCCTACGAAGAGAGGAAAATACACCACATAAAGTAACAAAAAGAGCCTACTACGAAAAAGAGCTGAAGGAAGTGGAACGACTTAACAATCAAAAGGTAAGCAGAAAATTCTATCAAAAAGTGAACAACATGAGAAAAACATTCAAACCTAAAACTATGATGTGTAAAGACAAACATGGTAACGTTGTAAGTGAAAAGAACAAAATCCTAGAAAGGTGGAAAGAATGCTTCAAAGATGCATTAAAACAAGGTGCGAATCAAGAAGAAGAGATAGAAATATTTGAGAGATTTCGGAGGCTTTCATGGCCATTGTCATTAAGTAACAAACGACTTCCGGGATTGGACCGTATCATTATTGAGATTGCAACACTCACCATCTCGCCCAGGGGCTTCATCAGGAGGAAAAGCAAAAGAGCACAGTAACTCAACGTGTAAACCACGCCAGAGGAGAAACTCTTCTAACGGTTGGAAAGAGAAACGCCTTGAGACAGCACTAGTGCTCAGAAATGCGAGTTTGCACTGAACGTCCTGTTTCACCAATATATACAACATTACAAGGGCAAGGGACTCTATAAACACCTTTCAATGACATAGTGCTTAATTTATCTTTAGGTGAAGGAAGAATGATTTTGTTTGGGGATTTGAATACTGTTTTATTGTTTTGTTTTTGAAATTCTGAATTATTGTTGATGATGTTTTCATTTCTAATATTTTATCTACCTAAATATGTTACTTACATACAAACTGTTGATGAAAATAAAGTTTTTATTTTACTTGTCACCCTTTTTTTATCGTGTATGTAGCTTAATGTAAATCTATTTTTATATAATTCATACGTTACATGCGGTTGCTTGATGAAAAAGTACTTGTGTTGAGTAACGAATTTCAATGCTACTATTTTAGCTCTCCAAACATGTTGTTTACAGTATTTTTCACATCACACTTGTTTTATTGTGTACAATATAGGTACTTGCAATGTATTGTTTTATAAAAGTGTGCTTGTGTTGAATTACGTATTTTTATTTGTATTATTGTCTTCGTAAATATGTTACTTATATTTTATACTGTTTTTGGAAAACAAAGTTTTATTTGAAATTTATTTTTTTCTTTTAGCATCCTTGAATTTTTATATACACCGCCGTTCAGTTGCAGTGGATCACTTAAATAAACTAATTTTGTCGACATTTTCCTAACTTTTCCATTTACTGTTTTAGAAATATGAAGTAGCCACATGTCATTTTTCATATCATTTTTAATGAGTAAGTCAACAATGCATAACTTGTAGTAAAATAAAATCGACTTAGTGGCATTGGTTAAAGCAGTATTAATAAATAATTAATAAATTTTTATCAAACACCACACAAAACACACCAAAATCATCAAGCTTCTTTATTGCAGGTTATGCATTGTTCACTTGTTGCTTAGTTATTAAAAATGATATGAGTTAAAAATGACACGTAACAATAGTTAACTCGCTTACTGGCAATAATACAAACTACATTTTGTTATCAAATAAGGAAATGTCGTCAAAACTAGCTTCAAATGAAGGTGTAATCTTTAATGTTACTTGCAACTGGTGGCCAACCTGACTGCAGTAACTTGAACTCTGTTTACAAATAACAGGCTGGAAATAATACCTTTCCTAGATTATTATCTGCGTTTATCTGTGTGGTTTGCAAATATGCTGGTCCAAACATGCAGCGAATACATCTGCTATGAACCAATGTTTGGTCAGCTACATTTCTAAGGTAAAGCAATGACTTACGCCATCTGTCACACGCGTACAGAAGTACTTTTAGCGTGACCTCACATCCATTGAGTTTAGACATCTACGTATATATAATCTTTGACATTACCCTCTTTCTGTGACGTAGCAATTTTCTTTCTTTATTCTTTTTGGTCAGGTCTGCTTTAAGTATGGCTTGTTTTATACTACTGTCAATGTGACATTTGTCCAAAATGACAGTAAAATAACGCACACGCAATAACACGCAAGCGAGCAAGCCTAAAATCTTATTTTAAACATTAGAGACTTCTTCGACATTGGCGTAACTAGCGGGGGGGCCAGGGGGGCCAGGCCCTCCCCAGAGTGCCGTCTGGCCCACCCCAGAAAAATAGAAGTTAAATAAATTTAAAAATCTGCTTTTTTTATTAACCCATTTAAACTAAGGGGTTGGTTATCGACTCTCACACATTCTTACATTTTCTGGTTTTATTGCCTTTTTTGGCTTAAAAACATTATAGTATAAATACCATATGTTGGACGGATGACTCTACTGAATAATAATATACAAGAGAAAACGTTATTAGTTAGCTAATAATTACTTTGATAACACTGCTTTCGTCTGAATATTTTTCTTAATTAAATTTACACCATTTTTGTTAGTTTCTCTAAGTTTAAACAAATAAAGGATCAATTTATGTGCACAGAAAAATAAAATTGCAATTATTTCATATGCGGGTAAGTAAATGAGTTGAAAACTTGAGTGCATCGGTAACTACTCACTGGGCACATACAGCTAGCTGCCTATTATAGGATCGTCCAGTTCAGACTTAAGGTGACTTGCTATTTAGATGTTTGCCTTGCCGAAAGAGTTGAGTTTATAGCTTTAAAGAGTACGATTCAGAATTTTATGTTGAATAGTGTTTTATGTACCGCAAAGAACATTTTGTGGTGCTTGAATTTCCACAGTTGCTAGCCCAAGATAGAATGAAAAGATATCACAATAACAATTAAAAGGATACTGATGTTTTCCAGAAAGTATTTGCTTCGAGGATACGGAGAAAAAAATCAAAATTGTGGCTCAAAAACGTGCAAATGGAAACCGATGTTTCTCCTGGAATAATATTTTTTATCGTCAACCTCATTGAGTTGTTAGAAGTAATCTATACATTTTTATGTTGTTTATGAACCGAAAAATAATTTATTGATATGCTCCTTAGACACGTAGTATTACGAGAGTAGGGAGCACCCATAATTTCTGCAAACCAATAGATCAAGTGTACCATGGAAATGTAACTTGCCATAAACAAATGTTTGTTGTTTTCTAGTTTAACAGTTCAAATTTAGTTACTATACAGTTAGTTTTGAAATAAGTGTTGTGCATCAACAATTACCATAAGGGGAGAAAATTTTAGAGCCATGATTTACTATGACTTTAAAAGTTCCCTTTCTCTGAAAGAAATGACTTTGTGCTGATTTTGGTGGCCAGGCGCATATTTCTGGTTTGAATTTAAATTTGAACGAGTTTCAGTCAGCGACGATTTTTGCGAAAACAAATTTCAGCAGTTACTGATACGAACGTAGACGCTGTGCGAAGAATGCTTCAGTAGGACAATCAAGTCACTTACAGAATTATTAAAAGCATCTTGGACATTGGCATGACTGCAATACACAAGATTTTACATACTCATTTGGGTGTAAGAAAAATCTGTCTTGGGTGGATACCACACAGTTTAACAGACACACAGAAACACAACAACAGCATGTGGAACAGTATAAGAAATATGATGAAGGTAGATCTAAAGCAGTTTACATAATAACTGGTGACGAAAGCTGGAGTATATATGCATTTGAACCCGATTCTAAGCGGCAGTCAGCACAATTGATGTTTCCAACAAATCCTAATCCAGTTAAAGTGAAGCGATCTTGAAGAGTTCGTAAGAAAATAATTGCTTGTTTCTTTTCAAAATCAGGACCTATCACAACTGTAGTGCTTAAAAATAAACGTAGGGTTACTGCAAGATGGTACACAACTATATGCCTGCCAGACGTTATTCAAAAATCTCGGCTTATGGCGCCCAAGGGGTGAGATCGTTCTGCACCATGAAAATGCTTCTAGTCATACCGCACATCAAATAAAATAATTTTTAGAGACTTTCTAGTTAAAATTGCTAACTTATCCTCCATTCAGTTCCGACTTAGCACCTTCCGATTACTTTCTAGTTCCTCCATTAAACGATAAAATGCTTGGTGTGCGATTTGTAACTCCCGAAGATGCTGTAGAAAGCTTCAAAAACCTTGTTTCTCAAGTGACTCAAAAATTGTGGAATTTATGTTTTGAAAATTGGTTTTACCGAATGCGTAAATGTTGAGTTTAAGGGGGAATACTTTGAGAAAATAATAAAAACAAATTTTGGTTACTGAACTTTGTTTTATTAAACTGCAGAAATTTACGGGACTGCCCTCGTATAACGGCATCAAAGAATAAGCAAATAAATTTATGCGAAAAGGTTATGCATGTACATAAATTCCTGTCTTCATAGGTATACATAGGTATTGACGATGGTTGGTTGGGGGGCCTGGCCCTCCCCAGCCAAAAATCCTAGTTACGCCAATGTTCTTCGAAGAGAAGTAACATCGAATTACATAGGTCAAGAATGTCCTGATATAAATAATGTGCTATTTAGAGCATCACTTACATTAAAGGTTAGATTTATGTCGAATTCTCTCTGAAGTCTACTTACTACCTGTGATCTAAATGATCTTTTTGAATTTTACTGTAATACAAGACATACGTTTTTAACGCTATGTTTTGTTATTTCTGATGTCACAAAAATGGGGAAAGTGTAGACTTTATAATTCGCAACATCTCATCTATTGGATTTATAAATAAGAGTAACATTTGTTACTTTCGGTTTTAGGACAAGCTTGTAACTAGCGGGACTTGTTTTGGACCACATGTTAGTTAGATTCTAGAGCTATAGTACAGTTAACGAACTTAACCTCAAACGTTTTGACAAGCAAATTCGCAGAATCTTAACAATAACGCAGGCGAAGTAGATATAAGTAGTACTTCTACTACTTTTACACCTTTTTACAAGTAAACCATAAGAAGTCTTTAAGCAACTTAACCGGCAGACAAAGTAGATCTAGAAACAACTACGGCGAAACACAAAACAATAAGTAGAATGTAGAAGGAAGGTTTGTTGGAAGAAATTTTAGTCACTGAAAAGCATTGTTTTATTAGTAGCTTCAGCGTACTTATGCGAACGTTTTGTCCGTCCGTCTGTCTGGATCGCCTGTAACTTTCGAACGGCTACAGATATCGAAATTTTGAAAGGGGGCAAAGTTATTGCTAAGGTCCCGAGCACCTTCATGCGCTATTTGGTTTTGGCGAAAGGTGGCGATTTTCCACTTTGCAAAATTTCCAAGCATTGTAGCACAGTGGCGGCTTGTCCACTTGGCGCCATCTACAGAAGTTCGGTGGTCACGTTTTGAACTACACATTCTGGGTGCACTATAATACTTAATGTTTTCGCAGTGCTGAAGCTACTCTTTAGACATGTAGTTGAGCAGTTTATTTGTTCTCTAAAATGACTATTTTGTGAACTCAAAACACACTGCAAAATGGATTTTTTTGTATTCGCTCCCCAAACTGGTTACTTTGGAAACTGTCTAGGATCCTCAAAATGGCCATTTAGAGGCCTTGTACTTAAAGTCGTCATGGCAACGTTTTAGCGGACTCAAACATTAGTTGCCATGACGACTTTAAGTACAAGGCCTCTAAATGGCCATTTTGAGGATCCTAGACAGTTTCCAAAGTAACCAGTTTGGGGAGCAAAAAATACATTTTCGCGCGGCCTCCTAATATAATGCCGCGTTAATGGTAATTGAAACTTCATATTATAATGTTTGGAGAGCTAATACAAAAAAACGTATGCAACACTTCCTCAAATGGCTTTAGAGGACTCATCTTCATATTACGGACTCGGCTGCGCTTCGCTCCGCCTCGTCCGGAAACATTACGACTCGTCCCCTAAAGCCTTGCTTTGAGGACTAGTTACATAAAATACTATTTGGGGACCTGCTACTCTAAAGTTGCTATGACAACACTTTAGAGGATTCTTTTTATCACAGCCTTCTGAACTGTGTGACAAACGTCACTTTATACGGCTTGAGCAATTTGGAAATTCATTATTGTTTTCATTTCTGAGAAAATGCCAATGGCCGTTTTGGCGCCACATAGTCACGATGACTTTTAAATGACAGCGGCTGTCAAGGCAAATACGTGTTTTAAAAATGATTTTTCAAATGCAATATTGGTAGAATAGGGACCTATGGCTTTAAATGTAATGTAAATATGAATGGTGTAATCTATTTACAGTGCTGTGTACGTAGTATATCTTGGAGATTTATAGTTTTAATATTGTTCTTGGGAGAGGTTTGAAACTAGGTTTGAAACTCTAAGAATTCGAAGTTGAAGACAAAGAAATATTTTCAGGCAAGTATTTTTTGGATAGCTCGCAGATTTGCTCTAAAATAGAATGTGATATGCAGATAATCGTATTATTCTTATAAATTTGGAAGATGTTACGAAGTGGTAATAGGCATGAAGTATTTTATTCTGTATGCTATTGTAAGGTTGCAGTTTATGTGTAATTCACTGCTGTAAGATTTTTAAAACTAAAATGTAAAAGTTCTTTGTTTTATTGGACACCCATTTGTAAATGTGGTAATTATAAATGTACCAAACAAAGTGCAGTGTGCCCAGAAGTTACTTACAAACAACTTTCTTCCAACTACAAATAAATTCTTTCTTGCAGTTTTCGCTGTTTATTTATATTATATAAAAATAGCAAATAGAAATTGTTACCAGGTATGTTGTTTGAAGGATCAGTACCATAATTTAAATTTAACTTCCAAATATTTCCTTCATAAAACTTGATTTTAGGGAAATTCATGATATGATCTTCCCCAATTAGTATATTTGCATGTTGCAATACAACACCTTTTATACGTACAGTATGCAGAACCGCTTCCCACTTTAACAACACCAAACCAAATCGTAAAGAATAAAAATGAATAACTTAATCAACAAATTAAACTGTGAACGTAAATCATGTAAATAAGAAAATACACGAAAAAACTAGCAGGAAACTAATAAAAAAACATAATAGAAATTAAAACTTAGGAAGTACATGGGTGGGTTATTATTGCCGAACGGTGGACAGTTTAATAGATATTTGCGTCATTGTCAATGTGGTAACTGATGTTACATTGCAAATTTGAAATTCCCGCTCATGGGTATACGGCGCTCTGCGGAGAATCGCAGAACTTCACATATGCCCAGGCCGTATAAAGTGACGTTTGTCACACAATTCCGCAGGCCGTGCTTTTTATTAACAAACACCAATACTATGTCAAATTCGAGGTTAGCAGGTTAGGTTTTGCATCAGTTTTGACACTGACTGACGCATAAGCTAACCTGATAACCTCGATTTTGACATAGACTTAAGCCCCTGTCCCACTCGAATTTTTTTTATAAAAACGTAGTGATGTCACGCCCCATCAAAATATTTTTAGGCCTTGTCCCACTGTCAATATTTGGTCCAATGTTTTTATAAAAACCAGGTCAGCGGTTTGAAGTAACACTGAAAAGTGAGGTTAGATTGTAGTGTTTTGACTTAAATAGCTGCCTCTTTGGCAAACCTTTTATTATGGTGTTGCATTCCTTATTAGATTTAAAAGTTAAAACATAACCTCAACACAACAGCTTAACACGAGGTGGTATACTCTATTCACTACAGTCCCGGATTGTCAATGTCAAAATCCAATTAAAAACAATCCTTTATATCATGGTTAATATTTTTATTTGAAATCGGCAGTGAAGTACGCCGAAATCGTCATTAAAATACGAGAAATCGGCAGTGAAGTAATCCATTGTTTTACGACTGTTTTGTAGGTGGCGAGACGACGGATAAACGTCAATCGCCGGAACATAACCTACAAAAGTTGGTTAAAATGTTGTAATTTCACGATTTCTCGATTTCAAATAAAACATAGTGTACACCTCGGCACTGAAGTTCTTTTTTATCCCTCATGTGGTTTATCCACATTCGTGATAAAAAGTTATACTTCAGTGCCTTGGTATACAAACTACTATTAAGTCAAGCTATAGGTAACTAGAAACAATTAATAAAGCTACTAATGTCAAAACTATAAATTATAGGTTATATTTCGAAACGACTTAAGCAAAAATAAATAAAAGTTGCCAGGTAACAAAAACCCAAATTTTCAAAATTACGCTTTTGCGTTGTCCAACCTAGTAGTAACAAAAAAAAACAATACAAATTCAACAGTACTGCCATAAAACGTCATTTTTGACAATCCGGGACCATAGTGAACAGAGTATAGTCAAGAATGAGGTTAAAAATGTTGAGCATGAACGTTTTAAAAGGGAAGTTTCGCGTGCCTTTTCAAATTCTCAGTAAGCTGGGCTTAGCCATCAACATCAAATGAAATGCCTGATCTCATCAAAATTAAAGAAAATGTTCTATTCCAAAAGTGTTTATAAAACTATTTTACCTGACGTCAACAAGATACAGACCTCCTCAATGTATATTTCAGTGACGTAAGTTTTATAAAACTGATCAAAATCCTGTTTATAAAAATTTTTATAAACATTTTTACAGTGAACTGATCAAAATCCTGTTTATAAAAATTTTTATAAACATTTTTACAGTGGGACACGGGTTTTACAGTGCTGCCAACTAGCTCCGATATATTATTTTAAAATCATGACCACCCTTGACCAAGATAATTTTTGACATCCTGATATTTAAAAACCAATTTTTAAATCAATTTGGTGGTTCAGAGAACTCGTGCCAAAAAATCTTGTATGCAATACGTACGCATATTTTGCGTATTTGATACATAAATAGCTATTTTAAATCAAAAGGATTAATTAATATAAGAAGTTGAACACAATAGTTCAATAATCTTAGCAGTAACTTTTAGATTGCAGACATATGCTCTAAAACAAACTGGGGATTGGACAAACAAATATGAAAGAGATACAGTGAAAATAATGAACATCAAAGGACAAACAAGAGCCAAGGTTATACTCGAAACCACCTCCTTGCTATATTTCTCAAATGAACAAGCAGCACAACATTTTCAAAAATAGGAGGAAAGCTGTAGGTGAACCAAGAGTATGACCAGCACAACTGCAGATTATTTACTCATTCTTAATTATAAACTACACCTGAAAATCATTAGTTAGAAATATCCTATGGCAAGCAAACGCAAATATTTATAAAAGACTGCCTCTTATTATTTGCCATTTAAAATTCAACCCGTATATAAAGCTGTGTCAAAATTAAATATAATACCTGATTCCACCTTGAGCAGATTCACTAACATTGGCACCATACAATAGAAGTAGTTTTGCAATGTTTAAGTGTCCTCTAGCACAAGCTTCATGAAGTGGTGTGTAACCAGCATTATCTTTAGGAGATGGTGAGCCATCCATTTTTTCCAGGCAGTAAGCAGTAATATCCTAAAAGCCAAAACAATTATTTTGCTGCAAGACGAGATTACGTGCAAAAACTTACTGTATAACCTAATCTAGCGGCTCGGTGTAAATGCGTTTCTCCAATACCCTTGTTCATGACCCACATTTTAATTTCCCTCTGAATATCCTGAACAGACTCGGGGCTAGTTTTAGGTAACAATCCTCTCCGTTTGGGTTTCGCTGTGGCTTCAGCTTCCAACCCTTCCTTTTTCACCTGTTTTTTCTTTTTACGTATATAATCAAATCCTGAACTAAATTTACGACGAATACTTTTAATTCGTTTCCTTGCAGGTGTACTGTAGTCGTCTCCATCAATTGAGGGAGTCTCAGACTTACATTCTCGTTCTCTTTTAATAATAATATCATCGTCGTTGTATTCCGAGATTATCTTCTTGGTTGCTAATGATTTCAACAAATTAACATTTCCCTTTCGACCTCGGTTTAACAGTTTATTTTTTAGAACCTCTTTTGTGTTTTCTAACACAGAGTTCATCTTAAAGCTTTCGGTATTAGTGATTATTCCGTCATCCTTTGCAAACGTTATATTTAACTGGGGAGAACCTTCTTCCCCATACTGTGATTCTGTATTATCGACACACGTAACAGGAGGCGCAGATGCGGGTCGATCTTCTCCAAACACTTCTTTTATTGTGGCCTTCTGTTTCAGCACTCTCGTTTCTAAACGAGTTCTAGATTTATACACAACCGTTTTAAACTGCTCATTAATACCTAGCATGCTATTGGAACTACTAATAAAAGTGTCTTTAAAGTTATCAATAGTCTTTTTTCGAAAGCCAAGAAACACAGACTCCTCTTTAATGATTGGTTCACGTTTTTTACCGCCTGGCGTGGACGAAATTTCTAGACCAGGAGTGGGTAACAGTTCCAACTCATTTTCTGATTTTGGTATAATTTTTGGAGTCGTTTCTTCGTTCTTTTTCTTCAGTTTCTTTTTCTTACGAGCTCCACAACGCTCCATTAAGCGATCTAAAATTGAGTTGTTCTTGGGCCTAGTATCAGGAGATGCATTTCTACTTTTAACAGAAGAGCTGCCTTCCTCAGAATCATAGTGATTTCTGGCAAATGAAAAACTAAAGTTCGAGTTGGAATCGACATCGCTGTCTCCAGGCTCATTTTTTATTTTTCTTTTAGAACAATCAATATTTTCTGAAGGAGATGGGGAATTGGGACATGGATCAAGGTCTGGTAAGGATGTAGATAGTCTGTGCATTTGAGGAGGCCTCGTTACGTGGATTAGTGCTGCTGGCATTCGCAACGAACGTTTGTATTTGTAAACCTCTTCTTCCCAACCTGGATGGAAATCGGTACCATCTCCAAATGATTTTACTGTTGCAGATTTACTTGATTCAGAGCAACTTTTTTCAGTACTAGGTTTTCCCCTCTTTACCTTTATCTTGTCGGTTACATTTTTTATTGTTTCCGAATCACTTTCACCACTGCTGTCACTGGTTACTTCAGATTTGACTGCGACATGACACTTTTCAGTTTTTGTTACGTCGGTACTTTCTTCAGTGTCACTTGTTAGAATAGTAGCACTAGACTTAGTAGTCTTGCAGTTTATTAAAGGAATATCTGAATCTGAATCACTTTCACCTTTCACTACACTATCCCCCACTTTATTGCTCTCTGCTTCATTTTCAAGTTCTGGTTTTGGTTCTTCTTTAATAACTACATCTTCTATTTCTTCTTTTATTTCTACATCTAATGGCTTTTCTTTAGTAACAACTGTTTCTAATTTGGCAAGGACATCTGCTTCAACCATCTTTTTTCGTCTGCCACGTTTTTTACCAACACCACTCTTCAATTGTTCCATAAATTTATCACAAGCATCATCAAAAGAAACATCCAATGGAGTTAGAGGTATTGTAGAATCAATTTCCTCATTCACGGTATGTTTGGGATATGCTTTTCTATCTTTTCGCATGTCTACCAATGACTGTCGTTCAAGAACTGGCATCTCTGTTTCCGAGTCGCTATCGGGAAAATCAAAAACGGAGGTTTCTGATGAACTTCTTAGGCCAGATTTGTCTCTGGGAGGTACATTACTAACAGGCGTTCCATTCAGTTCCTCCTCATTTCTACTGAATAATCGCCTTCGCGGGGGATAAGCAACTCGCTCCTTAGTTAATTTTGGCGGACTTCCACCATTAGAGGATCCCGTACTAAGAGAATTCTGCGCTGGTGAGCATTCGGTGCCAGGCTTATTTGAAGGCCGAGAAAGTTGATTTTCGCTTGAGCATCGCATCAAATTGCTATGGCCACCACTGTTGTACATGTTTTGTGTGGGCCCGACTTGCTTTAGTTCAGCTTTTGTGCGAATCCTAGCTGCTGCCAGGAATGCAGCAAGACCATCAAAATCTGCATTAGGATTAGTAATGGTGGCGTGATTGCCATCGTTATGTTTACCGACCATTCTTTCAGAAATTCTGTTGTCTTTCGTAATATCGGCATCGAACTTTATCGAATCGATGGCTTTAGGCAAATGGAATTTATATGTGGGAGGTGTGTTGCTGTTCCTATCGAACAAACTTGTAGCTGCAAATGGCGACATATTGTGACGGCCAACTAGACCTGGCTTGGGCTGTAAAGGTGCCATAACATCTGTAGAAGGCTGCTGCACATCTGATCTTGGGTGATGAAGCGGTTGTTCTTGAGGTTTATGCTGTTCCTGCTCTAATTTCTTCTGCGCTTCCTTAGCACCCTTAATTTCAAGGCTATTTCGTAGCAAACTTAATACTCGTCGGTCAGCAGCACCACCCACGTTATTTCTGTTAGCACCAACAACAGGCAATGACGGATTCGAATTAGTCCTTGACAAGGAATGATGAGAATAGAGAGCTGATTGTTGCTGAGATCCATGATTTGTATAGCCAGGATACTGGTGGGCAGCAGCAGTAGGTACATACGTTTGATTATGACTGGTTTGCATGTTATTATAGTGATTTGTGCTTGTGTATGTCTGAGGAGTTTGTAAGGTGTTATATTGTGGCCTGTGATATGTGGATGAATACAAGTCTTTATTTCGGTCCTGATTTGCAGGCTGATAATTACCATTTACCAACTGTTTACTTGAAACGTTCTGTTTTTGAAGTTGCTCTTGCTGCAATCTTGATTTCGCATACGATGATAACCTCTGTTCAATTTGCTGATCAATCGTTTGTCTCCACACATCAACTTTTGGTATTTTATTAGGAACTATAGTTGACAGTTGTTCGGTTGTCCGTTTTCGCTGGTTATCGTTGGAAGGAACAGCATATAATGTCGACGTTTTGTGAGTTGGTGGGAGAAAATCTATTCGTGGCAGTCCTTGCAATGGTTTTTTGGCAGGTGACTGCATCATAGAATTAGAATTCACATGTGCAGAGGTTGGTACTGAATTCATTACAGAAGTCCGTGGTAAAGTGGACGATTGTGGGGTAACTGCTTGCTGATAGACGTTTTTTCTGTCATAAGCTTGTCTCTGATTTAAGTTATCATAATTGGACTGAACAGGTAATCGTCGATTATCAACTTTGCTCGCAGGCGTTTGGTTTAATGACGGCACATTGAAATTAGGAAGGAAGTCAACTTTTGGTGCACCCGTATTTGACAACTGTGCAGACTTTGCTGTGAGATTCCTCTGAAAAGAATTGGCATAAATGTCATATTGAGGGTATGTCATTGGAGCCTGCATTGGAGAGTGCATTGGAGGTCTACCAGTCTGGTAATACTTTGCCAGTCTTTGAACATCATTTCCATGTGTATCAGTATCATCTAGAGTTGAATCTGCTGATGTTCTAACAGTCTTCACTGACAAATCTAATGGTGATTCACGCTTTTGCTTCATAACAGATGCAATGCCACTGTTTGGTTGACTACTAGTAGCTTGACTAGCAGATACTTGAGACTGCTGAGCCATTTTGGAATTCACAGGTTGATATGTTTTAGCAGTTTCGTGGTGGGTATATGTAGGTTGAGTTTGAAAATTCGAATGACTGCCGGAAGACTGATAATGGACTGATGTTACAGCGGATACACTTCCTGAAGCAGATGAAAACTGACTGTTTGGTTGTGTAGCAGGAGTTGTGGTGTACTGGTAGCCTTGACTAACAGTTGGTCTGTTTTGCTGCACACCATTTGTATATTCGTTGTGACCACTATGTAGCGAATACTGCATGGGTACCCTCGATGAATGTTGGGACGTAATGGGAATATCAGCACCTGATTTAGCAGAATAACTGGTAGATGTAGGTATTGCTGATACTGGTTGCCGAGTCTTATTATTTGCAATTCGCATGGCTTCCCTACTACTTCTACTGGAATGGTAATTAAGTGATGATAGGGCGGCTATAGGAGGTAGGTTATGTGTTGTCCTGTATGGCTGTGACGTTTGCTGATTTTGAGTAGTAGCCCCAACACTGGCCTGATTTTCCTTCATAATATTTACTTCCTGACTATGCGGGGTCGATGCCTTCGATGTTGCATAATTGTTATCGTTGGGAAAGGAATTTTGGGAATGAGAGGCATATGACTGATGTACATAGGAGGGTTCTTGTGGCTGCGAATACGCCTGACTGGAAGCAACTTGATAAGAATGATGATAAGATTGTGACTGTTGCTGCTGAGCTTGGGACTGCATGGGGTAATATGACCGAGACTGTTGATAACTACTATATGATTGAGATGGATGTTGTGAAGTATGGTTCTGTGGCTGTTGGGAGTGATTTTGCGATTGTTGCATTTGATGGTAGGTCTGAGAAGGCATGGAATTCGGTGCTGGCGTTTCTTGAATTCTGGAAGGTGCTCTACTTTGAACTTGTTGCTGGGGTGTCGAAGGTTGATGGTAAGATGGATTTGGTAAAATGTGGGACTGATATTGCTGTTGTTGCGACACATGCTGCTGTTGCTGCTGTTGCTGCTGCTGTTGCTGCTGCTGTTGTTGCTGTTGTTGAACTTCTCGTGAATGGGGTCTCGTAAATTGAAAAGAATGTGATGTAGGGACAGACTGTGGCTGTTCCTGATGAGAAGCTTGTGCATGATAGTTGGAAGAAGTTCGTAGATGTTCTTGAAGCTGATTGACCGTCTGATTATGTGAAGAAGGTCGTGGTATTTCCGATTGATGGGAAGGCGGCCTTTGTAAAGGATCAACCGAAACGCGGTCGCGACTTTGGGTTCTCAACTGGGCTTCTTGATGCGGCGGCCAGTACGAGGTTGCAGATGACGCTCTTTCTTGGCTTTGTTCGGTTCCATAATGACTGCTTTGATGTTCTCCTCCAGTTGTATAAGAAGAATTCGCTGTGGAACATGAAGCAGTAGGCAACCCCTGAAAGTACTGTCGCGCACCCTCTAATACGTTGGTAAAGGTCACATCCATGTCCTGCAGGTTCCACCAGCTCCAACGTGAGCTGCAACAAGAAAAAACCGTTAATATTTCTGTGCTTGCACAAGCTACGTTCTGTATATCAGGGTGTTCAATAAACATGGCATACCTCAGTCCGGGGAAAATAGGACAAAAGAGATAATATTGATCGATACCCGCGAAAATCTAAAAACTCGGACAGTCTGTCTAATGTCTTAGTGCTCCAAAATGAATAAATTTTTCAATAACATATCGTTAAGAAGCGGAACACAAGGTAGTTGAACTTCATAAACGCGATACCTAATTACGCTCGTAAAGTTTCATAGCGAGCGTCGGCGGCGTTTTCAAGGCGAACCCCGACCCGGCGCCGTTGCTATGACAACGGCGTCAGTCATGTTGACGGTAACAAAGATCCGGGCTTCGGTATTAAATGTCGCTCGCTGATTTGAGCTTTTGAAATGGTTTAGACCAAGATTAACAACCTGTTTAAAAGTAGGAAAAACACGCTTGCATTATTCGAACAATACTACTCAAGTAGGTAATGAAATGTGGCATTTACATGGAGAGTGGTGACTGACCCTTAATTTTAATCCGAAAAATATTTCCACAGTACATTCCATATCCATTGATAATACTAACAAATCTTTGGAATTATTATGGGCGTTTTATAATTTTATTGTTGGTAGTGTACTTAAACGCACAAAAAATAAAAAAATCTAGCGTACCTACTTAAGAAAACTACTTGATCCCTACTGTAGGCAACTCTAAACTGTTGTCAAATTATATTTCATTATATTAAATATTTACAAAGTTTTTTGTTGAAATATTATCTAATCTATCAAATATTAAAATTTTATAAATACGAAACTATTGACAAATAACATACCAAACACGTATCAATAAGATATCATATGAGTTGAGTGTTTTAAGCACATTGAATCAATAAATGTAAGTACTATTTACATGTTGTAATTTGTAATTGTTAGTTGTTACTACACAATTTTGTTTAACAGGAATTTAATTATTTAATTTGGTTCATTTTCCTTAATGTCCAACGAAGTTGCATATGAATTGCTAATTAATATAAAACTAGTAGTTGTAGCCGCACAGAAAACGAGACCAATGAACTTTTGTAACAAATTGCTCGGAATATATAATCCAAAATAATGATAAAGTAATAAATCAATAGCTCTAGTGTATTTATCAAACAATATACGGACATTCCTAAGACTCCTATTATTTACGGAAGCGAAATAATAGCAGCGGGACGTCCCATAAGGCGTCGCACGAGGAACAGTCGATTCGATAGGCACTCCTCGAACATCGCCCTCCACGGTTCTGTCGGAGGGATGCGTCATCCCATGCGGGAGATAGAACTATATAATTGCGCACAGCACTACAAATAAGTTGCGAACTACCCTCGCATATATCTAAGGACAACTCCCTAAAATATAGCATTTCAGTTTTAAAGCAACGCTCTCTACAACATCGTACACACTTCTAGTATGAACGATTATAATGAGATGAGATTTTGTTAACACTTACTACTCCAAACAATTAATATCATGATGCCGTCACAATCTACGAGAATGGCAAGAATATTAAATCAAATCAAATTTTCGAGACGAAAAAGACAACAAAAAAGAGCAGAGGCAAATATCACACAAATAAGCAACGATGTAATAGGAAAAAATAAGCAACGATGTAATAGGAAAGCAGAGAAAATGGAAAACTTCTTGAGGTAGGAAACACGAACATAAAAGTAATAATAATTACAGCAACGTCTAATATTCGTATTGAAATTTTGATGAACATCTTCAATAAATGCATGTTACAGAAGACACAGTCTGAATAACTCCAGCTATATGCTACACAAACTAAAGGAAAATTATGACAAACTGGGTCTAACAATTAAAAGATGCAACACTACTAGAAGAAAAAACGAATTGAAGCAAAGAAAAAATAATATCGAAACGAAGTCAGAAAAACATAATCAAAAGAGGTCAAGGAAAGCAATTCATTCGCCCAACTAAATTTCCACATCATCTTAATACACTCTAATTGTGACCAAATGTTGAAGTCATATGGAAATAAATTAAAGCTTCCATGATATTCAATGTCGATCAAATCCAAGAAACTCCACTCCCCTTGCTCCACCAAATAGACCTTTCAGTAAACAAAAAAACAATCCATAAATACTATCCAAGTCTAATACAAAAAAAAATCTACCGTCCACAAAAAGACTCCACTCTACACAAAAATCGCATCTATAAAGAACCCTATAATAAAGGAGTCATTACCTCACAAGAGTGTCTTTTATTTACACATCTTACTTGAGGCACTGAACGGTTTTAAATGCACCCTTTCCGATCCTACAAAAAATCCGGAGATGTGGACCCTTAAAGAATAGAATGAAATTGCATCACAAGGCTGCCAAATACGGATAATCATATGGTGTACCAAACAAACATTGCTGAGGTCATTCAACTCCACCCACTAGGTATTGTCCCGACATGATTCACACACACACAAACGCACACACGCACACAAACGCACACACGCACACAAATGCGCACACAAACGCACACACGCACACACAAACACGCGCGCACGCGCGCACAGACACACACACACACACAAATACACGCGCGCGCGCCTGAATAAAGAACCAGCAACCACACAGCCTTTCCATCGAAGCCAAATTATCTCCCCATTCGAGGTTGGAAACGAAATCCCACAAAAATCTTAACAGATTGTTACCTTTCTGCCTCAATTGTTTTTCCTGTCCCTAAGCAACCAACACATAAATAGAATAATACTGACACTATGCCATGCAATAACACTAGTATTCCCGATCGAAACTGAGTCACCAAGTATTAGCTGTCAACTATACAACCCTCAAATGTCCAAGTCAACAGATACTTAAGTAATTATTTTAACGGAACTCTTTAAACTGCTATTTCTTGCAGACAGTCGAGATAAAGCACGCCTAATTCGTTGACTAAACGCAGTTAGTACTGCCGATCATAAGCAAAACTGCTATTCCACGATGACCACAATGATCATATCATTTTTACTTTCATATTATAGTAATGAAGTGAGTTTAGAGTAACTCCAGACGAAATATTCCCAATTATAAGCTAACGTCAAGATATGCGCAACAAATCTCTAAATAAACAAAGAGGGGTAACAATATAACAAAACGATAAAAAGTATTGTATACTAGTGAATCACCCGAGCTACGCTTCGGTTCGCTAATTTAAGAGATTCATTAATATAAATTTAAAAAAAGGATGCATAGGCCGGGAATCGAACCCGGACTGCCCGCGTGGCAGGCGAGCATTCTACCCGTGAACCAATGATGCTTCGTTGAATAAGGCGCTGCTATAATAGTATATGAACATTGAGGGTTTTATAATTTAATTTTACTGTACTTTAAAAACCGGCTTACGATCTAAGTCTAAAAATTGGCAAAATTTTAAGCTAGCATACAATTTAATCGGTTCAGTATCTTCGGAGGAGAGCGAACAAACATACAAAGAAAGAAACCACCGTTTTTATGGTATAGATGTCGCAATATTGCTTAGAGCTTACCGAACGAACATGACAAAGATTATTTCTATTTGAAATAGATTTCTTGTGAAGAAGTGGACGCATATCTAGAATGATCCTTGATAAAACCTACACAAAACAAAAAACAATGAGAATTAAAAGAAAATCGTGAGTACTACTAAAATCAAATGATTACTATGATATGGCCATCTGTATACTAGGTGAGTTTTTTAAAGTGTTATAAGGCGATATTTCGAAAATGGTATAAAATATTTTGATGAAATTTTGGTGAACTAATAGGGAGATTTGAGGGGGAGGGCATATATTTAAACGTATGTTTTATAATTACCCCCTTCTCTATTTTGAGGGGAGGGGGTAAATCAGGAATTTTAAATAGGATGATGTACTTTTGTTTATAAAATTAGAATCTACGTAAAAAACTACATATGTATATGTAAATACATTTTTTTGATTTGCTTTTTCGATTACGGAATTATGATTTATTAGGTTACAAAATAAAAAAGAATAACAATCGTTAAAACGTTAAAATTTTCGTGTGACAAGTAAAAATAACTCATTACCATAGAAACGAAAAATAATTCGGAAATAAGTGAACTTCATTTATTCGTAAAATTTATTTATTTTTTAAATTCAATCGAAATTTAGTTAATCATAATTTCGTAACCAGTAAATCCAAAAATGTTTTGTACACATACGTAGTTTGTTACGTAGATTCTAACTTTATAAACAAAAGTACATCATCCTATTTAAAATTCCAAAGTTACCCCCTACCCCTCAAAATAGAAAAGGAGGGGGTAATTATAAAACATACGTTTAAATATGTTCCCCCATCTCCCTATTACATCACCAAAATTTAATGAAAATATTTGAAACCGTTTTCGAGATACTGCCTTGTAACATTTTAAAAAACTTTCCTAGTAGAATGACTTAACAGTAGATGAACGAAACAAACTGAGAATTAACCCCGGTAGAACTAAAACACGATTGCAGTGCATTCAATTTAGAAGTAATTTCGTGTCATTAGATAAGAATTCATTCATTTATTCAAAATCTATAGCCTCTTTTTTTACTTACGGTGCCGAGGACCATTCATACCCCGCGGGAAGTGCAACGGAGGTAATGCGCCGTATGTAACTTACATTATACTCCCCCGCATGCAAACATACTACACACTCGCCAACTTACAGCTAAGTGAGTTCAAATCCAGTGCCGCTCCGAGAAAACTCTCGGCTACGGCCAGATTTGAACCCATGTCCACCTGGTTGCTAAGCAAGCTACAAACCCACTCAACCACCCAGGTGGCCTTAGATAATAATATGTGCATGAATTAAATTAAACTCATTTAAAATCGACCAATTCGTAGTAGCATCATTAATAACTAATACATTTGACAGAGGCCACATTAATAACTAATACATTTGACCGAGACCAAAGAATCATCAATTCCATCTAGCAAGCGTAATGGTCGTGGAGAAGGTAAAGGTATCGACTTTAAACAGAATTGATAATTACATCGACAAACCTTTATTAAGAGCCCGAAAGTTAAAACTTGGCAAATTCCCAAATAAAACCAATCAATAGCGATACAAATATGTTCCAGTTTGCGAAACCGTTCACTTTCACCTTCACGATAAACTTCCGTAATTTTGCAATTAAACTTCTTCCAGAAGCGCGATTTCGCTTACTAAAATTTGTAAGCAACGACCTGCAGGGGAGCTGATGGAAAATGAACAGACCCTTTAAAAACTGAAATTAAAAATTAGAGTTTGCGGAACGCTCGCTGTCGGGGTTTTCAGACAAGGTTCGTTTAAATCCGTCGTTTCTCTATAACAAAACTGCATGGTTTGGGTGGGTTACATTTACTTTTTGAAAACTGAATTTACCTTTCAAATTTCTAAGGACACTCAAAAAGTGTTATTTTTTTATTTGGCGACATTTAACGACTTATAAAAAAGAATTGTAATGCTTTATAGGTAATAACATTTAAACTACTAAACAAACTATATAACAGTGTATAATTTTATCACAAATATTGTTGGCTATACATATACGCATAAAAATAACGTTCGGAGTGTCATACATGAGCGACTGACTGACCTTGACGTTTATTTCTAGGAGACCAAAAAACTATTTAAAAATAGACGCAACACCTCAATTTTGTAGGTTACCTAGATTAACAATATTTAATTGTTCACCAAGGAAAACGGCGCATCGTTCAACAAAAATTAATTGATTCCGAACTATTGGAAAAACAAAGGAATAATGACATTATTCGTGCATTTATATCATAGTTTAAGATTGGCCAGTTTTTTTATTTACTACAGTACTATTACTAATTTTCGACCAAAGGTAATTCTTCAAATCTTCGGAATACAATTCACGGTTTAGAAACACAGCCAACGAAAACCAAGGGAATTTTAACGTCTCCAATATAAAAGTAGAGCACTTCGTCGAGAGACGCTTTATTCGATTTTGATCATAAACAGATGCTGCTTTATAAATTCAACACTCAATTTCTACTCAACTGGACGAGGGCGGAAAAGCGCATTTTACGGAAAGTCTCCGTCCACGGAGAGCAGCTTCTTCTACTTAGGTCTAGGGCTCCGGACAAAGCCAATAAAGAAAGTGAATAGTCGCTGTGCAAACGACAGAGTCACAACTTGAGAAGCGTCTAATGTGTAGAATAAGCGGAGACAAAGAATTTTCCTGCTCGCGGCAGCGCGAAAACCCGGAATACACCTGAAACTGAGCGTTTCGTGTTTTGGGATGGAAATAAACCCAATTAAACTTAAAACGTTGCATAATTGCAACGCAAGCCGCCATTCGACATCTCGGAACGATAATGGTTTCAGGTTTGAAGACGGAATTTTCCTCGTTATTCGAGGTAAAACTTGGCGCAATTAGCCAAAGCGGGCCTAAAGTAGGTTAAAAATTAATGCTCGCCTAAAATATAAGGAAGAAAGCGCCGAATAATGTTTGCCAAACTTCAGCTTTGGTAGAGGATCAAGAAAGTTTAAGACATACTTCCTTAGTTGTTCGCGTGATTAAGATACTTCAGGTACTCGAGATAAGTTATTTCCAGAGATTCGTCGAACGCAAATATAAACTTATAAAACACGCGGATTTCCGCTAAGTTGGCTATGTTGCATGAAGTAAACGTTCAACTTGCGATAAGAACAGTACACAACACAACCGATATAATTCCATCGTTTTATAAATTACTTTTATCGCCTATAGAGAGGATCGATATACATAATACACTTAGGATATCGTGTGCGCTTCATAACACTTAATAACATAATAGTTCTATAAATTCCCGTTTTTCAAGTACAGCAATGGATTATCAACAATTTCATTTTATTGAAAATACACAACAGTCCATTTATCCAAATGTGTCTGCAAGCGCGTTGTAAAAATTAGTACAAAAAATTAATCAAAACAAGCCTAATTATTTACACTTAACTCTGGCTACTTACATATAAGTACTAGATTTGTATGATAAAAGATAAAGAGATATTAAACCATTTATATAATTTTCGCATTCGCCACTGGTATATAATATATAAATTAAAATGCCGTTTTCGTTTTTATTTGTATACTCATATACAGAATGTTTAAATGGTTAAAATGGCAAGGTACGTTCTCGAAGTCGAGATAAACCAAAAGTTTCTATGAACATTAGTCCGAAATCGCATCGTAAGGAAGATACAGCTCAACAGCTACTACCTTGCAATGGGTAAACGATGCGCAGTAGCCGAAATAGTATAAGGTAACGACCGACGGAGTTGATCAAGTGTGAACATCGGGCATATTCTAGTACAAAGTGAATGCAATTGAACGACAGCATGGTTCGAACTTCAATTTGTCTATGTTTTTCACTCTCTCTTGCAAGCTAATATACAAGGTCCGGCAGAATGTTTACGAGAAATGTCAGTTTACCTGTGAATATGGAGCATTGGTCAAATATTCAACGTTATTTTGTGATTGAAGCTTATTTTAAAAATAACAATTCTGTTGTAACCACCCAGCGTTTAATTCGTCGTCACTTTCATTCAAATCCACGAGATGCAGTTCCTAGTCGAATAACATTTAATAAGTGGGTACACAAGTACGCATACTTAAAAATTCTGAAAGGGTAAGAGCAGCTTCAAGAGTGCCAGCAGCAAGAAGGAAGTCACTTGACTGTAGTAATATTTAAAAAATTAAATTTCCGTGTTTCCTTAAGAACTTTTTGTTTGATTTTTGAATAAAAATTTAGCCGTTAACAAAAACAACTCAATTTAAAATGGATACTTCATTCTGCCGGACCTTGTATGTTGAGCGGTGTAGCTCTAAAAAGAAACATAAAACAAGGTTTTTATTTAACTAAAATAACAAAGATGAAGCAATTTTGGTGTAATGTGGCACATTTACGCGATTATATATGCTATATTATATGACTCTGGAAAAGATTAGTATACGGTTTCAGATGGGGTGTAAGACGCTTTTATCGCAACTTTTTACAGTCCAAATTTTTGTTAACTAGTTATATAGTATACGAAAAGGTTACACATATTTTACAAAAAACGATACTCTTATTTCAAATCGCTGAAAAGGCATTTTGAGAAACGCGAACCTAGATTGAAATTAGCTACTTCCGCAATACAATTTTGAGACACCCTGTATAATGCTATTTCACTATACATATTTATATTTATCTGTAGTTAATTAATTTTTATGTAATACAGATATTTGGTTAATTTTACGCACTATACATGGTGTTCCAAAACGTACCGGAAATATTTCAAAGATGATTTCCAGAACTTATTTAGAGTGGAAAAGTCCATACAAACATATCTCCTAAATGTTACCGTTAACGAGTTATTGTTTATTTCATAATTTATGTGGCTAAAATTTTAGTCCAACGGATTTTATTAAATACTTTTGTTTTTATCGGAAATATTATAATAGACCACTGCCAAAAGTGACATCATTCAGAGAACACACTTTTTCGAAATACATTTCATTATTTTAATTATAAGAAATGTTCAAAATGATCTCCATTGTGTTCAATACACAAAGCCGCACGTCGCAGAAGAGGTCGATGCATTCTTGATATGATTGATATCGGCAGCCTGCTGTGTTCTTTGGCGTAGTTCTCCTAGCGAGTGTATTTCAGTTGCATAAACGATCTGTTTAATGTGACGCCAAAGATAAAAGTCTAATGGAGCCAGGTCCGGCGAACGCGGTGGCCATACTACGGGTCCTGCTACTCCAATCCATCTTCCCGGAAAATCTGCATTAAGCCAAGCTCTAACACGAAGAGATTGATGTGCTGGTGCCCTATCGTGTTGATCCCACATTGCACATCTAATATTTAATGGCACATCTTCCAGTAATAAGGGTAAACAGTTTTCTAGAAAATATTCGTAATTCGCACCATTTAAACGGCGTGGCAGTTCAAATGGTCCAATCAGACGATCATTAAGAATACCAGCTATCACATTAACACTAAATCTATTTTGAACATTCGAGCGTATTCTTAAATGAGAATTTTCTGAAGACCATTCATGAAAATTGTGATAATTAGTGATACCATCTCGTGTGAAAGAAGCGTCATCGGTCCATAAAATATGCCGTAGTAGGTTTTAATTATTTTGTAACCAATTACAAAACATTAAAGGAGCCTCAAAATCATTACCTAGAGCTTGAACTCGTTGATGATGATATGGATATTATCGAGCACTTCTTATTATTATTCAAACTTGGTTTCTACATATTCCAGTACGTAATGCAATTCTTCGCACACTTAAAGACGGATCTTCGTGTAATAAATCAAGAACTTGCTCGTTTATGGGTCTACGGACAACTCCTTGGCCGACCGCATGTCTTGTATTGAAGGTGGCATGTTACCTCAGCTGATGATGTGAATTAACAAAAACTGCACGCGTAAGCAGTCTTCTATTGGGGTATCTTCTACGTTATGCTTGTTGTGCTGCTATAGTATATTACATACCGAGGTGGAAAGTGTTTCATTCCTGTCGAGAGATTAAGTAGTTAACCGAGACGCGTAGCGTCGAGATGAACTTTATCTTGAGACAGGAATGAAACTTTTCACCGTGGTGGTATGTATACTATTTTATTCGCAACCACTTTATTCTAAACAATAATTGGAAACATTATTATATTATGATACGACAGGTTGTGGCGCGCATGAATGGATCAACGAGATTCCCAGTGTCCCTACCTACACAGCGGTCCGGAATGGATCGCGCATGAATGGATCAACGAGATTCCCATTGTCCCTACCTACTTAGCGGTCGGGAATGGATTCATTTCCAACCGGCAATCACTTTTCCGACCGGTTGGAAAGTTATAAGTTGGGAATAGCTCATTTTCCAACTTTTTAAGTCAGTAATGATCTTATTACATATATGGTTGCGAATAAAAGCATTTCCAATTCCATCACACAGCCCGTAAACATAATGAATATCTGCATATTCTTCATTTGAAAATAGCATTGGCATTGTGAATTACGATGGGAATAAAGATACAAAAAGAAAGCAAATAACATCAGTATCACAATAATAAGTTGACGGTTACAAAAAAGAATATGTTCAACACGATGTTCAAATGCTACAAAAAAAAGACGCGATCATGGCAACTAGATCAGTATCCGTTGGACTAAAATTTTCGCCACATAAATTATGCAATAAACAATAAATAATTCGTTAACGGTAATATCTAGGACATGTTTATATGGGCTTTTCGACTCTAAATAAGTTCTGCAATTCATCTTTGAAATATTGCCGGTGGGTTTTGGGACATCCTATACACATTTAAGATTAATGTTTATAATGAATTTATTTGCACGAATTTATTTCATATATATGTATACTAAATATTTACAACGGAATTAATCAAACTCGAACGTCTAAAGCAAACACACTTTATAGTATTTTTGCAGTATGGATTCTAAATCCGTCCTCTTTCTTTTTTCGTGTAATAGGTACTACTATAGTTGTGATGTAGTGACATGTTACTAAAATGTGTATGGTAATTTCTATTCTTTAAAACAGTATCTACCTGGAAGTATTTAGTTAAAAATAACCAATCTCACTGCAAAACATAGCACACTAAACGTGCATAATAGAAATAATAAGAAAGAGCTGAAAAAAAATAGTATTGATAAGATAAACACACATATTTGTCTTTATATATATCTGTGTATCCAGAACACTCTGAAGTTAGTTGCAGACACTTAAGCCATGTAGCTTGAGACTAGCGGCCTAATTACAGTTTTTTATAAATATAAATTAAAGTAGAACTAATATAGAATATATAATTTAATAACAGATAATTATTATTATTACAGATAGATATGGCCCCGCGAGCAAATGCTCGCCTCTCATCTACCTATCTATTTACAGTCTGTTCATTTTCCATGTAAATCAGAGTAATTTGAGATCATTCTTAAAATATTTATAGAGTGTAGACATTTGTCAATAAATATACCTGTACGTTAGATTATTCCATTTTTGACATTCTAAGAATAATATGTTGACATTTATAAATGAGAAAATGACATTTGATTGGCATTTGTTAAACAAATGTGTTGGTACATTCTAAAAATATACAAACTCGAAAGCCTACTAGAATCTCATAAAAAATGAACAGGCTATATTATATCGGTTGCCTAAAATTGTAGAGAACATAGAGCATACCTGTACTAGACAGTAATGGATTACTATTTTACCAAGAACAAACAAGATGGTACATGTACTATTGTACTTGTTGCCTAGCTACCAAAGTAATTATTGCATTTTCAATTTCGGTTAATCTTATGGCCAATAGTATTTGAACTTTTTCACTCTAAGAATTGCCAAAATTCCGTAAAATTATAGGCAACCTGTATATCCGGAATGCTTTGAAGTTGGCTGCAGTCACCTATGCCATCTAGCGTGAGGCTAGAAAAATAATTCGTAATAACGGTTTTCGATAAATACATTTATCTACTTTGCGTTCGCTCGTCGGCGTCGTACCCTAAATCCGTGCGTGCTACAAAATGCTTCTTATAAAACTCGTATCATAATATACTATTATCTACTTTGCGTTCGTACTGAGGCTATTACGATACGCGTTTGCGTATCGTAATAGACATAAAGCGATGCTATAATAAAAATACAAAAATTTTTCATTTTTTGCTTAAAAAAGTGGCAAAGTAGATAAAATACTGTATGATACCTCGTTTATAAGGCATTTTGTAGCACTTCCTCCTTTAGGGCACTCCTCGCTTCGCTCGTCGTCTACCCTAAATCCGTGCGTGCTACAAAATGCTTCTTATAAAACACGTATCATACATAATATACTATTTCAGCACAGACCATTATTAATAGTGAGTGATTCTCAGTTACCGAATTATAAAGTAAGATATAATGTATAATTTAATATTTAATAACAGATATTGATGTGTTAAAACTGGGGCGCAAATAAGAGACTTAAAAACAAGGGGCCATGGCCCCCCGAACCGTGAATTAATTGATAATTTAAAAATATATAGTTCAAATATAAATAGGTAAATTGTAACATTGTAACTCACTTTCATTTCATATGGGCATATTGCGCCTGCGTGTTAAATATAGTATACATAGCATATAATTTCAGCATAGCTGTTTTAACCTGCCTCTATTACAATTTGTAATTGCTATTTTTTAGATGTAATTAGCGACTATAAAGCTGTTCTTAATTGCACCGCATTATAAAAACTATACTTCTGAAAAATAATAAATGCGGCAACAATACCCCGTCATGCGCCTGTTACATACGTAAGTAGTGGCAATTCTGGCCCATCAATACAAACACAAAAACATTTCAAAATGTTGGTAGATGTTAGTTACTTTCCTGTTACACTCAATTCAAAAAGGGGTTGATATAGTTTGTACCTCTCCGTAAATGACCATTGTATAGCTACATTATAGCTACGAAACGAAGATTTATCATAATAACGTTGATTGTTATTTGGAACCCCAGACCATAACAATTCCCCCCTTGGGTTGAAGACAACATTGATGATCCCTCCAAACCGGGAGGTCCCTGTGGAGAAATGAGCAATAAATTGTTCACCAACACAAGTCAACAAGTTAGGATATTTATTATACATACGAGAACAAACCGAAGATATTACTCACCTAAACAACAATTGAACTACTACGGATTTAAGATTGTATTTGTTACACGTTTCACCCCTACACGAATCGCAATTCAGCAAGAAATATGAGCAATCGCCGTTTTAATAGGTACAACATAACCACATTGGTAGTGTATCCGTATTTTATTTATGGTATATTGTTTTAACTTGCTCAATACTACTAGAATATTTATGCCCACCTTGTAAATGTCAGATTTTAGTACATAATTAAGAAGTATTACGATTATCTGCAGCAAACAACTTCGTTTTTGTGTGATGTAACAGATTCGGTCGTAGTTAAAATTATTGGCGTAAAAGTACAACAGACATTACGCCGACACCATCGCCATGCTGACATAGCTTAGAGGCGAGGCTTTTATCTCTAAATCAATAAAACCTCCTTTTGTTGCTGCATTGCAATTTCTCACTTCTTTGTTGCGTGAGCCGAGTAGGAAATCGATGACCTGCATTCGCGAGTGGATGACCTCGCAGATTTACTGGACAGAACGACAGGTCCAATGACAGGTTTGGACAAACAGCTTTAGCGAGTCTTCTAACTGCCCCGGAATTTAATTAAACCGGAGATCAAGTTTACTTACCTGATTCGGCACGACTTACAAAATGTAGAAAGCTGGAAGGTTTCCTTTTTTGTAGGTCGACGAGAAACTGATAACCGAGCGAGTGTCTGCTATAGCGAAACAATACGAACGGAATTGCAATGAGGCACAAAATCGAGATTCCGGGATTATGGAAATGATAAAAATAGTATGGAATATAGAATTGGCATGGAACAACGTAGAAAGATATTTTACAGCTACTGAGTTATAACAGAGTAGAAAGTAATATCGCATTGCATAGAAATCAACATTGTAAGAGAACACAAAATATGAAACATAGTAGTATAGTAGTAACCATGCGTTAATTAACAAGGAATTTTTAATACACCTTAATAACGATACGAATTGTCCAAAAAGTTGAAATAATAAAAAACGACTTTATTAGGAGTCCGATAAAGTACCTATAGCTAATGTACCTGTACACGTTATTATACACAAACGTTGACATCAGTAGTTTACTTTTCCACGGCCATAATTTACACTTGAAAATTGTAGTTTAAAATGTGTTCATTCCATTAAAAATTCCTTCAATTACTTTTATTCTCTTCATCTACTAATGTATAATTTTGCACGTGTCTAAAAAAAAAAAGAAATATCGATTCATTCACTTATAATATTTAGCTTCTTTTACTTTTCGATGTCGAAGACCAATCCTATCGCGCGGGAAGTGCAACGAAGGCAATAGGTAGCATTAGCATGCAACTTGCATTACGTTCCCCCACAATCGAATACAATGCATTCAACTAATCTAACATAAAGCTAACTTAACTAATAAGTTCAAATCCATTGCCCCCCGAGTAAATTTTCGGCTATGGCTTCTTCCAGCGTACGAAATCTGTAGAAATGAATGAAGAAATTTTTAGTGAAAGAATTATCTGCCTTGATTTATTGTTGTAAAAAATACGATTTATTTTCCGATGCGTGTTTTGGTTGATACGCGTGTCGCGCCTCACCAGTTACTGATTTATTTGCACCGCGTAGCCTAGGAAATAACGGGATGACGTCGGAAATAGTTAGGGGAAAGCTGAATTTTAGTCAGTCATTAGACCACTACAAAAGATATATTTTCCAAAAACTTTCAGTACCTTGCCCATGTGGTTCTCACTCAATGCACCATCGAACTTCAGATTCGCAGACTTCAGAAAACTGCTTAATATCTAAGCCAATGGTCGTAGCGGTGTAGTTTTTTGACTTTATCCTAAAAAAATGTGCTAAAAATATTTTTGTTTGAGTTTGTGCTAATGTTCACATATGTTTTAATTTGAAGAAATTGAAATAAAGTGCATTTTAATTTTAAAAATCAAAGTTTTGTTTCATCATTCTAGCTTGTTTAAAAATTACAAAATAAGTTATTATGCTATAGAGTTTTAACTATATACAATCAAAATCTACAAAACTACAGAGTCGCTCGTCAAACGGAGTGTCATTTTCTTCTAGAAAGACAGGTGAGTGGTAACATGACAATCCATTGCAGTGCTCATACATTACGGAGCAATTCAAGCCCGTTTTTTGCATCCACAATATTTTTCATATTCTGGAGGATACGAGGCAAAAGACAGTGAAGTAGCAACATGTCTCATTGCTTTCTTCTTTTGTCCGTTCCTTTTTACGTATTCTACATTCCATCGTCATTCAGTTGTCAAAAGTTTATCTTCTAGCGACGTTTGAACATGAATACAAACTCTCAGACCCTGTTGATGCAACGCGTATGATGTATATATGTGAGAGTTTAGTAAAAAATATCTTTATAGTAACTTAGGTTAGGGTTCTGAAACGGAAGCAGCGTATTTCATTTAATGGCTTTGAGTTTTTAGAACCCAGAAAACGTCACCTGAAGCTTAAGAGCCAAGCGAATATTTTTATTCAAGCAGGGATTCCTCGAGAAGAATTGTTTACCAGTGAGGAAAATTGTTCGTATTCTTTCTTGTATGGGCTGAACAAATACTCAATTTTTAAAACGAAGCTCGTTGCTCGTTACTTCCGCTTGATAACCCTAACTAAAGGTCAGTATTAAGGACACATGTTGTCTTGGCAAAACTTCCTCGCATCAAACGCGTCTCATCAACATCGTTTGAGAATTTATTTGCAAGTATAAATGTCCTCGTCGCCAGTAAATGAACTTCTAGCAACTGAATGAATATGGAAGATAGAATACGTAAATGAGGGAGGGTGTACAAAAGAAGAATACACCTAGTATCCTGCAGCTGTAAGTCAGAATGTGGAAAATATTGTGAATGCAAAAACGCGGGTTTGAAATGCTCTGCAATGTGTGAGCACTGCAATGGATTGTCATGTCACCACTCACCTGTCTTTCTAGAAGAAAATTACACTCTTTTTGACGAGTGACTGTAGTTTTTGTAGATTTTGACTGTATATACTGTAAATAATTAAAAGTCTATAGTATTGTAACTTATTTTGTTATTTATAAACACGCTAGAAGGATAAAACAAAACTTTGAATTTTAATATTAAAATACACTTTCTTTCGGTTCCGTTAAAATTAAGAAACAAGATATAAAGCAATTTTCTAGTCTTCAAATATGAAGTTCGAAGGAACACTGATGAGGAACCACAGGAGGTAGGGGCTGAAAGTTTTGAGAAAATTGATCTCTTCTAGTAGCCTAACAACTGGTCAAATCTCAGCTTTCCTCTAACTATTCCCAACGTCATCCCGTTATTTCCTGGGCTACACGGTGCAAATACGTGACCGGCGAAGCGCGACACGCGTATCAACCAAAACACGCAGCAGAAAATAAATCGTATTTTTACAACAGTAAATCGATGCAGATAATTCTTTCACTAAAAGTATTATACACATTTTGCACGCTGGAATATGTATTTATGTGCAATCGTTTTCAAAATACCTCGATGCTGAAATGTATACCGAGTAATTGCGGTACGCTTTGTTTAAACAATTTCTGTAGCATTTGTTAAAAATAATTTTGAGATTTGAAAATTCAAAACTAAGCTTGTAAATGCGATATACGCAAAATTCATCAATTTTCAGTAATAAAAAAATCGGAAAATATGTTTCTGTTTTTTTGTAATCGTAAAATAATGAAGCCCTCCATATTTACATCCGCAAGGTAATTTCAGATACTGTACATATTAAAACTAGATCTTCGAGTGCACACCCTATGATCGAATTTATGGTCCTTCATTCCTGACAAGGTTTGTTGGACAGAAAATTTAATAGAGTCGAGCCTCGATTATTACTAGATAATAATCCAGATTATCCAATATCAATGAAGTTCTCGTATATATGTGCCAATTGGATTAAACAGTCGGATGTTACAAAACAAATAAGCAATCTATAACTGAATAATGATTACACTAATAAAACAAATAGTGTGGTGTTATTCTAGACGTTTTATTAACATCATGATTTACGAACCGAGGAGTTTATTTAAAAGTGAATACTCATAACGCTAAATAAATACATAGTTAGGGACTGTATATTTTTATTTTTAGATTGGCTTCTATCGATTAATTTGCACTTGTGAATTGCAAGGAAAACGATATTATTAATCTGGTAATGCAACATCTCCATAAAACGTGTTTATAAACAGAGTACTTATTCAAAGCTCTTTAAATGCAAGCATTCGCTATATGCTTTTATAACGAGTATAATATACTCAGTATACGTATGTATATTTTTGAAATCGATGTCACTTTGGTAAAAACATCAACACGAATTTATTAACGTTTAGCGTGTTTTATTGCCACAAATAGGTAGTTTACTTACTCCAGTTCATAACTGCCAATGCAAAATGCTATCGAGCATGGAAATGGCATTTATTTGTATCCCGCTTAATTTTCTACTACGCACGAGCGACGCCTCGTTTAATAATGGGCGCCAAGAATGACATTCATTTGATTTTTACGGCCTTCATAAAGTCCCGTAAAAATCTATTTAGGTAAGCAACACACACGCACAGAATTCCTTCAGGCAAACGCCGACTTATTTTATTTACTACAAGCCGGGCGCGTATTTGCAAATCGCTGCGCCGGAGAATTTCAAGTTCATATTTATTTATACGACCGCAACCATTCGGTTTGAGAGATAACTGGAATAATTCACAACATAAACTTGAGTTATGCAAGAGCAATGTTTGAATGTACACGGAAGTGTGTTGCACAACTGATCGACCAAGTCCGTTATTATATGGTTCCTGGGCAGAACAAGTGTGTATTTTGTAACCACAAGCATGGAATTCGGAATACATATAACAACTATGCATTTTAAATGGTCGTCATTATAAACCATCCCAGAGCCTTTCCGATTGTTGCATCAATTGTTAAAAATCCATTTTACCATACATACAAGCATTCTAAAACAAAATTATTATATAACCTCATGTGTAGGGCTGGGCGATATTGAAATTATTCTAATATCGATTATCGATAACTCAGAAATATCTATATAGTATTTCAAGTAGTTGAATCGCATTACTTGTTGAATAATTGTATCATCTACTGCCAGCTTACATCGTATTGAGTGTTTAGAGATCATCATTGCCTGTGTTTTTTCATGTGATATAAGCATATTCAACCTTTCCTATGTTGTTTTGAATCTGTATAAGAGGCGCTGTAGGCCGTCTTCATATCGATACATATCAACAGTTATCGAAAAATATCGAGTTATTGATAATTATCGATAAAAATCAATAGTTATCGATAAATTTGTATAAATATGGGTAGTATATAGTCTATTAAGGATTTCAGTATGTATTATATATAGATATCGGTATACATATAATAGATATACAGATTGCGGCAGGCAACTAGGACCATAGCAAAAGCAAGGGGACCTTACGTGTGGCCGTAATTGTATAAAAAATTAAAAAATCGAATATATACCGTGTATTTATAATGATCCGAACGACCTACCGCTATCGTACATTGATTGTTCGTTTGTTAAACACAATTACGGCCACATGTAAGGTCCCCTTGCTTTTGCTATGGTCCTAGTTGGCTGCCCCAATCTGTATATCGATATACAATAAATTAACGATCACGTTAAATTTTGTTTTGTTTTAAATAAAATAAAAACAATTTGTCCCTTCCAATTTGTTCCTTCGAACATAAAAACATAATAATTACAGTTGTTGCGCAGGTATATACATACATAAGAAGGCGATTTTTATCGAACAAACTTATTTTCATAGGAGCATTTGATTGGCATGGTAATATTTCGAGAAGGAAAGGCATGGAAAAATGTCGAGAGCCCAGTTCTAACGATTTTTTCATATCCCCTTTTTTAGTTACTTTTTTCAGGTTTTTCACATAGCGATATTAATCGATCTATCGATATATATTGAGCTATCGATAAATATCGATACGCAACAATCTGTCGATACATATCGATATGTGAAAAACTTGAAAAAATGTAGTTAAATATCGTCGTTATATAGATATTTACAAAATGGCATATCGTTAAACGATATATCGTTATTTTTGCCCAGCCGCACTCATGTGTAATTGCAAGAAGTGTCACTGCATTCGCAACCATATATGTAATGTTAACATTCCTGACCTCATTTGAGTGGGGGAAGTCGTACATTTCAGCCCGCTAATTCCCGCACTCACTTCCCGCTCAAGTGCGGGAAGTGAGTGCGGGAAGTACATTCCCGACCGTTGAGTAGGTAGGGATACTGGGAATCTTGTTGATCCATTCATGCGCGTCGCAACCTGTCGTATCATAATGTAATAATTTTTCCAATTATTGTTTAGAATAAAGCGGTTGCGAATAAAATAGTATACAAACCTCGACAGGAAGTTTCCTTAGTCTCGAGATAATAGCTGATTTCGACGCTTCGCGTCTCAATCAGCTAACTAATCTCTCGACAGTAATGAAACACTACCCATCTCGGGCTGTAATATACTATTGTTATTACATTCTCTTACCGGTCGAGTTTACTATCTAGTAGATAATGTTTAAATGAAACCCAAGCACGCAGGTGTAAAGTAACTACGCAGTATTTATTATCGAGCTCATGCTCTTAGTTTTCATTAACTACGGAAATTTAATGTTATCAAAGTTGTGCTCGATGTCTACACTAATTTAGATAACCGTATCAGAAAATAGTGGCGGTTCGCTATAAGAAGCCATGGCTCTACTATATCAAACCATTCATTCAATATTTTATTATTCTGAAGGAAACATTTTTTGTACTAATTTTTCATGATTCTTCTCGTTTTGAAGCTTAAACAAAGCTCGAGTAATTTTTATTTCGTGAATATGAACTGTTGGATTAAACGCTGCTTACTTTCATCACGCATTTGTGCCAGATCGAAGCGGCTCTCAGCTTTTCGACAGTTTATAGACTGTAGCGGGAGTTGAGAGGCAAGAAGTAGGTCCAAAGATAAGGATATTTTATCTTTCAATGGAAGCCATTTCAGTGTAGGATCCAGACTTAAGCCTCGAGCAGCCTCACTCGACTTCAGATGAAGTATGGCCACGTCCGCAGAACATATACTGAAGACCGTGTGCATAAGTCCGACAGAAGAGACATTGGGGTTTTCGCAAAATAATTTAAATCACTATGCTATTTATGATATATTTTATTATACTCATAATTTACTGCATTTATGTGTCTCAATCAGTGGAGATGCAAGTTTTTTTTGTAGAATTACCTATACATTTTGTCAGTCCATATGCGAAATATTTAAATTTCGGGATATCGGAATCTGTCTTGATCTGTGAGAGGGTGGAAAATGTATTTTACGTTCGATGGTTAACTCTACCATCAAAAATTCTCCAGGAGTTACCACTGTCAGAAAGAGCTCTTAATATCTAGCCTGAATAGCAGAGATGTTAGATAAGAGGAGTTTACAATAATGCCAAAGTATACATTAAAGAAAGCATTACACAAGTGAAATAACGCTCTTCGATTCTTTTATCTCAAAGAACACTATTACCACAATCTAATTTGCAACATCCGTAATTGTTTTGGATATTACTTCTTTATAATTATTATGCAGTAAACAACTTGTACTTCTTTGTACAGGTATAAAATCCTTAAAATTGGTGCTTTTCATTTTAGCATTAGGATTGGAACGCAATGTATTCGATAAAAGAAGAAAGGGTTAATGCCTCGGTATTTTAATATTTAAAGAAATAGTACGCTAATGAAAATATATAATAACTTCCTATTACTTTAAAATTAAACGAGTTTTTATTAATTACGGTTGCGAAAAGAAGCTACAGATTTCAGGGATTCCTAAGAGGCTTGTAACACGCAGTCTTCATTGGTATTATGCCTTCACATTCCTTTACAAATCAATTTCATTAATAAAAATCATTTTATCTGGCAACATTCTATACAGATAACGAAAATAATTATAAACATGTATAAATGCGTGGTTTATAATAATACCGAGTTTATTTTGCGGTTCCAGATTGAAAACTCTAAAATACTCTTGATAAAAAGAACTCCAAGAAGAGTAAAAATCCCGACACATTTTGTGACACTCACTAAAACGTCTGTACGAAACTCTAACGGCTTACAAGTTCACGTTCTACGACAAGTAGTTCAGTAACAGTTTGTTCAACTTCACACGGAGCGAAGCAACGAAACAAGGTAAATATTGAACGCGGAACTTTCGTTATTCGCTTTCAAATAGATAACATAATCAGTCTAATCTACGGTCGTAATTCCGCGAATTCAGTTTTCTTCCTTGGTAGCAAAACCTTGCGTGACTGCATAAAAACCACAACAAAAATTAATTTCTTCTTCGTTCGCATGCTATTTATGCCCAACTGCCTATTTCAAGCTTGTTGGATCAACTACGTACATTGTTTCATTAATGTTTTAAAAGGTGGCATGTTCTACTTACGCCTTCCAAATGCTAACTGCTGAAAACATATTAAAATGCGTACATATATCATTTACGAAGGCAATGAGATAACGGGATTCATTCAATAAACGGATTGTATTGTTTTCAAAAGTTTATTGTTCTTATTAAAACAATCGGAATTGCGCTGAATACATTGTTAATATTTTAGTTCTTGGCAATGAGATTCATAGCTTGGGCATACATATTTAGTTAATACAATTACTAGTAACTAATTATGTAAGTATTACAATAGTATATTACGTTACAACATCGGTAAGTGCCTTAGAACAAGCCAAAAAAAATTAGAAGAACGAGTCCCGAGGGTCGAGTTGTGCTATTTTTTAAGAACTGGTCCAGTAAAGCCCTAACGATCGAATCTCGTATATTGTTTGCGGTATCAACTAATAAAAAAAAATATCGTTGAATATGACGAATATTGTTTGTCTAAATAATGTTCTATAACAGTCCTAGGACTGTTATATCCATAGCGGGCTTGTTATTTTGTTGTCATACCAACCAACAAGGATACGGGAAGTTGACCTTTTCGTTACAGATAAAGAACCCGAAAACAAGTAAAAATTGGTTGGTAGCGCAAAAAAAAATTAATTATAAGTACATAATATATCTATTTCAGTTTCTTTGCAGCAGTACTGACACATTTGGTTTTTAGTTCACTATCTGATATATCTTTATTATTCAACTTGAGGGGTTGTTTTACTCTGGTTCTAAGCCAGAAAATCAGGGGTCAAACCCCAGTAGCTTCAACGACATAACTAGTGTCGACTTCACTGTGAATCCCCAATTCGGCTTAATGTTGAAATCTTCGGCGAAAAGGAGGCGCCGATGCCGATCGTATACTTTTTGTTACAAATTTAAATAGGTCTAGCTTGAAGGACAACATGATTATTTGTAGATACATATTACAACTACGCTACTTTTGCTATAGTTCAAAACGAGATAAATTGACTAATTAAAATAATAAATTCATACTAAATTAAATATTTCCATGTTGCAGATTTAAGACTTGGGGTGACCTTAAAATATACCACGTGATGCAAACTTCGATAGGCGCTGGTTTCACATGCCCACGTGGCTAAGTTATAAAAAAATCTTATTAATGTATACTGTTCCCAGCGGACACATTGTATGTACTCATGGGACTAATAAAATGTCTGTGCACCAATAAAGATGCATTGCCGACGATGTAAATCATAAGATAATTAACTCTTAAATCACGTAAACATATTATGTTATAATAATTTATGTACATAAACGATAAGTATTTTTTTAATAACTGTATGCGTCAGTATAGATAAATATGGAGGCATCTTTAAAACTGCTCATGGGAGTATACAGTGTGTTTCACTTTACATGGAAGCACCCCTGTATTTTCTTTGTTTTTGTATGAATCGATTTGAATTTTTTACCAGTTGTACAACTCACCAAGAGGCATCTATTCATGTCCTTGAGCGGAAATGACGTTTTTAGCCTGGCCTACTACGATCAAGAACATGGGTCGTATATTCAATATTTTGCATCGCGTTAGAGTTACAGCAAAAAATTATTAAGAAAAGTTGTTTAGAATCAATAGAAGACCCCAAATACCGATTTTCGTTTAATAATTCGAATTTTTAATTTTTATCCATAAATTTGTCAAAGTCCCAATTTTCAACTTTTAATTTGGTATTAAATGGTGCCATGGAGAAACAACATTTTTATTATTGTTGCAAACGTCATTAGGTCTTAATAATGGCTGAATTACGTTTAACTGTAGCTGAGAAAGTAGAAATAATTGGAATTAATGAAGAAAATGCAAGATCCAATAGAGAAGTAGCTAAAATATTTAATGGAAGGCATCCAGGGCGTGCACCTATTTATCCAGGAACTGTTTCAAAAATTAATCAACTTTTTAATTTAACTAGAAATGTTGTTAAGCCCATACCAAGAAGAATAGTTCGAGAGCATCCCTCGGAGGAAATGATTTTGGCGGTTTATGATGCTAATCCACCTGAGATATGGCATTAAATGTAACCATTGCACTATCGAAAATTTTTCGCTGCTTGCATCTTCAGAAACTAAGTGCCAGGAAAAATAGGTGCATGCCCTGAATGCCTTCCATTAAATATTCTAGCTACTTCTCTATTGGATCTTGCATTTTCACCATTAATTCCAATTATTTCTACTTTCTCAGCTACAGTTAAACGTAATTCAGCCATTATTAAGACCTAATGACGTTTGCAACAATAATAAAAATGTTGTTTTTTCATGGCACCATTTAATACCAAATTAAAAGTTGAAAATTGGGACTTTGACAAATTTATGGATAAAAATTAAAACTTCGAATTATTAAACGAAAATCGGTATTTGGGGTATTCTTTTGATTCTAAACAACTTTTCTTAATAACTTTTTGCTGTAACTCTAACGCGATGCAAAATATTAACAATACGACCCACGTTCTTGATCGTAGTAGGCAAGGCTAAAAACGTCATTTGCGCTCAAGGACATGAATAGATGCCTCTTGGTGAGTTGTACAACTGGTAAAAAATTCAAATCGATTCATACAAAAACAAAGAAAATACAGGGGTGCTTCCATGTAAAGTGAAACACACTGTATAAACTTGAAAACTATACATCGCTAATCGTAAAGTGCGAGATTAGATATCAAAGTTGGCGATCCATGCTGTAAACAAATAACTGCAGTGGGCTTATCTGATTTGATTCGTATGACTACGTCCTATACAAACTGCAGCGGCTTTGTGCCCGTCCACAGAAATACTTCCCTTATAGACAAAGTCAACAAAGGACGATGCGACGACGGTTGTTCAACGACAGGATTTGTCACAGCAATCGTAATTCCATAGATCAGAGCACTTTGTGACACAAGGTTGCATCTGCACAATTCAGTGCAGTACTGCTTTTCTGGAACGCTTGAAATTACGAAAATAATGCACGTACATGAAATCGTTCGTCTGATTCGGACTACTGTAGCAAACTACCGAGAAACTTCGAAGAAAGGAAGGATTTGTTATGTCGATGTGGCCACGTGATATTGTCAGTGAAGTAGGTAATTCATACAAGTACGTAAAGCTAGTCTTAAAGATGCTTTACGCATGTGTATCGTACAATATTTTATCTACGATAGAATCTAAAGAACACGGTAAATAAAAATATTTCAATGTAAATTTGGATTACTAGCAAACGGTCGTAATTTTGAATGGTTAAATTATTTTAAACATGTTGCTACTGACGACGTCAACTTAAAACTGCCAACTAAAAACCAATTATACACACTGTCGTAGATAAAATTGTTTAATTTCATGATTTCTCGAGTTTGAAAAAAATATAATGTGTCCCTCGGCACTAAAATTCCCTTTTATCCTTCTTGTCGTTCACATTCGTGATAAAAAGTTAACTTTAGTGCCTAGGTACACAACAGTTGTTTTTATACCAAGGCACCGAGGTTTAACTTTTTTCACATTTTTATCATATCTCAAAAAAGTAAAATTTCAGTGCCTATGTATACAATAGTTATTTGTATACCAAGGGACTGAAGTTTAGCTTTTTATCACGAATGTGGAATTTAATTTCCGAGACCCGTAGGGCCAAAATAAAACAACCACATAATAAAAAGAAACTTCACTGCCGTGGGGCACATTAGATTTTTTTAAATCGAGAAATCGTGAAAATAAAAATTTTGAACCAACTCTTGTAGGTTATGTTGACGTTTTCTGTCACCCATAGTCATCCCACCACCTACAAAAAGTCGTAAAACAATGGATCACTTCACTGCCGACTAAAAAAAATAACGATGATTTTCATCTTTAGCAGTTTCATCTCTAAAAATAAATATGTCTCTAATTTTATTTTTTATATCTGCACTTATTTGATTTTTTAATCTGTTTTCTGTGTATCTCTCTGTTTATACTGTTTAAGTCGACAACATTAACGTAATGTTTCTACTGCCATTAAATAAAGATCTATAAAATAGCATATACGTATCCCAAAGAAAAAAAAACAAAAGTTAATTTCTTAAACAGGAAGTACTATTCTTCCAATTTACCTGTGTTTCGTATAGCATTCTCGGCCGTCAACGTCAAGTTTGCCTTGTCAGCTATGTTGTGCAAAGGGATTTGGGTTATTCTTCAGTCTTTCATGGTGGACAATAGTTTAGCCATTAAATAAGTATTGTTATGTGACGCTTGTAACCCTATATGATTGATATTTCCACAACAATCAAGGTGAACATTATATTTTGATTTGTGATGGAAGTTTGTCAATTTGTGTACGTGAGGAGGTCTCGGAATATAATTTCCCGAGTAAAACAGTTGCGTTGCAAAAACATTTTTTTTTTAATTGTCGGATAAGCCTGCATCCACTGTTTGTATAATTGGTTGCAGTTGTTGTAAAGTAGGTTACTCTGTGGTAAAGATAAGAAAACGAGACAGACGAGGGCTACGGAGACTTAGTTTCTACATGCAATTCACGTGCGCAATATTGGTTTAATGCTTTATTCAAGATTATCTACCATCAGCCTTCAGGTACACGCTAGCTGCTGCTTCCGTCGGTTCACCTTGCAGCAATGCTTTAATTATCACTAGGCAAGACTATAAAAGTCAACTCGCCATTGTTTTGAAATGGAACCTAATGAGCAACACGACTGATGGATGTGCTTGGATTTCGCATAATTTTGGTTGTCAACACGATGTGTTGTTACGTATAGCGTTTTTCAAATTTTTTCAAAACTCCGAAGTTCAAAAGTTTAAAAATTCCCACCTAAATTGAATAAAATAACTGCACTTAATTATACGGTTGGGTGTTTATTATACACCTCCTTTTACAGGCGCGTAGGAGCCGCGGGGGCCACGGGGGCCAATGGCCCCCTCAAATAATTTTCAGAGGGGCCTGGCCCCCTCAAAAAAATCTTTTTCTAGTTTCATCATAATTTATAATTTTAGGTATTTCTTATAACCACTAACATGAACATATATGAACTTGAAGTGTAATGAAAACCCCCCATCTGTAAATCGCCTTATTTTTTATCGCCGCCGAGTGAACGATATTAAATTTCACTATTCCAGAAAGTAATCGGTGTGATCGGATACTTTTTAGAACATATAATTGGATAAAGAAAAATCTCCTTATTTAGACAACTGTAAAAGAACCTTTACAGAATTTTTGTAACAGTAATTCATTAACAGGGCTCGATTAGTGTTTCTAGAAACCATTTAAATAGATATTAATTAGAATTGAAAAATATTTCTCCTAAAAAGCACCTTGCATAAAAAACGTAAAAATTATGCAAATATTCTACTTTTTGGTAAATAATAAAAAATCTAAAGAAGTAATTAACATTTTATATTATTTTTACCATTTATAAATCTTTAAAGTCTTCAGATAAAAAAAAATGAATTTTAATATTAAGTCTTAGTATCTGAAATTTTGAAAATACATATTTTAAAAATTGAAAAATTAATTTTTAGCTAAAGTTTAAAAAATTATGTGTTTTGTGGCCTTGAGATTGCTCAGTTAAATAAAAATAACACATTCTAAAAAAATTTCCGAAAAATAGCACTTTTTTAGATTTTGACAATTTCGAAAAAATTATTGACGTAAAAAGTTTTTTTGAAAAATAAAAAATAAAAATGTTTCCCATATTATGCCGACTTTTTGGCGGACACTGTAGAGGAGGTAGAACATCTAGATCTAGACGATCTTGTAAACGATTTCGTAGGTGCTTTACCAAGTAGAATATCTGTTTTTGGTACAGGTTCCTAAATGATAGTTGCTTAATTGCATTTATTTTTGTATTTGTTTTTTATATACATCTATTATATTTCTCATCTTTATTTATACTCTTTTTATTGTTTGGAAACTAGTTGCATATTCATTTAAGTTTGGTTATTCATGTGTATTCTTTGCTTATGTGAAAATCTGATAATAAACATTGTTCATTGTTTAATTAATTTTTTATGGTAGAGTGTTTTTTTAATAAAATAGTACTTGTTAAGTAACCAGTGACTAAAATATACTATTGTTACGTTTTTACGTTTCGGGCTATCTAAAAATTATACGACGCTTCTTGTATTAAACATTTATTTACAACGATTAGTTACGATTATTTACAAACACAATAATTATCAAGGCAGACACAAATTATTTAAACTAACGAACTACAGGCACTATTTCTAACAACGATACATTTATTTATTTATATTGCACGACTTAACATTAATGATTTATATGGTTATATTTATTTGTTATTTATTTCACTAGAGTTATATACACGGGTTCATTTATATTACGCGCTTCGAGTCTGATGAGAACTGACTTCTATTCCTGCGAACGCATATTCATATTTTCGGCTAATTCCCTCCTGGAAGCGTCGAGACCATTCCGGCAAAGGTGACGTGTTGCGTGTATTGACCCCGGGCGTGACTGATATACCTGCAGCGGCCCGGCTGGTTCTCGAAGTTCTGGGTCCAAGGACGTTTTTCGAAGTTCTGGAACAATAACCCATTCGTCCGCAGCTGGCCCCAAGGTCGTCTCCTGGCGGCTGTGCCTCACGCGTTTGCAGCTTCCTGATCACATGGTCGTTACACTATTATAGTATTAAACTAAAAATTGATAATCAGGAAATCAGAAATATTATAGCTCGTATTAATGAATCAAGTTAGAAGCCTTTATTGAAATTAGAATGGCCCCCGTAGTTTAGAAAACGCTCCTACGCGCCTGTCCTTTTAATAAATCCAGGTGGTAGCACCTCAGCGGAGACGTGTCTTAAGGTCTTGTAAAAGCATCTGGTCAGTAGTTCACGTCGTGCAAATCAAACGACATATTTCTCTAAATATAAAAAGCAAAATTGATTTAAATTCACACCTGGAAGAATCATAGGTTGTTCCAAACAGCGAATTCTGAAGGATCAAACACAAAAATCAGAAAAGATGCATTAAAAATGCTAGAAAAAAAAAGTAAAATAATTTCCGACTTCATTTACATACAAATTATACGGGGTGATTTTGAAAAATTTAACTCATCTTGGGGGTTACGTAGGTATAGTTCAAAATAAAGCAAAAAATACTCAACCACAAATTCATTTTGACAATGTTTGAATTAACTTTCGCAAGATGTATTCCTATGCATATGTGAAGTTCGCCAGAAATCAAGCAGGAAAGAGGTAACTTATTTGATGATAATTTTCGTTGTAAAAACGAACACGTCAAACTAAAATTTTAAAAACAAACACAAATGCAACATAATATAAAGTTACTGAACATGTTAGGTAGATACTTATATACTGTTTGAGGCTTTCGCGGTTATTCGAATTATCCTTATTAACATAGAATTTCGACTTAGACCGCGTAGTCTTTGTGGATAAACACTCAGCACTCTCTGGCTTAATGTGCCTTGTACCTTGTGAGTATCTTGAGAACGAGGATACTTAGGCAGATTTGGCCTTGTTGCTGTTCCATATGTATTCATATTTACTAACGTTTCGCAAGACTTTGCAGCTTGCATCATCAGAGTGAAAGTCTTAGTACGACTTGCGATTCTTGCAATGATTGTGGATTGTGAATGTCATCAGACGAGTTAGTCAATAATTTTAAAAAAATTGATACAAGGAGAAATAAATTGGGCCAATATTATGTCAATCACGAAAGTGGGCACAGTAACGTGAAATCTTTCTTCAGGATCAGGAAATTTGAAATCTTACCAGCCTCACAATAGAAATTGAATGAAATAAAAAGTTTAAAAGTATTATTTCACATTTGTGATCTATTAGCGAGCTGCGCCCGTGTGCTATTGTAAACATCGCACACCGATAATTACGCCACTGTTTATAAAGGAAGTACGTGTTACTGGGGATGGAACAATTCACCGTCGCCGATTCACTGTAGATCAAATTCACCGTCTACCTGATTCGTCGTCGGCCCGATTCGCCGTCGCGAAGAGATGTATTTTTAGAATGTTTATAATTCCATAAATAATGTAATTCTACCTCTGGTAATTTTTAGTTGCCGCAGTTTATTCCTGTGTTCAGTTTCAATCCTTTTAAAACCCTTTCTAATTATTACTAACCATGCAAGAAGAATTTCTTGTGTTAAACTTACAAGTAATGTTATTTTCTATTTAAAAACAATGTAATTGAAGTTGGGGTATTGTATGTAATATGATCAACCCCAACGAGCGCATTAATGATAACATGTGAAACATGATTTTAATTGTTTTTATTTTATTTACACTTTCTATTCATTTCAAACTTTATTCCCCGACAGCGAATTGTACCTACGGCGGGCGAATTACCGACTACGATTCGGAGACGGCCAATCGGCGATGACCAATACGCGACGACGATTCGGCGACGGCGAGTTGTCCTAGACCGTATATCACTCATTGTGAAGTTTTGTCAATCTTATAATTTGGAGGAACGGTCCCATGAAAAGTCGCATCAAATTATTATTAACAATCGGACTTAGAGGATTATTCAACTAGAGGACTTCGTTTACAAAAGCAAGTAAATGGCGTATCTTACCGAAAGTTTTTAGAAAAAGCTTTAGATGAACTACTAGATGTGTCACTGAATGTTATTACGAATGTATACTTTAGCATGATGAATCTCCAGTCCACTTTTCCCCTACACGATGAAAAATTAATTAAATCGATCACCGGACCAAGGGGAAACTACTTCACCAAGATCGGCGAATTATCAGAGCTAGTCTTTTTTTATTTGGGAACCCCTGAAAGCGATTGCTTATAAAATGCAAATTGCAGATAAGTTTAATTTTAGCGCAGATTTCGCAACAATAGCGAGTGCTATTTTATTATAAAAAAAATAGATACAACAGTTTGAGCATCTTAAAAAATGTAATGTGCTTGAATGTAAATGAAGTGGGTATTAATTTGCTTGAATTGGACATTTTAAAGCATATATTATTTTAAAGACAAGGAACGTTAAATTTCGGCTTACATTTGCGTAAGTATTTTCTATTTTGGCTATTACCGCAAATATCTAATTGTTTGAATGTTCTGAACTCGGGTCAAACTCATGGAATGTTTTTTGCTTGGTTCGTGATACTAGTCAATTGAAATGCGCGTAATCCCGACCTTCTAACACTTCTGGATAGCGATCTCGTTCTTATTATAATGGCTTGACTTGAACTTGGCCTTGGAGGAACTAGATTCCGCTTGCGGTAATAAACATGACAAATGGTAATTATGAGAGTTATTATCCAGCGGTTGTTTCTTTTTGCTCTCGCGGCGCACTCGTTGCACTTAAAAATAACAGGAAAGCTAATAAAAGAGAAAATTGGCTTGACTATCAAACAATTTGCTGCATAAGTTCTTTGGAAGGTTACCATTATGCATCACGATATTTTTTTGCGAAACTGCGACTTCCGCATTACACTTTTATCACGCCAAAAACGAAGCCGGTCGAGGATTGAACACGTAAGAGACTATCAAAGATTTTAACACTACAGACAGGAAAACGGTCCGTACCTATTTCCAACAAACGCAACGGATCAAATCAAATTCATTAGGCACCAAAACGAGGGCAAAACGAGGTGAAATGATCACCGAAGCGGGCAATAATGCAGTCATTACCAATTTTCGGAAATTTGTGGCAATCTATACGCGAGCTGTCAAACAATTTGGCTGAGAGCCTTGAAAACGCGAAGGTCTAGGAGAATCATAATTGAAGAGAGCGCCAACGACACAAAAGAGTACGCTGGAACCTCCATTCATCACGACCTTTATTCCTCGCACCACCTGCTACACCCCCGTTTGTAACTAAATAATATGCTTGTAAATTCTCTCGCGCGATCTTTTTATACACATATATTACGCTTTAAACTGTTTCATAAATGCACAAACAAGCTTTAATCTACGTATTTTCAGGATAGCCGCTAGGGCTCTTCGTGGTTGACGACAACAAAATAAGTTTCTTCTTCGAAAAGAAAATGCTTCTAACAATAACAAATGTATTACTTGGGGGGGGGGGGATCTTATTATGAGCGGAATCTCAAACTTCTTTTCTTTACATCAATTTTAAATTTCTTAACATTTCAATATAATACTGTTTGTTACTTCTAATCACTTATTTTCTTGATTACAGCTAAGTTTGTATTTCAATTCTACACTTGACAATTAACTAAATGACATATTAAGTTTTCAAGTTAACTTGTATCTTGGTGTCAAGGCATGAGAAAGCAAGTGCGGGGCTGTAATGGCCCTGACGAGTTTAGTGATAATCTTAGTTATCTCCAAAGCAACACATTTGATAACCTCAGTATTAAGTTAGAAGTTAATGAATTGATAGAGTAAATCGTCGTGTTTTACTACTAATCGTTCCTTTCACACTGGAGCATTTTAAAGACATTTTTTTCATGAAACTTCCTCCATTATAGTATATTAAAAAATTATTTAGTACTCTTTTCCATATAGTGTATTATTATTTATAGACTATGTGTAAAAGTATATTCTGCTACAACTACAAAAATAAATACTAAAACTAATGAGATGATGGTACATCCAACAGAACGTAATTTGTATATTGAAATAAATCTGATTTTGCTGATTTTAAAATGTTTAGGTTCGATTAGGAAAAATGGATGGTTTTGGAATTGTAGATGAGTAACTACGGTAATTCATTTCTATTTATTTATTTGGGTTGTTTAAGATGGTGCCAATAGTGCTTACGCACTAAAATTGCGCCACAACGTAATGTAAATAATGTCATTTTGAAGGACCAAAGTTTAATCCCTGAGAGGTTAAATAAAATTTTAATTTCTCAGGGAGTCCCAGGAGTGCAAAAATTCACTTTCAACTCCCTCACACAGACAGATTACAACATCCCGAAATCTAAATATTTCGCATATGGACTGGAAAAAGTTAGCATCAGTGAAAATGTTCCAAACTTTACAGGCTAATAAAAATGTATAATTCAACCACTGTTTGAAATGCATAGATGCATGCGTGATTGGCGCATTTTATTTCAAGATGTGCGACAATTTACTTGTTAATTATGAATGTTCTAAAATAGATCATAGCATAGTAGTTATTTAAGTAACCGTGTCGTACGACGATATTGGCAGTTTCCAAATATGTATCGCGGGTGTGGCGTTTCTCATCCGTCACCCTACGTGCGAAAGTTGTAATAGGTAAATCGATACGCTATCGCAGCTGGTGTTAGACAAAGACTGCTTGAGCCTAAGCTAAGGTGGCTTCCATTCAATGTTAAAATATTTATCTTTGACCTATCTTCTTCGCCGCTATCTTCCCGCTCCAGTCTATAAACTGTTAAAAAGCTGCTTCGATCTGGCTCCAATGCGTTCGTGAAAGCAAGCGGCGAGTATCATACAGTTTATATTCATAAAATAAAAATTACTCGTGCTTTGTTTATGCTTTAAAATGAGGGGAATGGTAAAAAATAAGTACAAAAATGTTTCTTTCAGAATAAAAAAAAATCTTGAATCATTGGTTTGTTATGGTAGAGCCCTGACTCCTTGGCTTTTTAAAGCGAGCCGCCACTAGAGACTACTGGCTCATTGGCAGTCTCCCATACAAACTTATAAAAATACTAAGACGATATTCGTTATAAATACCTATTAATTTAATTCTTATTATATAACCCAAAATTGTAACGATGGTTTCTGAACTAAAATTCTTTTTAGGCATGACAAAGATTTGTTTTTAAATAGCACTTATTCTTTCTTATTCACACCGAAGATACATCTACTCAGACCGTCTGTTTTAATCCGCCAAATTTCTAAAACGCCATCAGGTATCCACAGGAAGTCTGCAATTTTTCGAGAGCCTTAGGGACAGCGTACTCAATTAAATGTTGTCCCATGCATGGGCTATTAATCTGATCAAAAGGCTAGCTTGACTTCATGCTTCCTCAATTCACAACGCCTATCATATCGCATTACCATAATCCTTATTCTACAGTATATACTTCTATCTTTTCTGAAGTTGCATCAGAGGATGCAACATCTAAGAGCTTTTCAAGCATTCACATGTAAAAACAAATCCCTTGGAATAATTTGCTCTAGAAGATACTTTCAAAAATAAATCAACCCACACATATTTTATATCTTTCTAGAGCTGACGTTCGAAGGAAACGGAATTTCACAGACAATTATACGAACCGAACACGCATAATAACACCAGCCTATGGAAAAAGCAGGACCAGAAGCAAGGTCAGGGTCTGTTGCAAATTTGCGTTGGAACGAAAATAAATCTCCTTAGTGAACTACAGAGAGAAATGTTCAAAGGAAAGCAATGCAGCAGCGAAAGCAATTCCTGCAGTAGTCTGCAATTAATTATAAAATTCAAATTCCCCAACAGTTTGCTTTCACATCCCCAACTTCCAAGTTATGATTAAAGCTTGTACGTGCGCGTCGTTTCTAAAATCACGCACGAGATTTTTTAAAAATATATTGTAAACAAAACTCCAAAGAATGGCATAGGATCTGATTAATACACATTAATGTTAAGATTAAGTAACCAATGATACACAGATATATTCCAAAACAAAATATCAAGTCGAGCATGAAGAAAGAAATGCATTCAAATGTTAAATCAGAACAGATCTCAAATCTTTAAATTCAGCTTATGCTGTTCTAGAAGCTCCTTTTTCAGAGAAGATAAACTACGTGTTCCATAACAAGCTCGCATTGTTAACGAAGAGCGAGTACTGTGATGCATGTAAATTATTCTTACACAACTGCATTTACTGTAACGATTTATTTCAGACAATTATTTTACAATCGTGCTGTAGAATTATCTCAGAAAAGGTGAACTGTTTAACAGCAGTTGAATATTATAAGCAAACAGGGGGGATTAAAACACAAAGCAATTATATTTTTTAATGGGAACAATAAAATACGACATACAATGTTGTGTATAATCTCAAAAGTTAATGTGCACCGCATTCTTACACGCAGCTCGTAAACTTGGTCGTTAAACTTTCAAATAAATGCCACAATCTTCGAGCTTGCCGAAATTTTAAAATTTTCATTTCTATTTATAGCGCCTTTCACGCGAGCGTGAATGGGTGTGGTGCGTACGGGTTCGAGAAACGAGCGTAATGTAAAAAATATACACCTCGTTTCTGGCAAATACGTTGGAGAGCGAACAAAATATTCCCTCGGCTTACGTTTCTGCTGACCAATTAGGATTAATGGAATTTTTATACCTTTTTATTATCACATTATGACGCTGACACTTGTTAAATGTTCGCAAATTCATATTAAAACAATAAATATGCTACATCAGATTAAAATCAAGAGTACAAAATCCGCATTTAATATTTCCAATTCCGATTTTCACACTATTAAAGGATTCGTTAAATATTATTAAACAGTAAAAACAAATAAATAGAGAAAATGAGCCAAGAACTGCAAATACAAACACTGCATGTAATCATTTGAAATATGACACTAGAAGCAGTCCTACTGACACAGCAGGGCTACATTGCGTACTAACTAGAATTGTGTTACGGATGAAAGATTAGATGATTTTGGGGATGCATTATTTTTAAGTTTTAATTACTACGTTACAAATGTATTAGTTTCGGGGACCCGGATGACACGTGCAACCAATGCGCCGTAGCGAGGGGCTCGGTTAGAAATGGAATTCGGAATCAAAAGAACATTCGGTGCTATGATAGGGGCTAGACCTATTTCGTGAAAGTGTGCTGTTTTGCGTAGTTAGTTCGTGGCGCAAGCGATTCTGCGAGTATGCGAACCAATAGTTATTTATAAATTGTTAACTTGCAATAATGCGAGGCGAAGATGCGAACGCGGCTATGCGTATTCATAGGCAGTGAATTAGATTAACTAGAGTAGAAGGTACGTATAGTACGTTTTTTTCCTATAAAAATTTTCAAGGTCAAGATAAAATTGGCAAAACTGCTTTGTTTAAATTATTAGAAAATTTATTTTCGTCAGGTTTTTCTGTAAACGACTTTTGTCACTTTGACATTTAAAATTAAATTGTCAGTTTTTCTTTTTTGAAACTGAATACGCGTAAAAACGGAATCTTTTCAAATTAAATGTAGTGAAGTGTGCAGAGGAACTGTTGGATCTGCATCTGAACACACCAGAAGAAGACGTTTACGAAAGATTAGCAAGAGCTTTTGATGTACATAGAACTTTAATGCCAGATTTTAAATTTCCCACCAATTTTTAGTTCTATAAAGTTACTAAAACAAATTTTGCCAACATATATTTTTTAAACGAATCCAAGTTATGCCAACATAAACCCTAAATTCTTTTACCTTGATAATTTTTATAGAAAAAAAAAACGTACTTTACTATCGCAATCAGTTGAATGATGTTTGGTAGCTTTTTGACAATTATAGCAGATGATAAGACGTCAGAGGTTCGTACTCGTGCTGGACGATTATATGATAATCGAGGATATGGATCCCGCGAAAGCACGAGGTTTCGCATAGTGATCCGCCGAAGCATGAAGTTCCGCAATGATAATGTAAGCCCGCAGAAGCAGGAAGTTACGGTAATTACTTTACTGGGAAAGACAAGTAGCCTCTGGGTTTTTATCGACTCTGTGCTGGTTGTAGCAATAGTTAATCTAGTGGATTACTATTGGGCAGTACTAGCGAAAACTGCCGGCAGCTAACCCAACCAGTGAAGGCAGCGATGAGGTGTCAAAGGGTTGATGCTAACTGATGCAAGGCCAAAGCCAGAAGTACGGAGAGACCAGCGGGCGGCCACCTCCGGTGAGTACAATTATCATTATGATGAGATTTAAAGATCAGGAAGTTTGTGTTCTTTTACATTGAACCACCTGCTTCCGTTACGCGAAGGAAGACCCACACCCGCACTGTTTGCACCCCGTCGCCGCCTTCTGGTCATGGGTGCGTTGCATCAACCATTTCCAAATAATTAAAAAGTATCGAAATCTAAATTTTAATATAACACACAAAACCGCGTCCAACAATTGGTTAAAATGTTGACTGAAAAAAATTGCGACAAAAAACTCTTCTCACCCTTACATAAACTACGTGAAAACATGTAAGCGCTTATTGTAAAGTTTATATTCATGACATAAAAAATATACTTTTTTTTTCTTTTAGAATAAAAGGTTTTGAATGACTGGTTTGTATGGCAGGGTGATCGCTCCTTGCTCCTTATAGCGAGCAGCTACTGTACTTAGATTCTAGAAATGCAAACATATTCAGGGTGTCCCATTTAAAAATTACTTATCGAAAGTCAAAACAAATTGACAGATACCCCAAAAAGTGTAATTTTGGTAGAATACAACCCAGTAGTTCTAAGTTTTTATTAAAAATATCGGCCGAAAAGTGGTCGCATCGACATCCGGTATAAATTGATTTTTAAAAATTAATAAATACAGAAATTATGAAACATCTCAAGATTAAATTTGGCTTTTTAACCGACAACCAAGGTTCCATTTGTCCGCGAAGATAGCTTCCAGTTTTTATTACATCACGTGGAGAACTTGCGAATACGGCGCTACAGCACCAAAAAAATGCAGATTCACGAGTAACTTTACTGCCGCGTTCCAGCAAGGTTGATGTTAACAGTTTCGTGAAGAAGAAGTGGATTTAAGTCTGGGAACCAACTTGAATGGTTCATAAAGCGGCCGTTAAACTTTCACAACTGTTTATCGCCGTACTTTATACATTCTCGCGGCAAGAGCGATAACAAATCAATAGAAAATCTCCGTAACCTGAAGCGGACGTAACAATGGACATGGAATGCTGGAGGTGGACAGACGACCCAGATTTGCCCAATTCGAACTTGATCTTTGCGGCCTAGATCCCCGCTATAAATATCCCACATGGCTGAACCTAATTACTGGCCACTCGTGCGTGCACTAATGCACATACAGGAACACATGCGATTACACTGCATTTAAAGCTAGAACAGTGGAAAACCGATGTATAAAAATTTAAAAAATTGATTTGATAAATGGAGTAGCACTCCATAACCGCGAGATTATGTTTATACATTTGGCTACGTTGTCGTACTAACAAAAGTGGCCATAGCAGACAATTACTACATGTAATGGTATACATACGTAATGCAATAAAAGATGATGGCGCATAACACTTAATTATTTTATACTACGTGTTTGCTAATAATGAAGAAAATATGTAGGTGCATATGTAAGGGTGTCCCATTTTCGATGATATTACAGGGTATCTCACGAGTAAGATAGAGTTGCGGTTTTCGCAATACTGTACTACTTTTTTGTAAAAAGAAAGACGGTATAAAAAAAATTTTTATAGCCCGCTTCGTTACTGAGATACAGGACGGAATTGAAAATATTGCATTTTGGGATCCCCCTCGTATCTCCGTTACCCATTAACATATCTCATAGCTAAAAACTGGCTCTTATACAGCTTTTTACGTAGAATCCAGTGACGTAGTCAGATTTTTGCTGTGATCTGTCAATTTTTAGCTATAAATCAAACCTGTTTTTTTTAACGGGACACCCTGTATATTTTTCTTTCGTTTGATTGGAAATTTTATGAGATTTACAAAAATATATACAGTGTCCCGTTAAAAAAAACATAATTTTGATTTATAACTAAAAATTGACAGCTCACAGCAAAAATCTGACTAGGCCACTGGATTCTACGTAAAAAACTGTATAAGAGCCAGGTTTTGGCTTTGCGATATGTTAAAGGATAACGGAGATACGAGGGGGTCCCAAACTGCAATATTTTCAATTTCGCCCTGCATCTCGGAAACGAAGCGGGCTATGAAAATTTTGTTTATACCATCTTTTTTTTCACAAAAACCGCAACTCTCTATTTGTACTCGTAAGTGAGATATAGGCCATTCAGTAAACACAAAAACATATAAATTTTTTTGAAGTTGGCATATACGTAAAATATGTCTGTTAGGGATTCTGTATTTCATTTTGCAAAGGTTTCCATACCTGCATAAAAGTGACTTTGAATTTAGAAATGACAATTAATGAATCTCATTATTTCAGTGACAAAGTACATATTATACTGGAAATTCTTGCCTGAACTTTTGTAAAATGTAATAAAAATACTTATTAATAAATGCTACATCAATAGTATCCAACACAGTATTTGTTTAACATCCTTAAAAGTAGTTATGACAGATGCTAATTAAATGTCACACTCTTAACCTATTTGTTTTAGTAACTTTTTGTAAGTACATTCAGAGACAAAAGATGCATTTTGCAAGTACACTCATGAAATTTTAGAAATCAAAGGCCACTTTGTGTTTTTATGTTTAGTGAACAGACTATACCCGGTAATATCATCGAAAATGGGACACCCCAGGAAAGACTTCCCACTTGAACCAAAGCATTTTTTTTAAAAGTCATCATTATTTTATTCATGAAAATATTCAAAATTAGCAGCATTGGCTTAGATGCAACATGACACACATCGCATCATTACTTTCTGAAAAACTGCGTATTAAAAATGGTTCAGGTCGTCCTCCAACTGCCTCCCGTCTAAATGATTACCAAATACACGTCTAGACTAGACAACTGATTAAATACATATCATCATTTTCATCATATAAAACCATATCTATTTTAATGAAGAAACTGAAAGATGTTTTACAAAATAACATTATTGTTTTACGTTGAATTCAACTATGTATTATATTTTATCTTCATTGGTGTTTTATAGATTATATATACTAAATCAATTTAATTATCGTTATAGTAATTTACGATACAAGTGCGTAAAGCTAGTCTTTAGTCACTAGTAGGGCAGAGCTAAAACGCGAGTGAGTAAGCGTTTTAAGCCCCGCCGGTGACTAAAGATGCTTTTCGCATGTGTATCGTACAATATCTTATCTACGATAGAATCTAGAAAAAAAAGGTAAACATAAACAATATTTTAAACGTAAATTAGGATTACTATAAACCGGTCGTAAGGTTGCGTGGTTAAAAATTTTAAAACACGTTGCTATTGACGACGTGAAAAAGAAAACATGTTATTAAACAGTCGTTTTATAAACATAAAACTGTCAACTAAGGAGTCAATTTTACACACTGACGTAGATACAGAGCTTTATTACCGCGGTAATACATATTAGTGTAGTGTAAGGGAAATTTCTTCTGACATTTTTTTATGGTCTCTAGCGTCTATTTTAAGGTAAATGTATTACTTACTCTTTAATAAAAGAATTTCAAACACTATGCAGGGGCTTCATAAATATGGTCATTAAATTAAATGGGCGAATACTGGTTATCAGTAGAAGTATATTGCACTAAAAATAATTGCTTACGAAAAAAAAACATTCGCATAAAGGTCTGGTGCAAACTTTTGAAAGCACTGGCTAAATTACATGAGAGTATATTAACCTAACGCATCAAATGTGATTGAAATACCCTTGCTTTTTATTAAAATTCCACCTGTGCGAACTAAGTTCATGGAACTGCACTCACTGGAGTTTAAGCAATTAAATGTTTTTACTATTATTATTATTTTTGACGTATAGGTTATTAATGCGAAGTTGTACTGTTTATTATCCTCTAACGACCCTTAAATTTAATTACTACACTTATGAATTACCATTTACAGGGACGTGGAAGAAAATCGAAAACCACGTGACCACATTTATCACTGTTAGCCACAATGTCTACAATATTAAATATTACAGTAGCAAGGACGTGACACGTATTAACGAATTAACAGTAGTTATTAGTAGGAGTGTTTTAGGAACTTATGTTCATGAAAAAATAAATAAAAGTGGAATTATTATAGCACACCACAATCCAACCAACTTAAATTCAAGAACAAAGAAAATAAAATGTCGCAAGTTACAAAATTAACACAAGGTGAGAATTCAAACTAACCCACGAACGCCAATGCTAAAAAATGTCAAATCTGTGCGTGCATGCAACATTAGAAAATTAAATTCCCTAAATCTCCAAATGTCACTGGTCACGTGGTCATTTATGTACGACCGGGCAGAATTGATCACTTTATATCCTATCTTTGAGGGCGCAATGTGTCACTTTACTCAAAAGATACTTTGCGACCTGCTTAGTGTTCTGTTTGTCAGTTTGATAAACGGTAGCATCGTAGGTTGCTAAAATTGATAATAGTAGTTTGTACAATGAGAGTGGATATGATGTCCATATCGCACGAGGATAAAGTTTGAGCACGACGCCGTAGGCGGAGTGCTCAATTATCCGAGGGCGATATGGACATTCCACTCGAGTTGTACAGTGTATTTTTCTACGACCTATCAATGGAAAAGAATGGAAAAATAAAAGAAAATTTATTCAACGCTAATTAATACGATATCTTACAACAAAATCACGTTTGCCACAAACAAGGCACAGCAGGGCGTGCCCATTGCAAAACAAACAATTAATGAAAGTTGCCTAGGTAATCACGACTAACGTGGTTTGTGATTGGTGTATTTCATATCCACCCTTGTGTGGATATGAAATCATATACGTTCAGTTAACTACAATTGCCTACATATCCATTCTGTAGATTGTGAAGAAAACAGAATATACAGGGTGAGGCACCTAAAGTGTTACAGAGCAATAGCACTCAAACTATTGATCACATCCAAAAAATGTTTCAGACAAAAGTTTCAGTGTTCGAGAAGGCCGTCATATTGAATCACTCTATTTTTTTATCTGTGGAGGCGCTGAAGCTACGTCAAGGTCAACTCCACTTTTTTAAATGGAACCATGTATTTTTTTTTGGATGAAATTATTACCGATTTGAAGACGAATTCAGCGACCTGCAACACAAGGTCATTCTAGTCACGCAAAGTATGAAAATAGTCGAAAAATCGAAAAATGCAACAGTGCAACAAACACGAGTCAACACGACGGTGCACCACCCCATTATGCTATGTGTTTAAGACAAGTGCTAAATGAGATTTTTGGCGAAAAGTGGATAGGACGAGGCGGTCCTGTAGCTTGGCCACCTCGTTCGCCAGATCTAACATCACCAGATTACTTTTTATGGGGTTTTGTCAAAGATCGCGTAATGGCGGTAGCACCTACCACGCCTGACGACATAAAAGACAGAATACGCCGAGCATGTACCGAAATTACACCACAAATGTTGGCTGAAGTTAAACGGTCTTTTCATCAGCGAATTAACAAGTGCTTACAAGTCGAGGGTCATCACTTCGAGCATCTTCTGTAGGTAGACCCAAACCAAGGTTAGTGGATCCTTTGAAAGTGATTATTCCAATATTTTTCGATTTTTCGACTATCTTTATCTTTAAACTTTGCGTGACTAGAATGACCTTGTGTTGCAGGTCTCTGAATTCGTCTTAAAATCGGTAATAATGTCATCGAAAAAAAAATACATAGTTCCATTTAAAAAAGTGGAGTTGACCTTGACGTAGCTTCAGCGCCTCCACCGATAAAAAAATAGAGTAGTCCAGTATGACGGCCTTCTCGAACACTGAAACTTTTGTCTGAAACATTTTTGGATATGATCAATAGTTTGAGTGCTATCGCTCTGTAACACTTTATGTGCCTCACCCTGTATACATGCGGGAGTAGAAAAAATTATAAACCTGGTTTTAATTGTGATTATCTAGGTCTGTACATAAACGCCTTTTTACGCCATTGGTACATAAATAACTATTATGTCTCTGTATATAATTGATTTTCATTGTTCTAGATCTAGGGTGTAGATTACATCCACAACCACAACTATTTGAATTCGCCAGCTCTTAGCAGTAACCTGTCGAAGGCAATTATTGATAAAATAAGAACTACTCCGAATCCAATCGTTTCTGACCGATTTGATGGATAAGTAATCATAAACGGTATAGTGTGCGATAATAAAATTCCACTCGTAACTGAAGTTATCTTAATCATCTAAATTTATTGGGTTTACTACTGTACTTAAATACTATTACTCCGGTTTCTGCGAATCTAGCTCTTAGAACTCAACTTCCCAGAAAATCCAGGGCGAAGCTCTACATAAAAGCGAACAGGTTGAAATAAAAATCATTACCGTGAAAAGGAACTATAAAGATCCTCATAATGGAGTTCAGTATTTTACGAATTTGCTACATTCGAGGATTACCCGTGACCACGTTCTCTTTGAGATACTTGGCAATGTCAAAAAACGCTTATTGTTATCGGAGTTCATCACGGCATCGTTCGGAAACTTCAGACCAGGGGCATTTAGCACTTCTGCATCACTTTTCCTATAATGACTATTTGCCATTACTATGGGCACTTGCTATTAAAGCCATTTTATTTTATCGTAAGAAATTAAGAAAGATATCTATTAGGTCAGTACATAATTGGGAAGAAAGTGTAGTTAGGGCTCACAACGAAGTTCAATATTTAATTAATATATACAAAAGCAGCGGAGTACAAGGAGATATGTTCAGAATTTCGAGCAGTTTTCTAAAAGAAAGCTAAAAAACGAATTTCCCTAAAGGAATATTCAACAAATTTGAACCATAATAGGCTACATGTTTTTTAATTTGCCATTTAACAATTCAAAGGTATATTTATTAATAGTTTTGAAAATGGTTCTTCAATATTTTGCTTTTTAATTAAAAATCATTTTGAGAAAAGTAGTTAATAGAAAGAAAAGTCATCATATTTATGTAAAATGCCTCTCAGTTAATATTTTCCGAATATTAAAAGTTGCATTATTCTATTTATTATAAAAAATGTCATACGTATTACTATTAAATATCTAATGGTAGAACTGTTGTTGCACCAACGAAGTTTTAGAATGAATCAAGAAGCATAATAAACAAAACTATTCAACTTGATCATATTGACATTCTTCGTTCATTAGAATTGCATTCCGTGCGTAAAAGAGTTATGAAAATAATGTACAGTGCAATGCAAAGCACTTCTTACTTAATGTCAACTTGACAACTAGTTTGATTCATCTAGATCTGCAGGACGTTTCTTACGATGGTCGTCTGGTTGACAACTGAGAAAGCATTGCTACCACAATTAAGCCATTTGTTCTTCGGCATACGTGGCAACTGGATTGCATCCCTTGAAAAATAAATCATCATCCCAGATTTAACTCTTGCTGTCTAAGTCGTAAAATATATCAGAAATTACACAGACAAAAACACTATCGGCCTTACTCTCTGATCTGTGTTGTAACACCCGTTTTCATACACTAGTACTCAGTTCACCGATAATAACCAATATCTTCTCAAAATATGACTTACACCAGGTTGGAGTGTCATACCGGGTATCATTCCATACGATCAAAGCGTTCTACTGTTATAAGCAAAATTCGAACGCGACTTGAAGACCTGAACACACCGTATGTGGGAAACTACGGATCTGGGAAAAAACCTAGAGAACTTTTCAACTTCTCTTTATGTTACAAGTTTGACGTTACTTAACGGAGTTCCACGTCGATACTTGAAAACAATGCGTGTTACGAGTAATGATTTTGTATTATCTTTTATCTCCTTCTAACACAAAAAACGGTATGTTTAACACTTATGACAGTCATGTTCCACCTATAAGGGCACCGTTACCAAATCATGAAAAACAAATTTCCCTTTACAACGAAGTTTTCAAAGTGAAATGTCTACATTGTATTACAATATTAAGTATTAAGATTTCTAAAGTGATTTTACCAATTGATGACGTTGTAAAATGCCTTATCACCCGAAATGCTTATAATAATAGTTTTTGCACGATCGAAATTGAAGATAAATTTAAAAATCGATTATATGATAGATAACTTTAACGCCCGCTGAGCGATGAGGCCTAAGACTCCTAGAACAATAGAGGTTGCGTTGATAAATACAACAACGTACCGTGTGTTTGTAAATAATGCATCATGTAAATGCATATAAAAATGCCCGATCGTGCAGAAAAGAATAAAACTGGGTGAACTAAATTTATATTAATATCACATCATTTTTAAAATGTTTGTAAAAACCCAATTGGGCGAGTATTCCTCATCATATCTGTACTCTAAAACCTTGAAAATACTAAAAAGAATGTAAAGTAAATATCGTTAAATCCTACTAAATGAACTCTATAAAATGGAGATGTCAGATTCTTATATATAAACATGTGTTGTGCCTGCGCCTGCGCACAACACACGTTTTCATCGTCACCGACAGGGCGCACTTCGTCCGCGATCGGTCCTATCGTCATCGTGCCCTGGACAACACAACGCTAAGCAGCTGCGTTACGTAGTCTTCCTAGCCGAGGGGGCAACGAGACTGACTAGAAATTAGATCCTCCTAGGAACGTAGGTTCGAATCTGATCGACTGCGATATTGTTTTCCCCTTTTTCTGAATTAATGTAGGTACATAATTCACATTACTAAGGGCCGGTTGCAGAAAGCAATGTTAAGTCTGGTGTTAGCTAACGCGACGTCAAAGTGAACAAAAACGAATCAAATCTCAAATGTTTATGGTAACTAATACATTAGTAAACAACATTTGATGCGATTTTGTTCACTTTGACGCGACGTTAGCTAACACCAGACTTAACATTGCTTTCTGCAACCGGCCCTAAGTGTTAAGTTTAATTTTTGAAATTTTATTAGAAATATTAAAAAACACTGGATTAATTTGAGATACGTGTTTAAGTTTTATAGTTTAATTGATAAGGTCCAGACTGATTTAATGCTAAGCATTTTCAAGCAAATACCCAGTGGCGTACGCTTAATATTTTTGAGAAGATCAAAATTTAGGAAAAATTGTCGTCACTAACAAGCAACTGTCCTTTTGACTTTTCAATTTCTAGAGTGATTGCAATAAATGCTTATGGCTTATTGCTTTATATAAAAAATGTTTGCATTTTTTCAAAATAATTCCAAGTTGTCTGTATGTAATAGTTAATAGTGCATGAGTAATGGAATAATTCTACTCTCAATGTTCTCTCAATGCACTGGAGTTTATATCTATTTCTGAGACCCGTGCTGATAATAAAACTCCATTCGCACGCCTCCTAATTATTATCTTAGTTTAAAAAGTCGGCATAACTACATGTGGTGTAGCGCATTATGTATGGTTTTGTTCCTCCAATACAATGTAATGATAGCACACTGTACCTGGTCAACTACACAAGTGGAAATATCATAAAAATTTCATAAAACTGTTGTAACTGTACGTATGCAAGAGTATATTCTTTAATTCAAAATTCGGGTTGGACAACCATTACGATTTCGTGAATTTCTTGCTTTATCGTTACATCTGTCCGGACTCTAATCATTAAGTTAAAAAATGTATCGTGATTTATCACAGAAACAAAAGTGTTGCTAAGGCAATATTAAGTGGGTAAATAGTTATTCAGCGTATACCTCTGTTGGGAAAAATGAAGAACGATAGAAAAGAGAAAACGACTGTATACATAAGCCTACGAGTAGCGGTTTATTATGCAAAGCGACATCAATATGGTACGAATTTACTGTTATATTAACTAAGCCTATAATTGAAAACGAACAGGATTTCCTTTTCTGTCATCACTAAAGTGCGATCGAGGGACTTTCAGTTTTGCGTACACTTTCCACTGCGCGAGTGTTCGAAAACAACACCAACTGTTCGCAAATGTGGGCGGGTGATCCAAGGCCGCATAACTGGCGAGATTACATTTCACCAAGTTGACACGAAGTTTTAAGTGGGACTTATTCAGCGGTGTCGTTAACGTTACGGCGGGTAATAAAAACTTGCCGCTCTGCGTTGTGTATTGCTTAACGCTCTAACGATTTGATTACGGCGAAACTTCTTACGCTTTTGCAAAAACAACGGAATCTTAGTGAACTTCATACTTCGAGAAGACCATTAACGGCGACGTCGTTTATTTCCGCCTATCAAACATTCAGCTTCCCTGGAATAATTCAGTTCGCAGCGGAACATACAGCGCGCTGGATTTATCCAATTGCTTGTTTGTTGTAGAAGACGCCGATAAAAATTATCAAATTCTTAAGCTTTCCTCGCCCGGCTAGCCATGAAAGTAATTTAAGGCATATTTTATTACTTTGGCACCACCTGCCGCTGAAGTATTACTTCGGACCATTTTTACTAATTTGCAATTTTTGCCACAACCGCTGTATCAATTGACACTAAACCGAAATTATATGAAAGGTCTCATGTAACTGCATAACTTTTGTGAAGACAACAACCGCTTTCGCGTTAAAAGGAAGTCGAAAAATAAGTTTAGTGAAGTTGTCTCGCCGGATGGATGTAAAACATTGTCAGGATGGATGTAAAACATTGTGTCTCAAGAACGACATAGCGTATTAGGACGACTTCTGCGCCAGTTTGTGTGGAAAAAAAATGAAAAACTTCTTTGTATGTTTGTCGATTAGTATACTCGTAACCAGTAAGGGACGTTAAGCGGTAATGTAATTGCGCAGTCGGAATGGCTTAGTGGAATGTATATTCGACTGACAAGCCTGAGATTGCGAGTTCGAATCTTGGTTCGGGAAATATTGTTTTTACTAAAAGATGAGAATGCAAATTTCTCTCCTTCTCACTTTTAAATTTCAAATGCCACATTATCGGCGCTCTCCGCCCCATTCGCACTCTCAGCTATCGGTAGGTATCAGGGCCGTAACTAGGTATAGGCCGAGTAGGCTCCCGCCTACAGGCGCAAGCGGCAAGGGGCGCCAAAATGGCACTGAAAAAATTCTTTCGTACTATTCAAAAAACAAAGAAACAAATGGGTAATTTTACAAATAAATTAATTTGTGATACGAGCCCTAACCACTATATATTCGGCCATTCCAATAATTTTATTTCCTTCACGTAAAAACAGAGTTTTCTGATTGAACAAAAAACAATTAAGGTACATTTTCTTTTCGTTAAAACATGATAAGAAATCTTCGAAATCCTTAATGATTTTATTTTTGTAAACTTTAACAAGTTCAGCAAATTAGAAGTTTAACAATCACTATCAACACTAAATATTCCGCCAACACTGCTGCTGGATCCAAATTACTATTAAATATAAATATAATCAAGTACGTTGGCTTAACAGAAAAATAAGTGTTAGTTTCTTGTGTTCAATTAATTCGCTTGGCAGCAGTTTGTTTACTGATGCAATTTGAGATTATTTTGGTGAATAATGACGCGAGGTGTAGCAACCCCCAAAAAAGTTCGTGATTTAATAATAAAATGTTTTGTGGGGGCTTATAAGTGTGTTAACGTTGTTCAATTTTTCAAAATAAAAACCTAAAAAATTTAGAAGATATGTAATAATCTTTTTACCGGAAAAGCAAATGCGGTGCCTTAATTGTTCTCCGTTCACTCATAAAATCCAGTTTAACGTTATTAGAGTAAAATTATTGAAATGGCCGAATAATAGTGGTTAGGGCTCGTATTAACGATTTTAGTACAAATAATGCTAATTATAATAATGCGAATTGCGCTCAATCTGGTCGATACATTACATTGTCTTGTGCAATTTGCAAAGGAAATGTTATGTCGTTATATGTCTCCCAGATTGTAACGGCGTTTATTTTATAGTTCTCATCCTATATCAAATCAAAACATTAGAATTATTAGCTTGTTAGCCCACCGCATAGGTGGCCTTATTCTAATTAAAAAAATGTTTCCATTTTTAAAACAATGTAAACAAGAAGTGCGACAAACTAACTTAAATTTTAAACAACTGTTGGAGCGGTTCCACTGATTGCACATAATTACATATACATTCACTGCTTTGGGCTCATCGCTGGTAAAGTGGCCCATTCCAACAATCACAAGAACACCACAGACCGATTTTGATAGCTGACCTGTTCTACTACTATGGCTACAATCACTTTCCCGCCATAATTTGTGCAATTTAAGACACTTCTGCGATCCTACACGATGACAGCTTTTATAAAAAAACTACGTGCCGACAGAAAAAGCTTAACGTTTTGATATATTGATTACTACAAACAGTGTGACAGTGTGGCTGCGAGTACATAACCTTATTCATGCTGCCAATTATACAGAAACACTTAGTAATACGAATTACATGAATTTGGAACTTAAAAAAACATTGCAACCAGTGGGATTTCAACTCGCGTTCACTGATAAATGCATATGTTTATCGTTGCGTTATAAATGACGCAGTGGCGTTCCGTGCTGATGAAATGGTGACGCAGAGACGCAGGTACACTATATGTTTATACAGGGTGTTTCATTAATAATTGGAAATATTTTAACTGTAGAATCCTGGGATCAAAATATTAATATTTAACCCAAATCACTTAGATAAAATGTGGCTCGTTCTGAGATATAGGGTGTTCCATTTAAAAATTTAAAAATGATTTTTCTCCATTACTTTACAACTATTTGACGCATCCGTATCATATTGGCAGGAAGTTTAGACACTGTAAACCATGCTAAATTGTGTTAAATAAACGTTTCTGACTACTACCAGAGGCGTACCACAGGGGCAAGTGAGTGGTTGACCCTTCCCAAATTCTACGCCACTGGCGGAATTGCCATTTTAGCACAATTTTTCGACTCTCCAATACTTTCTATGTAAATAACATACTCTTTATTCGTCACGATAACGTCATTATTTTTCGAGATATTTAAATTTAAACAACGCGGAACAGTTATTTTGATTTTAATGTGTATTAATTATGTTGGTGTTTTATGTCATAGGATTGCATTTATTACGCAAATGAAACTTTAATCCGTATTAACAAAAAAATATAATGTTATTTATTGAAATTTATTGAAACGAATACATGGATACATTTTTTTATGTTGAATGCATCTATGTATTAGTTTCAAGAAATTTCAATAAATAACATTATGTTTTTTGTTAATACGGATTAAAGTTTCATTTGCGTAATAAATGCAATCTTATGACAAAAAACACCGACATAATTAATACACATTAAAATCAAAATAACTGTTCAGCTTTATGTTTAACTTTACATATCTCCAAAAATAATGACGTTATCGTGACGAAGGAAGAGTATGTTATTTACATAGAAAGTATTGGAGAATCGAAAAATTGTGTTAAAATGGCAATTCCGCCAGTGGCGTAGAATTTGGGAAGGGTCAACCACTCACTTGCCCCTGTGGTACGCCTCTGGTAGTAACCAGAAACGTTTATTTAACATAATTTAGCATGGTTTACAGTGTCTAAACTGCCTGCCAATATGATACGGATACGTCAAATAGTTTTAAAGTAATGGGGAAAAATCATTTTTAAATTTTTAAATAAAACACCCTATATCTCAGTAACAAGCCACATTTTATCTAAGTGATTTGGGTTAAATATTAATATTTTAAGCCCAGGAATTCTACAGTTAAAATATTTCCAATTATTAATGAAACACCCTGTATATAGGGATTTGTAAAATGTTCTACCGACTACATAGTAATATGTACTTTTTGAATTAGAATTGGGTTTTCTAATATTGTTTCTGTTCTCATTTTAGTTGTGTTGTATTTTGTTATTTTAACATTGTTTATTTTAAAATTTTGAATAATAAATTTTTGAATGCATACCAGTTTGTTTGATTACATTACCTACATTCAATATTCGGAGATAAATGTAGAAGTCATACACTATCATTAGTATTTTTGTCACATATATCGTTTTTTACTGAGGGGCGCAAAAATGTTGGCTTGTCTATAATAAAAGTTTGCTTAGTTACGGCCCTTGTAGGTATCGCTAAGTCACTGACTCGATTTTAACACGATTTCCTCGTCTAGGATAACGAAAAGAAGCAGAAAAAGTAAAAAAATCAAGGCAAGACAAAACACGAAATTTTAATTGTGTCAAACGATCTTGTCGAAGGCAGTACTAATTTCCACTACGTCTGTATACAAGTTTGACTACTATTTTGATAAATATAAATAAATTGCGTATAAAAAATCCTTACCAATTTGCAACTAGTGCATGCACGAACTATTTACAAATATTAGCGGAATCTAACAGATCAGAGCTGTGCGGTTACTCGAGTACAAGTACTCAGTAACTGTACTCTGAGTACTTTTAGTGTACTCGGTACTCAGTCCACGAGTACATTTTTAAAATGTACTTGTACTTGTATTTGACGCATTTACGTGTACTCGAGTACATATTCCTGTACTTGAATACATTTTCGAGTACTCGAATACATTTACGTGTACTCGAATACATTTTCAGGTACTCGAATACAGGTACCTAAATTAATGATATGTTCTTAATTACTAGACCTTATGTAGTAAAAGCATCATTAACAAAGTTCTGCGCCATATCCAGATCACTCGCCCACTTAGCATGTGCATTTATAAAAAATATAGCATTGATAAAGAGATTAAATTACCTTTATATTTATTTTATGTTTTCTAACGTACAGTTTTCGATGTACAGAAAGAAAATGTGTTCTTTTTATACAATATTATAGAACAGTTCTTTAATTTTATTTGTGTTTGCCATCATTGGCTGCAGTAGAACGATTATTTTCATTCGCGACATTGGTAAACAGACCACTTCGCCATGCTCTGGCAGATGACAATTTTGAAAAAAAATTATTTCGAAGCCAATAAAATAGGACTTGAAAAAATTTTGTGTTTTGTTTTTACCATTGTTCCGTCATTGCATTCCTCTGTACTCGGTACTCTGTACTTGTATAGGTATTCGAATACTTCATTGTGTACTTGTACTCGTACTCGATTACATTTTAAGTAAAGTATTTGTACTCGGTACTCGAGTACTTTTTGTCTGTACTCGGAACAGCACTGCTAACAATAGAACGGAAATTATCAATTTAACATCATGGAATAATCTCGGGCTAGCTACGTCCCAATATTAATTAAATATTAATCTGCTTGTACCATACCTTCCTACACCACTCACTCATCTTCTCCAACCGATGTTTGCTGACAAACCGAGATTTTCAGAATCATTGCAAAACTATTGAGTATTGTATTTTGGTCGCTGCATTTTAAAACTCAATTAAACTCGAAAATACGTTACAATGTAATTTATACGTGAATATTAAATAGACGATTAAAATAACGTTTATCAGCGTTTCGTAAAGGGTGACAAGTATGTAAATGATGAAGAAATATATGGAGAAATATCAAAGCTGTACTTCTTCGCAAATCCCATTTTAAATCTGTAGATGAGCATGGAATTTGTAGCGATACAAAGTATTACTGCATACTAGGCATCAATGGCACCGAAAATTTGAAATTGGCAGCGAGAAGCTTCACAATAACCTAATACGTATGGGCGTGAGACCAGCCATCCGAGCTCACAAACCCCGGAAGTAGGTCAGCTTATAAGCATGTGAGCCTTCTCCGGTTTGCTAAATCACATTACTGTATTCGTATTACTAGCAACTTACAAACCCGGTGGACTATTAATGCAAATAGACCATGTTACCAACAGTAAACACGTACTTCATACGACAAAGGGGTTATTATGCGGTATTAGACTTGGATTAACTCGGAATCAATTGGATGTAGGAGGATTCCTGTAAACTTGTGTATTTATAAGAACACTTCGTTCATGATAAATGAGTGAAATAAATTCGACTCAGATTACCACAGTACATTAATTAGAAAGAACACGCTCCTTATATATTCAAACTTCAGTACTTGAAGGTGGATACTTTGATGCTCAGATAATAATGTATTCTCATAGGTCTCATTGAAGAAACTCGATAAACGCTATATGTACAAGTTATTAAATATCAGAGCAGATAATATTGGTATAACAAACAAAAGCTTCTCAAGCTTTGCAAGTTATGTACGGGCAGAATATTATTAATGAAAACTGCTATTGACATTCAAAACACAAGTCAGGAAATTGAACAATCAAAATTCCAGGAATAATCCGGAGCGGTAAAGCCCATCAGTTTGCTCTTCCTAGACACCGACGCTATTACTACTGGCCAGTACGACGCGTAAAGAATCAATAAATCATACGGAAGAGCTATATTGATTCACAGGGGATCAGCTGCTCCAGTGAGTAGATAGATAGATGATAGGGTGCAAGGAAACGGTAAGAGAATGAGCCATTCTTTATGAAGAAAAATGTTCCTCGAACTTCGCTCGTTAAATAACCAGCGCATCGCAGCTTGTAACAACTTTACAGCAACAGTTCACTGTTGTAGTGCTATCAACTTCGTATTATTTCGGCGTCGTAAAAGAAGTCCGTCACAAACTCGCTCAAAAATAGGATTACAGGGCAGAAGCAATCTAGAAGAGGGTAAATTATTAAATAGGCATTTAAATTGGCATTGCATATGCCGTATTTGAAAAATAATGTGGAAAAAGTTAGCGGGTTAGCCCTAAGGGCTTAAATATTCTACAACAATTTGAATTTCAGTGAAACCCATTAGATCAGTGTATCTCAACCGCTGGTCCTCGACTACAATTTGACCGGTAGTCAAAAGCACATATTTTTATAACTTTAAACGAGTATGACTTTTACTTATTTATTATCGTGAAGGATGTAAAAAAGCGGCCCGCTACGTACGGTTCCGTGGTACACATCAAAATGATGAAAAAAGTTTATATGAGCACACGTCCACAAATAGCTCCCTAACTAGTTTATTACTTAATAATTAACTTAAATTAGCTGTCGTAACTGTTTAATCAATACAAATACTGCAAAAAATGGTTTATTAATGAAAAGAATACCATTTAAGTTATCATGCGATTTTATTGGGAATTTCGCCACACTACAAAATGAAAAGTATTAAAACATGAACGTTTCCGACGACAAATCTACTTCCGTTATCAACATTAACTAATTTAATTAGTTTTACTAATTTTTCATTTTGTAGTGTACCGAAAAATAGCATGATTATTGAAGCGCCACAAAGAAGTTTTAGAGATGCACTCTTTAAGTTGCCAGAACGACTAAAAAAATTAAACGTTGTCAAATTGGCACCTTTCAAGAGAAATTCCTTCATTAGTGTAATACTCAATTACAGCAGCTAATACGACAGTGTGCTTTTTCAAATCTTGGTCTAGACTAACAGGGCAACTTGAAACAAAAACAAAATTCTGTTATTTTTATTTTTGGCGGCAGGAATGTAGTATATTTCGTTTGTTAATTAGCTTCCCCAAAAAAATACCCTGTATATACAGCAGCGCTAGAAAGCTTTTCCTTACAAACAAGACATTTCTCGAGAGTGATCTACGTGCAGATGAAATAATATGTGGGCAAACAAAAATGAAATCAAGCTTGGCTTAAAATTAAAACATATGTAGATTATTAATTCATATTATGTTGGATATGGACTATTATAATAACTGTCACATTTAAACTAAAAACAGAAGAAGTACTAGACCACATGACTTAATTTTTTCAAAGTTAACCTTTATTTCGTTTGCATATGCTCACATGTTAGTTTACACAACAGAAGGAATTTTAGGCTACAACAATCGATACAGTAATGCGATGGGGTAAATACATCTTTATAAGGGAAGATTACGCTGAAAAATGGTATTATTTCTCTTTTTAAAATAACTTTTGGTATATGAGCAATCTTGCATTTTTTTTAAGAATACATATATGTATTTTACGTTTAGCTCTTCTTGCAATTTAGTAATAGGCTCCATAAGACATACACTAAACATTGGTAATGGAATCTACCATGAAAAGCGTTATTTGCAGATATATACATTGGATATTGAATGCTTTAATGGTTAAAAGTCGTACACGTAAAGCGCTATTTACACAACCTCAAAGAGTTTCCTTTAGATAATGCTCCTAAAAATACAATGTCCATTAGTACTTCGAATAGTGTATTTATTCTAACAGATAATCTTCCAATATATTGAGAAATGCAACTACACTAATCCTTAGTTTTTTGAGAAAGTATATCGATAAACATTAGCGGTCTATTAATAAATATACAACAGGAAATAAAACCAGCTCAACTGCATAGGAACAGCAATACTTAAAAGAGAGACGACCTTTAGAAATTAATTGTACCTCAAGCGTAACCCGTGTTTTTGTCCCTTGTCGTTATAGCCCTCGGTGCTTCGCAGCTCGTGCTATAACTTTTACGCCGCGAGTCAACAACGCCCTTGATACATAAATCACTATTATGAAATTTCTTTGGACTATATAACTTTACTGGTGTGTTTTTTCTAGGTCAGGCGTGCTTGTGACGATTGTACTTAGTAACTGTATCTCACTTAAACATAAACTATGTACGTAGTTTATAGTTTTCGATTCAAGCAATGCTAGTTACAAATTCTTCACACGCTTTGAATATCTACATGCCTTGATTCTTAAAACATCCATGGCCGTAGAATTGGTTTTGTCATGACATTTAACGTAGCGCTGTTATTTTTACATGGTCCTCAATCGTGATGAGAAATATCATCAAGTACAATATAGCTGAAAAGTTTACAATGTCTTTTAGTATCGCACAGGAAGTAACGAATATTCGAACTTACCCGCGAAGCAGTTGAAAGCAATAGGAGTTAATTAATCTGTAGGTTATACCAATAAACATTGGCTATTACATGTAAGTAATAATAATGGGCCAGCCTACACTTCCATGTTATAGAAATATCCTAACAAGCCTGAAAGTAATAAATCACAGAACCGAAAATAACAAAATAAACAACACTTTTCCTACTGATTTTAATTATGAATTACTTTTATTCAAGTTGAGATCCCTCGAATTGCACACGTTTATCTTGTACAAGACTACATATTCAGACGTTCGCAGTTGAATATGAAATTATGAACTGACCACGGAGATCGTGCATTTGATTTTACGGCCTTTCCTGTCATTTACACAATCATTTATTAAATATCTTTTAGAACCAACAATGCGTAAGTAATGCTTCAATATATTTGCATGGCTTATTATTTATTAAACTGTAATAAAAATAATTCTGTAGGCGAACCTGCTTTAATATCAAGCGCACATCCACCTTGTTATTCTGTGGCAATTATCGAGCATGAAATTAAATATTAAATCCCAGGCATTATCGTGCGAAGCTAATTTTAGTATTCACACTGACACACATGATCGTGTATGCAGAAGCCAAGGCCAAACAACACAAACAGCTCGCGCGATAGATATAGGAATTTTGTTTTATAAACTAATTTCGCCGCTTTTTCTAGTATCACTGATATTTGAGTGATATCAACGGGGATTACTACTGCGTTGAATTCAAACTGATTGATTAGCTAACATTTACTGCTCACAGGAGATTTTGTTTTAAATGAGCGAAATGCTTTTGCGTTCGCTTCCTCGAAAAAAAATCACCAATGTTTCAGCATCCTGTTTGAACGGTAGCCAAGGTATTTTGCATTATATTTAACAAAGCCATAATGCGCCCGGGACACACTATATAAAATTATATAAAGAACAAACAAGAATGTAGCTTGGTATGCAACTCTCATACCAAGACATTCATTCACAAGTTAAAAAATTATAACAACAGTTATAGTAATACAATAAATATAGGCAAGTTTTATAAAGTAGCAAACATGAAGCAACAGTATGATCTGCAAATCAATTTAAAAGTTCTAAAACAGGCTACAATCGCCTTATGGCAATAGAGAAACAACACAATTAAAGAAAATGGCGTCAACATTAGACCCAGAAATATAATAATATAATAAATATCAACAATATTTTATTTATTACGAAAAGTAGCTTTTTCCACGTTTAACCAACAAAAAAATTACGTACCAGTCAAGTACTAACAATCAGCCCACCATTTAGAACGAAATTGGAATATTACACCTATACAATATTTCGTAACAATAAGAAAACGCTATTTGGAAACACGTATTTCAAAAAAAAAAAACTCCCACTGGTGATAAAGAAAATCTACAAAAAGCACACAACGATGTGATTTACTGCTAACAGCTTGTATTATTAACTGTATATCTCCCTTAAAGAACATTTGTGCCAACTTTCACTTATACAATATTAATATTTATTTGTGCAAGGGAATACCTTCTGTAATCACGAAACATTTACATTACGCGACCAATAAAAAATCATTGATCTGTCAATTTGAACCTTTATTTTCCGGAACTAAACCGAGCCTGTTTTAATTATAATTGAGAGGTTTGTTACTTGAGTAGAAAGTAGAGATAATTTATAACTGTCATCGGGTTCCACTTTGACATTGTACTCATTTTAAGTTTATTTATTTATTTAATTTATTTAATTTAATTCGCACTCAGCCAACAGCCGTTAGGCCAATTATAGGCGTCGCTGTGCAGTTATTACAAAATACTATTAAAATTTGTATACTTTCAGTTGAAAATTATTTTTTAGTTTATTGTAAGAATGTTTGTTTGCAAGAATGCCAGTAGCACATGAACATTCCATCTTTAATTTTTAATTTTACAATTAAAGATGGAGTGGTTCATAATCGTTTGTTATAAGCGGTTTTAAAAAATTTTAAAATCTCCACATAACCTCCAAGAAGCACGAGATAAGTAACCTACAATCGAGAAAAGTTTATATATTCATAATATACCAATTTCAAAATTGTAATGGAATTATTTATTAACATACTTTAAAAACCAACCTGAAAAATTAAAAACCAAGCTTTCAAACATAAATTAATTACCTACATATTATAAAATGTATTTCTGTAGAAGCTAAGAAATAAGTTAGCGAAACGTACGTAAAATTGTTAAAATTATGTGTTTATTTTTAAAATACACAATACATTTCGGCTGAATTTCTTTACGAAGAAGAAAGTCGTTTTTCTTTCCATAATAAACAAAAATAATGAACAGCCCGTAAATAAAACTAATGATATACCTACTAGTAACCATTTCTAAAACCAGTTACGAAATGCCTTATGGCTTATGCGCTCGATGAACTTAGCGATTTTTCACAGTCACACAAGTTGCACAAAATCGCATTTCCTAACGTGTTTTATACAAGATCTTTTCTAATTTAGACAAAAAACTGTTTTTTAAATTTCAAATCCATGAAATTATCAATGTCTTGTCAAATAAATGTCAATTAATTGAAAATTAAATAGGTACTTACGCTTTCGCTTTTTCGAATGGCACTTTGATATAAAAATGAACTTTTCATCACTAGTTGTGTTATATATTTTTTCTTCCACTTTATCGAAAAGCCTAGTTTGATTGCCGCAAAACACGGCTCACCGCCTCGTTTTGGCAATCAAACTCGTTTCGTTAAGATGCTTATAATCAAACTTGTATTGTTAATATCTATTAAAATGCATTGCTACTAACGACGTGTCTAATGATATCATTTTAAACACGTTGCTACTGTCGAGATTAACTAATGAGAACATGTTATTAAACAATCGTTTTACAAACTTAAAACTGCCAACTAAAAGTTAATTTTACACACTGTCGTAGATAAAATATCTAAAACAAACATACATTTTGTATTGGCAGCCGTGAAAAGTCATAGTGACAATTTGGAAAGAGTCACCTGTGATTCGTGTTATACGTTGGGCGGTATTGAAGTGTATTGTCAGTCTATGTCAAACTCGATGTTAGTAGGTTAGGTTTTGTTTGTTATGTGACACAGACTGGCGCAAAACTTAAACCTGCAAATCTCGAATTTGACATAGCTTGGCAGTGTTTTAAATAAAATAAAACCCCAAAGTTTTAAGGCTATAAAACTCTAGGGGTTTATGGCCTACATAGTACAACTGATATCAGTGTAATTATGCCTCTATAATATGTGAACTGAGTAGTGATGCAACCAAAAAAAAAGTTTGTTTAAAAAAACCTGTTAAAAAAAACGAAGCGGTGTTTTTTTTAACTGCGTTTTTTTCAGAATTAAAGTGTAGTGAATAACAACAAGTAATATTTTTTGGAAAAACAAAAAACAGATACTTTTAAATAAAAATAATACATTTTACAGGTAAAGCGAATTATAGAATTAATAACAAAAATAAAAACAAATATTTCTAAAGAACAATAATGTATTACATTTCATAGCCAAAGTGGATATAGAAATTATATAACGCAGAAATTACTCGCTAACAGACATAGCTGACTCCTCAACTGACTCGGAGTCAATATCCATGCATTTTACGTCGCCGATGTCATTGTCTGATAACTGATGAATCGCTAACGTAACTTGATTCGTCGATCATATAGTAATACGTAGTACGAGTACCTACGCAGTAGGTATAAAATGTTACTTTTATTTATTAAACATTTGTCTAGTCTGTGCTGTATGTAGTCTTCTTGAACTTTAAAGTGCATATAAAATCAAAATAAGTTTAAATTTTGTCGTTTGATTACCTGCCGCCAAACATACCTACCAAAACGTGCCGCTAATTACAAAAATTAATAAAAAACAAAAAAACCGGTTTTTGTTTTTTTAAACGCGTTTTTACATCACTAGAATTGAGGATAAACATTAAAACTTACCCCTGTAGCATAATTCGTTAAATAAATGATAAAATAGTGGTCTAACAATGGAAACCTTTATTTAAAATAAAAGGGCGAGAAAGTTTGTTTAAATTGAACGATACTAGCGTCGACGCTTGAATAATACCCACATAAATAAGCATATGGTGGGTTTTCCTATAAAAAAACCAGTTGGAATAATTAAGTGATAAAATAAGCATAGAGCTACCTGCTTTCACTCTGTCACTGCCAAAAGATTGATAAATGACACTACATGTATTATACAATAGTGTTTCATTATAATTATTACCCATGACCATCATCCGTTAGGTATTCTCTATTTGAACACACTTTGGAATATACTGGCCTTATACTCATAGATGTCATTAGTTTTTCTTTCATTTTTTTATCATGTGTATAATAAACAACACACTGCTGAAATGCTGACTAGTTAAATCGACGATTGTTATTACACTTTTTAATGCATCTACAGGGTGTTACAAAAGTAAAGCCCGTCCACTTGGGGATATATCCAGGAAGATAAAATAAACCGATAATAAAGAGTGACAAAACTTTAGATTGTTCTTCCTTACAGAGTTATTGACCAACAAAGTATTAAAATGTATGTTTTACAAAATCAAGTTTTATTGATAATAAATACTTCCCTGGCCGATGGATTGGAAGAGGTGGACCAATAACTTGGCCACCCAGATCACCCGATCTTAATCCGTTAGATTTCTTTTTCTGGGGATATCTCAAAGAAAAAGTTTATCTACAACCAGTTGTTGAACAAGCCGATCTGATTGACCGTATTCGTGCAGCTGTAGCTTTAATAAACGACGAAATGCTAGAAAATGCATTGAAGTGGAAGGTGGATTATTTGAACATCTAATGTATTTATTATCAATAAATAGTTGATTTTGTAAAACATACATTTTTAATACTTTGTTTGTCACTCTTTATTATCGGTTTATTTTATCTTCCTGAATATATCCCCAAGTGGACGGGCGTTACTTTTGTAACACCCTGTATATTAACTAAAAACTTTTTGGATTAAGAAGTGTGGGGGACATAAATTTAATTTTTATTTGGCATAGGGAAAAATGCTTCGAATTATAATAAAACAAAGTTTATTGAGACGATCCCTCCCTGTAGTTGTCTCATTTGTAGTACCACTCGCCAGTGCAAATTTAACTAGGTAATTCCATCCCAAGGCAAAAATCACGACCTAGTAAGTGGCATTGCAGTGTCGATCTGGAGTGCACCGAGATTGCATTGTACGTGATCGTCGTTACGTTATGACGTCAATCCTTGACACCGTTGAGTAAATAAATCTAGCTCCTCGCTGCTTGGACCTGCCTGCGCCAACGATAACGATAGCAAGTGTAGTTTTATACGATGCACTTCTCCCGGAAAATGAGCAGACGAGACGATATCATCTGAAAATACGGAAATAACCGGATTTGTCGTCGTCTGCAGTCGCGGAGACTTTGTGAGAGGAATAAACATTTTCAAAAGGCAATAACAGATATTTTGATCGTTATTCCTGAGCCTACATGTTAGATCTATTTCGTATTATTTGTAATATCGTGAGTTATTCCAGTGAGATATTAGGGAAAAGTTTATGTTTGTTTTCTTATAATATCAACGGAGTATTTCTTTTGTATACAAATAAATGTAAAAATCCAAACTGGGCACTAAAAACGATAAGTAAAAGCATGTCCATTGAGTTCTTCTAATAGCATAATTCCGGATTGTCGCAACAAAAATTCAAAATATTAATTAATGTATGAGAACTTGTACCTGTACCTTTATTAGAAGTAGCTGCTGCAAATAGTACTAAAATACTCGTACATATTATGAAAGCGGATAAATAATCAGTAGTTATATCTCTAGTGCATTCTGTATATTCGAATTTTAATTAATTTTAATTTTTTAATTAATTTAACTAATTATACAGAATGCACGCGGGGAATATTGCAAGACTATTCTTCAAAGAAATGTCATGCTTTGTATACCACACTAGTCATTTTTAAAGTTTTCAGTTTTCTTCGTAAATTTCTTGTGTACCTAGCTGGTTTGCTTTTCTTCCCGCAAATACTCGATATTGCACTTGTGCAAATATTCGAATATTCGCTGTATTGGACTCTGATTGGTTCAAATTTTGAAAATTGATTGATGGGATAGTTTTATATTATCTGAAGGGAATAGTCACACTAAAATGTGTTATTTTTGTTAATACGTTATTTCCACTGAATCTTCTCTTGTGTGCAGAAAGACTTGCCTTAGTCATTAAGATCATATTTCTAATAATGACACTAATTTTTCGTTTGAAAGCGACACAAAGCGATCAGATAATTTTTTCATTGGTACTTGATGTGCATTCACTTTCATCTTAAATTTAAAAATGCGGTACAGTATAAAATAAACGTGCATTATAAATAAGTTCGGTAAAATTTTCACAGTACTCGACATTGAACTCGTAGTATAAAATAATATTTTAAGCAACAACTTTATAAAGCATGTATTTTTTTACCAGTGGGAAATTTACACACTCATGAGCGAAGCGAGTGTTGTAAACCCACAAGTAAAAAAATGGCGCTATATAAACGAGTTTCATGCATAATTTTTTGCGACACTTCTTTGATAATTAATAAAATTCACTACATTTTATTTTATTCAATTTTGACAATTTAAAGTGACATTATCAACTAGGGATGCGCCAAAGCGGGTTTTTTCTGCTTCGGCCGAATACCGAATATTCATCCTAAAATTAGGCCGAAGGACAAAGCCTCGGCCGAATCATAATATCTAAAAACGAACATCTCGAAAAACACTAATACATAATATTTTTTTTAATATAAGTAGTAATAAAATAAAATTAAAATAATTTATTTGAACAAGCGGTTCATTTAGCAAATACATTTTAGAAACACACAAGTGAAATAAACGACACAGATAAATACGAAATAACAGACCTACCAACGACCATATCAAATATTTGTAAAAAACATAAGAACTACTTAAACATAAAAATACAACTTTTTTTCTTTCTGTAGGTACTTCAAACATTTTTAATTATCACACAACACAATATTTCCAAACACCATTTATTTTCTTATTTATTTTGAATAAATGTAGCTAGTCTAAACCAGGGTCTAAACTTCAGCTCAAAACGCGAAATGAAATAAATATTCTAACCACGCACAGCAAATTTGCGAGCTGCGACAAGAATTTTTTTGTTTGCATGCTTCGACGGAACGGGCCACCGAAGCGGCCGAAGCCGAATAACTGAAAATAGGCCCATTCGGCCGAATACCGAAGCCGAATCGATGCTTCGGCCCATCCCTATTATTAGCTCCATAACAATATGACCGTAGCAGTTGGTGTCTAAGGTACCTGGTACGCTGCACGCCTAAACCTTGTCCATTAACAAACAAACAAACAAACTTTCAGAAGTAGTCAATTATTCACAAGTGAAATTTTAGCGATTTAATTCAATAGTGAATTAAAAAAGTTTTATTCGTTAGTGAATTAAAAAAGTTTCAATGAAGAACAACATATTTTTATTATTTGTACAAATATTTACATTCGATTATTCTTGCTTTTTGTAGTGTGTAATATATAATTACTAAAATTTAGATCAAATCGACTATGAATGGGCAAATTTATATCTTGGTTTGAATTATTTTTTATTCAAAATTTCAAAAATTGAAAAAAAACATATATACGCCACGTGAATTAATAGTATATTATGTTATTAGGAGCAAAAGTTATATTTTATGTGGCAAGGCTGGACGAGTTATCTGCCGAGGCAGATAAGTACAACCGAGCCACATAAAGATACTTTTGCTCCGAATAACATATAGTATTTTTTCTTCAAACGTTTTTATAACAAATTATTTACAACTTTGTGAACAAAATTCGAAGAAAATTACTTGATCTCGTCAGCGGCAGATAATAACTTTATCTGCCGCTTGGCAATAAAGTGACAGTTTAACATCATCAATCCAGCAGTATAATGCCATATTTTACTGCCGTTTGAAGAAAAATACATTTATTCATACTATACAGGGTGGGCACATTTCGATGTTTTCAAAAGGAATTTCGATACTTATAGAAGAAATGGAAAAATTTACCAATCCCCATCTACGATACTCTATTGGCTACCGTATTTTGTTTTCGAGTTATAAATAAAAATGATATTTTTCGACTTTTCGTTTTATGGCTATATCTTGCTTATTTATTTAAATACATAGAAAAAAGTTATTTGTACATTCTTCATGCACTTTTTTGATAAGAATGGAGTGGCTTAGTCAAATTTTAAAAAAGCAAAAATAGTTGGCGAAGCATAGTTGGCTGTGGCATCTTGAGAAAGATGGAGGAAAGATAATTTGTTCCCCGCTTCGGTGATATACAGGGTGACTATGCAGAAATTTTAACTAATAACAGAGGATAGTAAAATAACATGATAAGTTCAAGAATGTTTTATACCAAAATTGTTACTTTTCGTGAAAAAAAAGTTTCTAAAAAGTTTGAAAGCCATTTGTTTGAATAAATGTAATAATTAAAAACCAAAGCAGCCTGTTTTTGTTAATGTTTGTATCAATGTCACGTTAACGTCGTCATTTTGAAAAATATAAAATTTTTGTTGTCACACTTTTTAACAAAAGGCAATTTTCAACTTCAATATCGTCTTAGTCTCTGTCTCTGATTCAACTGGTCACGAGTGGGCTGAACAGCTAGTAATTCGATAGTTGCGTGCTCAAATTCCAGTGGCCCTCAAGCAAGTTCAATTCAGTGTGTTTTTCAAAAACGATAAATATAGCAAAAACTCACAATTTTCCAAGTAGTTTTTAATATTTCGTCGTTCGGCTTGTGTCATTTAGAATTAATGACGTTTAATTGTTGCTTATAATATTTCACCTTAAACGTAGGAAATGGCCTATGAAAATGATGAAAAGCTTGATATTGTCGAATGTTTTATTCAGAGTAATAATAATTCTGAAGTTGCAACGTTGATTATTGATAAAAACATCTACGCTATCTTTAATGTTGTTATTTTTCTTATTTGATTGTTAAATGACCCATAACTCATTCGCATAGATTGTCATTTCTCTAAATGACATTCACCTACTACCCGAAAAGCATGAAAATAGTTATTTAGACCAAAAGTGTTAGAAGTGCAACTTTTTTTCCACACGCGTGAAAAATAAGCACGCTAACACGAGTTGTCTATAAGATTTTTTAAAATTTCATTAAATATTCAAATCCAAGCCCTATTTTGTATAGAATTTTATTTGCCTTCATTTTAGTCAACTGCGTTGGTCAGTTCTGGTAATTAAGGAAACATCTATTTAAAATCGTTCATTCTTAAATTAAAAGCAGCACACACCGAAATTAATTTAGAAAAGCCTACTTTTTTAAATGAAATCTTAAAAATAACATTTTACTAGTTGTACTAGTGTACTAGTTCTGTAACCAAGGAAATGCGACGCAAGGTAGCCTGATTATTTTTATACATTGACACTTATGCGACAGAAGGTGATCCGATTATTTTTATTCATTGACATTTAATTTACATTAACCTTTACCTAAAACTAAAAATGCGACATGAAATAAAACGTTGTGCGATATACGTTCCGTAAATTTCTCTCAGTACTCGTTAGTAAACCCTAAGCTTCGTATCGTCCATAAACATCGAACTCGTACTATAAAAATCCATTTACCGGACTTGTGTCGCATTTCCTTGGTTACCGTACACCGCACTGTAATGTTGCACTATACCGTAATATTACCATGCAGTAAGAAATAAATAACTATTGCGGAAATTCCTCATCAGCATACGCAAATTCATAAAAAGAACCCGACGGCGTGTTCCAAACATCTGCTTGGCATTAACGATAACCCAGTTTTATAAGCATAGCAGAGAAAGTAGCTGTGAGAAAAACCAACTGAAACTATTGTCCATTAAGAAAATCCTACATTAAGTACGTTAAAATAGCTACCGAAAACATTGCTCTAGAAAATTTGAATTGAATTTTAAATGGTTTTCCGTACAAGAATCAATTTACTAGATATCAAAACAAAATTTTTAATTTTGAACTCTCAATAAATGTATAACTATGCATGTACTTAGAATTCCTTGTAATCTAATGTCATGTTCTTCTCTTTCTGCTGTTTAGTTTTCATGTTTTACAGCTTATTTTTATTGTAATTGTTATTGTTTAACGTTCAATATATTTATTCTTCCACGATTGCAGTATCTCATAATTCGCCACCACAAAGTCATCTGGTAAATGTTACTAAGTATTTTATTAGATTATTTATGACTGCTTTGTGTGAAATACGTGTTCATTTTCAAAAGTACTGCGTTGGTCACCCCAGCTAATCTTGCGTAACTTTTCAAAGAAAACCGTTAATGCTTAAAGTAGATTTTCAATTACTTTCCCAGGGCGTAAACTAATTATTTCCAATGTGCGTGAACTGGAATGAAGACGCAAAGCGGAGGTTTAAATATGCTACTTAACCGCAAGATCCGCCTGATAATAAGTTAGGAAATTTGTTCTGCAGTTCGCACGTGGAAAACCGCTCGCACATGAAGTTGTCGTTAAACGCGCCGGTTTGTAGGCACATACACGCAAGCAGACTAATAAAATATTGGCAGTTCGAAACGCTTTTACGCACGTTGCGATGTATGTTAGTTACGTTATGAATGGATGGAATTTCAGTTATAACGTAAAATAGCACAAGTAACATACAATTAATATTTTAAATCTCAAAATATAATCAACAGTAATATCCCAAGTGCATTAAAATAGCCGATTAAATTTTGACGTTTTCTGTCAGAATGTTTTGCTAAGAAATTTGTCAAGTAAATTTGCCGCTCAACAAGAATCCCGAGTGCGCAGCACGAGGAATTTTGAAGCGGAAAATTTACGAGATATATTTCTTCAGAGCAAAATATTCTGACAGAAAATCGTCAAAATTTATTCAGGCTAGTTTACATGCACGCGGAATGTTCGGCGTGATTATTTCCTGAATAAATAGATAAAATTCAGTTGGTGAAGAATCTTTAATAATCATGTTAAGATTATGCACAAGCGATTAAATTTTGACATAAATTTAACCGCGGTTAAATTTTGACGTTTGAATTTTAGGCATTATTAAACTAGCAGAAACCATGGTGATTACGCATTATTATGGATATGAAGGAAATAATCACTTATAATACCATGAGTAGTCAAAGTTATGTCGACTATTTTTGCGGTGGTGTCAGGAATGTCCATTGCGCTTTGGTGCGATTAGGACGAGTGCGCTAGCACGAGTCCTAATCCCAAGCGCAATGGACATGAGTACTTGAGTAGTGATACCACCGCAAAAATAATCTACTTAACTTTGACTAAGAATGGTATTCGAGGGACTATTTAATGAACCAAACTACTTTTTCAAATTAATTTTTAGTAAATCTAGCAACAAACTACGCAATTTCTATAGTAACAGAACACTAATATTGACTTTTTCTAATAAAAATCACATTTGTTTAAAATAGTCACTTGAATACCTTCTAGGAAGATATATCCACTGATATTTTTTTGATTGGTCAAGAAACGTCAGAATTCTGGATTTTCATTGGTCACTTTTTGACAGATGATAGGTGAATTGAATAGTCATAGAATTTTATGTTACGAGATAGAAGTATTAAAACACTTGTGCTATAAAACTGTCATTAATTAGTATAACATCAAAATGAGTGCATAATTTGATGAAATCGGAGTACAGTTGACGAGTGCAGAATTATGTACAAAATAGGTTATTTTTTAAATGCTTTTATTAAGATTCAAACAGGTACATAATTAAAAAATCTTCCAAAACATACCTGAATGGAACATTAACAATTACTTTTTTTAAAAGCAACTGTAAAAGTACAAGTAATTAGAATTCAATAGTTTGTACCACTTTTTTTTTCTCCGAGCAAGACATGCAATTAAATCGGTTAGTTAATTTGTAGCTGCCAAGCAAAACGAGTCTTGCTACTAAAAAATAAATACAACAAAGTTTTAAAACTTGTGTGAAATGTAGGATACGGCAAAAATCGTTAATGCTCTGAAATGGGCCACATGGTTCTCTAATTAGTAGCTCATTTATAATCACTTGTTTATTAAGTGCCTGTGAGGTAGCTTAGAGAGTGATTAATATGTTCAGTAAGTAATTAACTGTATCTGATCGAAGGCAACTGCATAAAGCTGATTATTAGAAGCAACCTTAATTATGGATAAGCGGAATCGGTATTAGTGCAGCCAGGCTCAAATGACAAATAATACCTGTAACGGAAAATTAATTTTACTCTTCACATCTTAATAAGGCAATTTTAAGTGCATTAAACTTTGCTGACATTTCCTAACGTCCATTATTTACATTATCGACTTTCTAGAAGTTCCCACGTGGTGTATCTGGTAGTACAACTAAGAATAGTAAAGTAAAAATGAAGATAATGAAAATAGAAAATGCATTGGAAAAACTCAAAATACATAGATATGTAATTACATGTATTTTCTGACTTAATTTTTTAAGATACCTGTGTTTTTTACTGTTGGCACAAAAAATTATATTTTTTGCACTAATTTCGATTAACGCCATTTTCTTTGCTAGGTAAGCGAAACTTAAGTGCAACAGTACATCCTTATCGTATTCGATAATAAGTTAACTCTGAAGTATCTCATTTTACATAATGTACAGGGTGGTAAGAAAAAATAAGAAAAACCAGTAAAAATATTTGGCGGAGTAGGACTTCATATTTGACACCTTTTAATTTTAAAAAACTTTTCCAAATAAAATTTTTGTGTATTTTGAAAAATGAAGGTTCTTTATTCTTGAGCCATTTTCATATTTTCGAACCTCCACCGTACCTATATGAAAGAATATATTTAATTTTGATAAGGGAATTTTTTGTTTCGGAAGATGCAGGGGTTAAGAATAACATTTTCTGATAAATAATGATAAAAAAAATCCATGTGTTAAAATTTATAACAGTAACTAAACCATCACAAATGCTATTTAGGTATCTTTTTGTAATGTATAATTCGAATTAGCCATACATTCTTTGGAAATGGCCACTTTATATTGTCTGGTATCACAAATGATGAGAAAATTTCATAAGTAAAACATACTATTTATTGTACTGTATTCCCATGACATAATTAAAAGTCTTGTTGCTAAATATAGCAAAACTGCCGACCTTCAACAGTAGCCATAGTCATCTATTTTGCATTTCAGAAACGATGAATACTGCAATTATTTTCAAAGACTTGCCACTTTCGAAATAATTATATTAAATGTATTCTAATATACCAGTTATGTAACATGTGAGCAAACGAAAATGAAATCAGGCTTGGCTTTGAAATATATGTTTTATGAATAATATGTTGGTGACACTGTAAGTCTATGTCAAATTCGAGGTTAGCAGGTTAGGTTTTGCATCAGTCTGTGTTAAAACTAACGCAAAACCTAACCTGCTACCCGAATTTGACATAGACTTACAGTGTCACCAACATATTATTCATAAAACAAATATTTCAAAGCCAAGCTTGATTTCATTTTTGTTTGCTCACATGTTACTTTTATCCTACACCTCCTAGTAATAAATATATTACTAGAACGATTTTTGACCTCTAAAGTGACCAATAACTCACTAGTGAGTTAAAGTATAACTCACCAGTGAGATAAAAACCCGGCCACTCACTAGTGTATTGTTGGTAGCACTGTCAAGTTATGTTAAATTTGAGATTTGCGTCAGTCTTTGTCAAATGACAAACACAACCTAACCTACTAACCTCGAATTTGGCATAGATTGACAATACACTTCAGGCGACTCTAATTATAAAGGTAATTGATCTCTTGATACTTTCCAATTTGTCACTGACGTTTCAGGGCTATAATTTTTGTAGATATTTACCTATTGATTTATTGGATAAAATTGTGTATGGCACGCGTGTGTTAATTCAAAATCTCATCAATAGGTGGCTAAAATATATAATATATTTATCGGAAAAGAGTTAGTTCTATATGTTTGTCAGGTTATAGGTACCGAGTGTCCCAAATCCAATGTAACCCCCTGCATTTCTGTTATTACTAACGATACTGATTTGGTATATGGTACTTATGTTATTGTGTAAAATCGTATTAATTTGCAAATATTTGGCGTTTGTGCTACTTCCGGTTTTACCGGAAGTACAACTGACTTTTATTTGAAATAGGAAGTTGCACTTTTTTGACAGCATAGTATTCACTTTAAAATTCCCTTTTCAACGATATACCACACTTATACATTTGTTCCACATAATACTTTAGTATTTAGATTTTTTCGAAAATGTGAATTTTTAGCATACTCCCCGTAAAGAATTTTCTTTGGGAGAGCTAGCCATGAAAAGTTAATCAGTTATTTTATCGACAATTCCAAAGAAAATTCTTTACGGGGGGGTGTGCTAAAAATTCGAATTTTCGAAAAAATTTAATACTAAAGTATTTTGTGGAACAAATGTATAAGTGCGGTATATCGTTGAAAAGGGAATTTTAAAGTGAATACTATGCTGTCAAAAAAAGTGCAACTTCCTATTTCAAATAAAAAAGTAGGTAAGTTGTACTTTCGAGGAAACCGGAAGTAGCACAAACGTCAAAATATTTGCAAATTAATACGATTTTACACAATAACGTGAGTACCATATACCAAATCAGTATCGTTAGTAATAACAGAAAATGCAGGGGGTTACATTGGATTTGGGACACCCGGTATAATGTATCTAATATAAATTACTTATATCCACTACGTTTATTTATCTACTTTGATGTCACAATTAAGTTATTATAAAACTGGAAACAGTACTATGCTAAAGATAAGATATTGTGTATTGTTATTTTCATATGAAAAAGGTTGAAACGGCCTACCTTATTTCAAGAAACCAACATATCACATTTATGAATTGTCAAAATTCAAAGTTTTGGATTTTGATGCAAAGTATATAAAATAGTACAATATAGTCGGCGCTACAATAGTTCCTTTTATTAAACTATAGTATTATCTACTTAGATGTCACAATATGGTTATTATAACACCGAAAACAGTGCAGAGTTCTGTATAAAGTGTATCTGTTTTTCAACATGCCTCAGAGTAGGCTGTGGGTCATATTTTTTACAGTCTACTAACCTAAACTTAAAAATTTCATTAACGCCACTTTTAATATCTGTTTGAACATTGGATCAGTTATTACAAGGTTCTGTAAAATATATCTTGATCATGCCAAAAAAAGGTAACAAAAGGGACCAAGCAAGCGATTCATTGTTGCTTTCAGTTTTAGTTTTGTTTCCTTGATAACTTCATTTGTAACCAACATCAAAACCTGGTTTATAACTAAATTTCTATCTACACTCTTACAAAAATGTAAGGTCATGGTCTGCTCTGAGTCATGTTGAAAAAAGATGAAGCCTACTTTGTTTGAAACAAGTGACAGATTGTCACACATGAAATCTAAAAATTGAAAGTATTTTTTATAAATTTTATGCACAGTAGATAAAATAGTATATTATAACGTCTAATAAGAGGCGTTGCAGCACTCGTTCCATTGAACTACTCCACGATGGGCTCGTCGTGCACCAAATTCGTCGTGCATCAAACCCACTCGTGCTACAATATACCCTCTTATTAAATTAGTATAATAATATACTATTACGAACTTAAGCATGGAGTTTATGAGTTAAAGGTAAGATCGATTATCAGTAAAATGGATTCAACATTTCTAGACGAATTCTGGTTATGTTCATGTATGTAGGTAGATAAACTACCAACTTTATATTGCATTTCAAGAACAGTTCTCCTACAAGAGGCGCAATTTGTATTCCGCGGTTACATTAAACGATCCAGAAGCAACGCGACGTCGCTATGTGGAGCAGCTCCAGAAAAAAGCTGTCTCGCAGCAGGGGATATTGTTAGCAATAGCACATTTCCGCGAAGCGAAACATTAGCTGGCTTTATTAATGTTCTCTTTATAGACGTGCGTCTGACGTCAATTAATTTTAGCGCCGATGCTCCACTCGTGTGATCAGTAATTCATATGCCTACATCGATCTCCAAGTTAAGTTCTTCAGTAATCCCAATTGGGAGCTTCCGTTTTCCGCCGTATGCCGCTTGCTTACGATTACGGAGCTCTCCGGTTCCGAGATGCAAATAATCGGCCGGAAATGCGAGCCGCAATATGAGCTGTATAAACACGAAGGCTTATTGCCGGCATGTGAGCCATTATTAGATTATTATCCTCTCCACCGCGCCAACAAAAATATCTTGTTTTCTTCCCCATAGCAAATTTCATGTTGAATTTCCGTTACATATCGCAAATTATTTAAAAACACGCTCGATTGTGCATTCAACCATAGAATCTAAGTAAATAGCGCCTCATGGAAAAAACGCTTGGAGGTTAGAATAATATACTGCTAGATTTATTCCATCTTGGGACTATATATACAATGCAGTGTATATCGAATTTATTTATACAAACTTACTTGAAACTAGAAAGTATTATATTAGGAATTCATGTGTCTGAACGTTCAATGTTCATCGGCCGAAAAGTTTTTGGTGAAGACCACCACTGAGGATACTGTCCTCCATCTACTCGCAAGTCTAGCAAATCTAGTGTTCTGGAATCTGGATACGCTGGATACTTATTATGACGGACAACCATCTACATGAAATTGTTATATTTTAACAATTGTTTGCTTTTGTTTTATTCCCAGGTCGTTGTTTGTTTCTAGTTCACTTTGTTAAATTCCGTTCTATCCTCTACTATTCAAAGAATATTTTTTCACTTATAACTTATCCACTTATCCAGCATAACCATAGTTCACACCCATTAAAAAACCAAATTAAAGAAACAGAAACTTACAAAATAATTTATTAATGTGGAGAAAATTAATGTCAAAAAGAATTTGAAATTATGTGAAATTTCAAGAATGCATGATTATAATAATTTTTTGAAAAATAAAAAATCACAAGTCGTAAACATGTTTATTAATAAGATAAAAGTTTAAAACACAAAACGTTTCGCAATTTTAGGTTGCTTCATCAGTTGTACAAATTAGAAAATATTGAGAATACTGGAATACATTACAAAATTATATTGTAGGGTAGTACTTAGAAGAGTTTGTTGAAGGTATTATATTATTGTAATAAATTATTTGTAAAACACTTTAAAACTCATAAAACATTGTTTAGTTACGCTGGTGACGAAGACAAATTTACAAATTAAAAAATTAATTAAAATCAGTATTAACCCCTACAAGGGGCTTTTTTTGATCTACATGTGCTACTAATTTTAATTAATTTTTTAATTTGTAAATTTGTCTTCGTCACCAGCGTAACTAAACAATGTTTTATGAGTTTTAAAGTGTTTTACAAATAATTTATTACAATAATATAATACCTTCAACAAACTCTTCTAAGTACTACCCTACAATATAATTTTATAAATGTATTCCAGTATTCTCAATATTTTCTAATTTGTACAACTGATGAAGCAACCTAAAATTGCGAAACGTTTTGTGTTTTAAACTTTTATCTTATTAATAAACATGTTTACGACTTGTGATTTTTTATTTTTCAAAAAATAATTAAAATCATGCATTCTTGAAATTTCACATAATTTCAAATTCTTTTTGACATTAATTTTCTCCACATTAATAAATTTAAAATTATAAATGTCATTTCTTATTTTGAATTAAAAAATAATGTCAAAATCGCTTTGCGCCATCTTTAATATAAAACATAACAAGAACTCTAGAACCATGACCAATCACATAGTACAGGATTACTTGCGGCCACTCTGTGAAATGCCAATGAACACCAGTGAATGCAAGGTAATTAAATAAACAAATATTGGCATATACGACCAAAACAAGAGAAACCAAGTTTTGTTAATAATATCAGAGTACAACAAACAACAGCCTATTTATAGAAGATTCTTCGTAAATATTTACCAAGCTAACTAATTAAGTACGAGTTCTCACGGTTTTATTTCCGGAACACCGTAAAGCTCGAAAACAAGGGAAAGAAAAGAAAGCAACTTCGCCATTAGTTCTATCGTTGGCCATGTTAAAACAGAAAGGTATAGAAACCCTAAATGAGCTGCCTCTGAACCGTAGTCAGTGCCAATAATGCAGGATCCGAAGTCGGAAGAATTGGATTATCGTTAAAAACGGCCGGACATTTTTGCTATTGCTGTGGACTCCCACTAAATTAGTTGATTCTGCTAATGGACGCAAGAATAATTTGACGGCATACACAGACATATACAGGGTGTCCCAAATGTAAACCTCGTTTAAACATAACAAAGTAATTTCACAGAGCTAAATTGGAGAAACTACTATGAGCAAGATTCATACAAAAAACATAGGACAGAGTATATGTACTAATGTAGAGAATGGTGCACCACTAACAAGAAGTAAATCCGTATATCGCCTGTTCATTGCTCGTCTTCCAGCTAGTGTTGTACAATTTTAAAAACTTTGAATATTGTACGTAGTTAGACATTTAAATTTTGAATTGCTACTGGCTGAAAAATAAACAATTTTACTGTTTTTCGTTTATCCAGAAACAAAACAAGTATGTTTATGACTTCCATAATTTAAAAGTCGATAACTCGAAAACAAAACGCGTTTCTAAATATGTTTTCAATTTTATATCATTATTTTCTTCAATATTGACTAACTGATTTATGTGTCACATAGATTCAGTAAGAAAATTACTGGAACAGCTTTGATTGCGCAAAAACCAGTTTTTACAGGTTATAATAATAATAATAATAATAATGGTGAGGCACTAACACCCCATGAAGGAGCTTGGCTTGCAAGGCAGGTTACAAATTAAAATCTCCTGAAAAATGTGTTTAATTTCAAATTACATCGAGCTGCCTGCAAACGGCAGTCATTTGTGTTCGTTAAGAAGTACTGACATTTCTCACAACAAGACAAAAATATCGCCAATAAAATTGTAGAATCTACAATTTAAACACAAAACGCAATAACACAACGTTTTATATCAATGGGCAACTGAAATACTAGCTGTAGCTAACATAATTACTCTTCCATCTACGAAAAAATAATCGAGAAGCACGACTACTTGAGTAGGTTATTCATTCCAGAGATGAGAGCGATTCAAACTGCTTTTCAAAGATCAAGTATTGTTGACTGCAGAATTATTCCGTGTGTTCTACGAAAATCGACCAATTCCGAGCAGATTGTTTAATACCGGGTGGCCATATATATCTGAGATCCCGGTAGCCATGGAATTAGCTACTTATAAATGTTGAGTTAGTATTATATTTCAATTACAATAAGTATTGATACCTATGTAATGTAATAAAATGCAAAAAGAGGAGGGGAATGTGCCCCGGATTCTGCAGTTTAGCCTACGACTCGATCATAAAAATCTCCTGTTCTAATTCCATTACTTATTGCAATCTGTAATAATTATTCACAGATAGGAATTTTAGTTGTGATGACATTAATGACATTTAGTTTAGTCGGATTCATCACTTTAATAAAGCGGTGTTGATTCCAAAGGTAATGTGATATCAGATATACAGAGTGTTATTTAAGTACGTGGCCAAACTTCAAGAGGTAATTCTTTGAGTGATTCTAAGACGAAAAGTTTATATAAACATAGGTCCGGTAATGCTTCGTTTTCAAGATACAGGGTGTCAAACTTTTTTTTAAAATAATTTTTTCGTAAAAATTTTAATAATCCTTCAGCCGATTTTGTTGAAATTTGTCAGTGTTATTTATGGTAGGAAGGGGTTAATTAAGCCCTTACTAGATTAAAATTATTAAGTTCAGTGGCGTCCCGGTGGGCACCTTAACCAATATTTTTGACAAAAAATGGGCGCCACTGACTTCTTTAGAACTTTCTCGCATTAAGCAGTTAAAAATACAACTTTTTTGTCTCTTTAGTTTTTTTCGTATCTTGCTCCGTTTTCGAGAAAAAAAAATAAAAATAACTTTATTGCATGTCCATGGACAGCAAAAAAACATTTTTTAATAATTAATAAAACACAAAAAATATTTTTTAGCTAGCATTAATTTTTATAACAATTTTTAAGACTAAAATAGACTATTGATATAGAAAAAAAAAATAACAGGTACACCCCAGTTTTTGATAGTTTGGTAGTTTTAATTTTGTATTATGTTGTCCCAAGAACATGCAATAAAGTGATTTTTATTTTTTTTTCTCAAAAACGAATACGAAAAAAAATAAAGAGACAACAAAGTTGTATTTTTAGCTGTTTAATCATCCGAGAAAGAATATAAAAGTTCTAAAGAAGTCAGTGGCGCACATTTTTTTGTCAAAAATATTGGTTAAGGTGCCCCCCGGGACGCCACTGAATTTAATAATTTTAATCTAGTTAGGGCTAAATTAGCCCCTTTCTACCATAAATAACACTGACAAATTTCAACAAAATCGGCCGAAGGATTATTAAAATTTTTACGAAAAAATGATTTTTTAAAAAAAGTTTGACACTGTATCTTGAAAACGAAGCATTACCGGACCTATGTTTATATAAACTTTTCGTCTTAGAATCACTCAAAGAATTACCCCTTGAAGTTTGGCCACGTACTTAAATAACACCCTGTATATGGCCACCCGGTACAAAATTTTATATCAAGATCGCTCTAAGTAACAGCGTCAATTGATCCTTTATGTTTTTTTAACATGGTAGCAGTGTTGCCAGGTCTAGTGAAATTTCATTAGATCTAGTGATTTTTAGTCAATCTAGTGATTTAGTGATAACTTTTGCCAAAAGAGAATTATCTAGTGATTTTTTGCAGTCTATTCTATAAAAAAAACAAATAATAAAGCAAAAATTCCTTGGCCCCTTTCGCCGTTGTTGCAAATTACTACCTACTATTATTATTCCAATCTTAGAAATTAGTTTTCGCTGTGACGGACAGATGGCAGCCTGAGATTTGAAATGCGAAGGTAAGTAAATTCCATGAATTACTTAACAGAAAATAGGCATATCCCTGGTTCAAGCTAAGTGCCCGAGGCTATAAACAGAACTCCGAAAAGGAATTGTTCACATTTGCATTTTTACTTTCGGTAGAACGTAAAAAAATTATCAAAGTTCGAAGTGTGCTGTGAGTACTGTGAGTACTGTGACCACTGGAACTCAAGTGGATTTTCCGGTAATTTAATGATATGAATTTAGAATTGCAGGCTGAAGCTCCAAAGATTCACTTACGTTATCCAACAATGGCAACTGCTTTTAAATTATCGTTGAGTTATTACATCAAACCAGAGTATTTAAAAACACGGATTTAAGTAAACTACAGTATAGAAATTCGGAACATTATGTTTTAATTGAGCACTTGTACTTAGGTCCAAATATCGCAGTAGCGCTAAAAAGTAATAGTTTAACAGATAGTGCAAAACATTTTTTCCGTTTGAAGTGTATACAAGCTTAAATCATTAAATTTTCTAAATCCTTCAATAGTTGCAAATGTTGATAGTCTCGGCCCCTTAATTATAAATTTTCCTAATCTAATAACGGATGTCAATGCTTTAGATCGGGAAATTCGATCGCTAAAATATTCTGCCATTAATTTTGAAATGGAAAATTTTAAATTTTGGAAAGAAATTTTTAATTGTAAAAAAGCCCACGGTAATTTGTTATATCCGCAACTTTCTCAGTTTGTGAGTATTTATTTGTTCTTCCCCATAGTAGCGCCTGCGTTGAAAAGGTTTTCAGTTCAATTAATTTAAATTTAAAAAAACCAAGAAATAGATTAAGTACTAACACTTTGACTGGAATTCTTCATTCTAAAAACTTAATTTTGCCAGAAAACTGTTATGATTTTGTTATTACGAATGCAATAATAAAAAATCATAATAACAAAATGTATGATTAAATTACATATTGTATAATTATTGTAGGTGTAGTGTGTTATTCATTTATAATTTTTATTATATTTTTAAACACTTGATCTTGTTCGTGTTTTTGTTTATTTTCTATAATTTTGTTTTTTAATTTCCACCGTTTTCACGTTTAAATTAATCTAGTGAAATTTTTGTCAATCTAGTGATTTTTTCCACCGCAAGCTAGTGACTTTTAGAATTTTGACCTGGCAACACTGCATGGTAGTCGCCCATGGCCCGTGGGACATCAGGTATATAAAAAATATGAACAGCATAACTTTAAAAGTAAAATCCTATTTTAAAATGTTTCAATATTAAACATTATGATGTGCAATATTTATTACAGATTACGAGAAATTAAAATACTGCTACCTTTACCAAGTTTAATTTTTCAACGTGGACTGAAATGTAATTGTATAATTTTTTATTTAAACACACAAATTATTGCTCTACTCTAAACGAAATTAACTGTTTTGATAGTACATAACGGAACTACTTTAGAGAGGGATGTTTATACAATATTTATACCGATTAAAAATAAATAATTTCCAGGTTAAAAGCCGTACCTTAGCTATAATGGTTGCAACGTTTTAAAGTACCACTACTAAACTATTTTGAATGTAGAATAGCTATTTGTGCAACAAGTGCTAAAAGTGGATGTTTATGCACGAGTTTGCACACAATATTTTTTCTACGGCCTTAAATTTACTGTTATTAATCCATAAATGTCGATTTAACAAAGGTTTGCATTTATGACAGTTATAATTTATGTCATAGTAAAGAGATGGCCTTGACGCGCAGGTGACTGTTTCTGCAACCAGTAGCTGTCAAAGTTAGTTATCAAAGGTAATTATAAATGTACACATTTTATTTTATTCATTACATAATGCTTTAATTATAAAAAAAACACTTTACCTCGAACGAAATAAGCAACTAGAATAACTGTATAACCTCACTTTCTGTTTAAAATTCTAAGTCAACACCAGCTGTTTACTTTATAACACATGTGCTAAAAGTAAACAGATGATTCATAAAACGTCATTTTTAATGAAAAAAGCTAGCGCTAAAAGACCTACTTTTAGTAGTGGTCGTAGAAAAATATAATTCATTCACTAAAATGTAAAAAAACAATAAGCACCCCATTCATATTAATATTATACATAAATACATGTATAATGAATAAGAAAATACTATTATAATTCTTAAATTAGAGTAAATAAAGGTTATCTTAGATTTTTCCTTTAATAATACTAAAAAAAAATAGGTATGGTCACCACATGGCTTTATTTTACTGAGTAACTTGCACACACATTTTTCAGTTGACAGGGATAACAACTTTAAAAATATAAAACGCCAAAATAGATTTGATTCCTTCTCTCCGCAGATATAATTTTGTGATTATTTCAGAAACTACTGCGGATCAGAATACAGGGTAACAAAGGAGCAACTTTTGTATTATCTGTTTATTAGAACATTTATTTCTGATAGAAGTCCCTGCATCTTCTAAAACCCAAATGCACTTGCCAAAATTTAAATATCCCCTATCGTATACGGGGGAGGTTCAAAAATATGAAAATGGCTTAAGAATCAAGAACTCCTGTTTTCCAAAATACACAAAAATGATATTTGGAAAAGTTGCTTAGAATTAAGGTGGGGTGTCAAATATTAAGTCACAGTTACCTACTCCACCAATTTTCTCCGGTGTTTCTTATTTTGTTCGTACCACCCTGTGTATCAAGGAAAATGACATACCTTAAATTTTAATTTATTATCAGACACCATAAGGATGTACGTACTACTAACCTTAAGTTTCGCTCACCTAGCAACCAGAAACTTATGTGAATCAAAGTTAGTTTAAAAAATAAAATGTTTTGTGTCCAACGTGAAAAACATAAAATCTTTAAAAAATTAGTAACAATGATAACTTTATTATTAATATTTGTTAAGTATAACATTTCAACTAAAAATTGAAATGCTTGTGAATTCTTATGATGTTCAGATCACTTGTTTCTAAATTTTTTGGAAGATATCTGTGTTTTTTACTTTGAACAAAAAATTGATTTATTAGCACTAGTTTCGATTAATTTTTTTGTTGCTAAGTAAGCGACACGGATGTTTGACAGTATATCCTTACCGGATCCAATAATATATGTAGTGTAATGCACACGGTGGTAAAAAGGGAAAAACAGAGACAATTATTTTCTGGAGTAGAGTCTTCTCTCAATTCTAAGCAATTTTTCCAAATGTGTACTTTGAAAAATAAGCGTACTTGATTCGTAAGCCATTTTTATATTTTTGAACCTCCCCCGTATACGAAAGGAGATACTTAAACTTTGGCAAGTTTATTTTGAGTTTTAGAAAATGCAAGGAGTTGCCGCGCTGTTATCGATTATTCTGATCATACTGTATATATCTTATAAAAAACACATTGACAAAATGTATAGATAATTAAGTAATATACCTATAACACTTTAAAAAATATTTCCCTCGTTAATTTTTGGACTATGCAAATGTTTGTAAACATTGAATTTGAAAACTAACTTCTTCCAAAAAAATTTTTTTCTACGATCGTGTCAAAATGACAACTTTTTGCACAGTTTCTAGTGTCAAAAGTGACGTTTGTAGCACTCTTAATATTAGTGCCCGAATTAATACTTTTTCGTACGTTGCCATTGGTGGCATGTTTTAATACTATATTAAACACGTTTTGCCGTAAATTTGAATGTCAATATAAGCTAGAATATCTAACACAATGTGACGGCAAAAGTGTCAACGAACTAAGTTTTTATATTTCTGTTACGATCGTAGAAAGAGTAGCCTACAATACACGTTCATAAGTGCCGTTAAAGCACTAGCGACATTAAAAGCACTCCGCTTCGCGTTTACTATTTAAACAAAAGTTGAAGATAAGTGCATAATATATTATAATCCTGTTCTAGAAATTTGATTTTAATCAAATTATAAAAAATCCCGGAAAACGGTTGGCCGATTTTAGTCAAAAATCACTGCGATCTCCAAATGTATATTAAAAATGTAGATATTCATTTTCAGGCTGAATCAGGCGCGTAGGAGCGTTTTCTAGACTGCAGGGGCCATTCTATTTTCAATAAAGACTTACACTTCTAACTTGATCCATTCATACGAGCTATAATATTTCTAATTTCCTGATTATCAATTTTTAGTTTTATACTATAATAGTATAGTGTAGTCACTGGTTACTTAATAAGTGCTATTTTATTTTAAAGAAAACACTGTACCATAAAAAAATTAATTAAACAATGAACAATGTTTATTATCAGATTTTCACATAAGCAAAGAATACACATGAATAAGCAAACTTAAATAAATATAGAAACGAGTTTCCGAAAAATAAAAAGGGTATAAATAAAGATTAAAAATAATAAAACACAAATACAAAAATAAATTCAATTAAGAAACTATCATTTAGAAACCTGTACCAAAATCAGAAATTCTAGTTGGTAAAGCACCTACTAATGTTCCACATAATAAATCAATAAATGTATTTTATCTACTCCAGCGGGATAAGTAACGCATTACGTCACTCATTTGACACTATTTCAGTTAGGTAATGAAGCTCATTACACCACTCAGTTATGTAATGGCTTCATTACGCAACTGAGTTGTGTAATGACTTCATTGCGTAACTGAAATAGTGTCAAATGAATGACATAATGACATTTGCCTACTAAAATATTTTTGAAAATGACATCTGGCATTTCTCTTAATGCACTTTTTTTCAATTTTAGGCAGTCGTAGATAAAAAATGTTACAATACATGTGTGATAATGCATCATTAATATACTTGTGTGCTTACATAACACGTATATTAATGATGCTATTATCCCACTTGTATAGTAAATAACTATTATCAAACCCGCGCCAATCGGTTGTTCAAAAAGGCGGTTAAAATCTTAAT
>OW679194.1:189551921-189647974 GCA_940337035.1 Agriotes lineatus | reverse complement strand
TTCAACGCTAAATTCAACAAACGGGCTACCTTTCTGTACTGACGTCATGCCGAAGAGCTGTGGCCTTATCGTTTAGGTGGTTTTGGCTGTACAGGTACTGCATCCCTCACACAAGATCGTTTCCATTCGTGTCTATTCTTTCTTTGGAGCTGTAACACACTGTTTACAAATAGAAGCGTAAGAATTTTGGAAATTTTGGCTGCTTGACATCCGATAAGAGCGTACCTGGCTCGAAAATTTTCGAATTACGCACTCCTGACACCAGCTCTCGTCGAAAAACAATTGAATTAACAAATGCACAGCGGCGTCCGTTCAGACACGATCAGGCCGATTTCCAGCTATGGTGAGATTTTCCTTTTAGTTTTTTCTGTAAGTTCTAATTTAGTAGTAATTAGACCTGCTTCAACATGGCTTGCTTTCTTGTCGACGGCTTTCGTGCTTACTGCTCCCTTTCCTTTACTGCAAGCAACAGCTTCCCGGCTTTAAGCCCAGATGGTTGGGGTTGTTAGCGTTTAGTTCGGCTGGCCGAATTCATCGTGGCAAACGGCTTCAGCAGCCATCTGTGTGCGCTTCAAGGACCAATCTAACGTTTCCAGGCAGGGGCTGGCAAAACCTACGTAGGATCGCAAGAAGTGCCTCTTTAAACATTCCGTAAGTACATGCACAACTTCAGCTTGCTGTTTAATTTATAGGTAAAGGGCCATTGACTAAGAAATAACAGTTCTACGAAGGCCTTCGATTAACGAACTGAATGCGATAACAATCAATCTTGTTTGCAACGCTTAATACGTTAGTAATTCATCATTTAATGTAGCTGAAATTTTGTATTACCTTATACGTATTTCTGCAAGCGTCTTTGAGGCGCTTGGCATGACATTTGCGATCGACGGAAGCTTCGAGTAAAGAGAAAACTATTCGGATGTTTGCATTGCTTCCGAATTTTTATTATATTTCCAAACCCATAGGTTGGACTCAATATTGTTGATGGTTTTAACCCTTTTATTATGTGTCAATTTATGTTTTTATGCAATAGGCTGGGCTGTATAATTGATGTGGATTATTAAAACTCTATTCAATGTTAGTGGTTTATATTTTCTTTGTGTGTTCGTGCCACAAGCCTACTTGAACTGGCTTGTTTTTTTTTTTAAGATTTAGGTTGAAGTGCGAGGCTTACAAGGTAGGTGGTGATTAGTTTCGGTAACTAGGTTTGTTTTTACATTGTGTTTAACAACAGGCACCCCAAATTTTGTTGTTTTATGAACTTTATTTTTAACCCTAAGGATCGCTGCCTAGTCCTTACATCACATTTTTTGCCGAGAGTTAGAGCTAGCTGGAGCTGTGCCTACCCCTCGTTTAAGGGTGGTACACACCTTTCTTCGCCATATGCTCACGGATGGGAACTCCTTTGGCCATTAGATATTTCTTTCTGTAACTCATTTTTACTGTCTTATTTTTCTCCCCCAGTTCTTTAGTTTCGTTCCTATATTCTTGCTGTTCATTTAGAATTTCTTATATTTCCATCAATTTTTGCTTTATCAACTCTTTTAACGCATTCGTTCTCTGCTCTTGAGTTTTCTTAATTGGCGTTCTCATATTTTTTTACTTTATCCAAAAATTTCGCTGCTAGCTTCCCTTGTTTTGTATTTTGTAATTGATATAGCTTAAATATTTTCTCGTTACTAGAACCACACTTTGACTTACTGTTGAACTACCTAATTGTAATTAACTGCACTGAAGTTTTTCGGATTGCAGTTCACCGTATAAATGCATGTATAAATATGTCGTTGTCAACCTTGTTGTCAACATCCCCTCAGCAAGGGCATTGGCGTCTCCTATTTAGGAGGTTTTAGGCATTGAGAGTCCACGGTTGCGAAAGCCGGAATGTGAAATCGCAGTGAACGCCGTTGGCCAAATTTTCTATCCTAAAGCAAAGGTCGTACCTCTGAGCCATCTCCACTGTTATAAACATATACATACCTCTAAGAGCTGCCGCCTTAGTTAGAGCTTGTTTATCAAATTTAATGAATTCTGAGTCATTGGAGGTACATTAGGTAATCATAGTATGTAATTTCTCCAAGTCTGTTATTTATGAATCATTAGGCGTTCTTGTTTCGCGCATTTATAATATGTGGTTTAGTTTGGTACCACAAATACACGCCAAACGGTACGGTCTATTATTGAGCATATTTTTATTACAAGGCAAAAGTAAATGGCATATCAATGAATTTGGTAAGCTACCGAGTGAAGATTTATTTACCATACTAGAAGACATACCTTTCTATGTAGATTGCTAAGATTACGGTAGCGATACTGCCAATTTTATCAGCCGCAAATGTTACACTCATCAACAAAAATAAGTGGGCTGATTACGACACTATGATGATTCAAAATAAAAGGCGCATGAATTATTGACAACACCATTAAGATTAGATCGTGCTAACTGATCTACTCTTTTGCCACAAATAAATTCGCCCTTACATTTCAATTAACAAATTGAAATAGACGTAAGTGCTTATTTAAAAAAACCTTTAGAAAGAACACCAGGAAAATGTCCCAAAATGACTTTATTTATTTCAAATATTCCTTTCGCATACAGTACACCTTATCCCTTAAGTCGATTCCTCACATACGAGAAGATGTCAAATTCGCTTGGCGCAAGAGCAGGGTTATAAGGAGGGTGTACAAGCACATTCAACCTGGCCGTTGTTAAAAAAACGACACATGCTTTGGTCCAATGTGCAGGGGCATTGTCGACGTGTAGAAACCAAGTTATGGATCATGACTGTTGAGCTTCTGCAAGACGCGGGGTAGGCCACATTCTGTGTACCGCTTAGTAGTGACAAGCACTCAAAATTTCCCTTACCGTAAAGAACACGGCCAGCAACCTACGAGGGCGGTTCACCAATTATTGTCCCTAGCATAGAAGCAAACGTTTGAGAAGAACGAAATCATTTTATTTTTCAACATAGTTCCCTGACAGAGGTGCTGAAGTGCTTGAATGCCTTTGGAAAAAAATTCTGTATTTTGTTCCGCCAGCCACTCATTTACGGCTGTCATCACTTCTGCGTTGTTCATATAATGGGTTCCCCGAAGATGTTCTTTTAATTTTGGAAAAAGAAAATAGTCGCTACGAGCCAAATCTGGCGAATAGGGAGGTTGCTCAAAAATTTCAAAGCCAGCGTTGTGAATGGCTGCCATTGAAATACAGCTTTTGTGGGCCGAGGCATTATCCTGATGAAACACCTCGTCTCAATTTTCCTCTTCTATTTTCCTTGATTGCTTTTCGAAGTTTTGGTATTAAATCTGCGTAATATTGGCCTGTGACGGTGTGCCCACGTGGTAAATAATCCACAAAAATAACTCCCTTAAAATCCCAAAAAACCGTTGCCATGATTTTGCCTGCCGAAGAAACAACCGAAATTTTCGAGGAGGTGGGGAACCCTTATGCCGCCATGCCATACTTTGGCGTTTCGACTCTGGGTCAAAGTGATGAACCCAAGTTTCATCCACTGTAAGGAATCTTTGTAAAAATTCATCGGAGTCTCTGTTAATGATCGCCAAATTGGTCTGTGCGGTAACGTGTCGGAGGCGTTTTTGATCTGCCGTTAGCAATTTTGCTACCCAACGTGCAGAGACTTTTGTGAGACCCAATTCTTAGTGCAAAATTTTTTCAACGCTCCCAACTGAAATGTCACATGTCTCCGCTATGCATCTGACGATAATTCTTCTATCATTCAGTACCATATCATGGACCAAATTAATATTTTCCTTGGTAACCACAGTTTTTGGTGGTCCTGCACCTGGCGCGTGTTCACAGGACTCTCTCCCCAGTTTGAAATCTCGAGACCAATTTTTAATTACCTGGTATGAAGGCGCAGAATCACCCAATACTTCAGTCATGTCCTTATGAATTTCTTGCGGTGATAAACCTTTCTTACAGAGGTATTTTATAACAGCTCTTGTTTCAATTTTATCCATTTTGATAAAATTACAAACACCACAAGAGAACTGAACTAATATTTCGAATAAATGAAAAGATAGAGAGACGCAATTTTACATACACTAACGTGAATAAATGACACTTCGGATAAAAACAGTTTTTCATTTGTCAGTCAATGCCTACTATATTAGGGACAGTAAATGATGAACTATCCTTGTATTTGCCACTGACCGTGATCCTTTGATAGTCATTGAGGCTGTTTCATCTTCGAACATCCACCGTTTCAGCATGTTGTGGGGATATCTTAGTATTAAAGTCGTATTTCATCATTTGTCGTGATTGTTTCTATACACCAAACAGGAATTACCTAATTTGCTCTTCTATCTGCCAAAATTAGGCTCGTAGGAGCCGCGGGGCCCACGGGGGCCAATGGCCCCCTCAAATAATTTTCATAGGGCCCTGGCCCCCTCAAAAATATCATTTTCTAGTTTCATCATAATGTATAGTTTTTTATGTTGCGAAGAATAAAAAATTACTTTCGCGCCACCATGTCCTAAAATCGGCTCAATCAGCTGAACCATATATGTGTATTAAATACTTATACATATAGAGAAGGTAGAACATCTAGATCTAGACGGTCTTGTAAACGATTTCGTAGGTGCTTTACCAACTAGAATTTCTGTTTTGGGTGCAGGTTCCTAAATGATAGTTTCTTAATAGAATTTATTTATGAATTTGTGTTTTATATACATTTATTATTTCTAATCTTTATTTACACTTAGAAGCAATAAAACGCAGTAGTCTTCTCCACGTACATTTATTAAAAAGGCGACATGTTTCGAAGCCAAACTGGCTTCATCTTCAGGCCAAATTGATCATCTACAGAGGCGTATGGTTAACAATAGTTGTACAATGTAAAGAGAATAACTTACTGGTTAAAAACAGGTGAAACCACGTGTTCAAATTTTTAGGTTAAGTTGAGGTTATGCGCTGAAGGCAAGGTAGTAATACAAAATTCACAAAGAACACCACAATGGAGAAGAAAATTAATTCAATAACCAGCAAACTACGTTATAAAGATCGTTGTACTGGTTATTACATCAAATTTAAAATTTAACAAATAGCAAGTAAAATAGCGACCATTCTCTGACGGAGAAGGCACTAGAATGGGAAATTTACGGTCAGTACAAAATTACTAGAACCAGATCAAAAGTCCCTAAATTCAATGACACTGAAATTACCAGAGAGGGTCAGAAAGTAAAAGAACAAAGTTAAAACCAAAAAGGCAAAGACAAAACAACTATTTAATATTGAGGAAAATGTAATTAGTATCAAAATCTGTGACTTCATTGAGTCTGTATTCATTATTGTTGGACATAATTTCAAAAATTTCGAGTAAATTCAACAACCTACCTTTATTAGCTATATGTAAAATTTTATAATCTTTATTAGGATCAAAGTTGTGGTTATGTTCCAAAATGTGATTAGCAAAGGCTGATTTATTAGGTTGGTCGATATTAAAGTTGTTGTTTTTAATGCAAGCAGAATGTTCTTTGATTCTTTTTTTGAAAGTACGTCCAGTCTGACCAATGTAAAAGCAGTTGCATGACGAACAGTCGAGACGGTAGACACCAGATCTATCTAATAAAGGGGTGGGATCTTTATTGAAAACTACCAATTTCTGAAGGGAATTGGTAGTAGAAAAAGAAATTTGAAAATTGTATTTACTCAGTATGTTTTTAATGGACATTGAGATAGTACCGTAATAAGGGATTGAATAAAAAGTTTTGTTATCCAGGTTATTGATAGGGGTTAAGTTTGTAGAAAATTTAATACGGAGTTTATAATAAATAGGTAGAATGAGTTGAAGAGGATAACCGTTTTTGATAGCAATGTATTTAATGATGTTAAATTCATTGTTGAAGTTTTCTATGGACATAGGAATTGAAAGTAAACGTCTGAACAAAAATTGAAAATTAGCAAGTTTATGGGATAAGGGGTGAAAGGAAGAATAAGGGATAGTATGGTCAGTACAACTGGGCTTCCTATAAATACTGAAATTTAAAAAATTAGTTGTAGAACTATTGTTTTTTGTAATCAAAAGATTATAAAATTTTACATATAGCTAATAAAGGTAGGTTGTTGAATTTACTCGAAATTTTTGAAATTATGTCCAACAATAATGAATACAGACTCAATGAAGTCACAGATTTTGATACTAATTACATTTTCCTCAATATTAAATAGTTGTTTTGTCTTTGCCTTTTTGGTTTTAACTTTGTTCTTTTACTTTCTGACCCTCTCTGGTAATTTCAGTGTCATTGAATTTAGGGACTTTTGATCTGGTTCTAGTAATTTTGTACTGACCGTAAATTTCCCATTCTAGTGCCTTCTCCGTCAGAGAATGGTCGCTATTTTACTTGCTATTTGTTAAATTTTAAATTTGATGTAATAACCAGTACAACGATCTTTATAACGTAGTTTGCTGGTTATTGAATTAATTTTTTTCTCCATTGTGGTGTTCTTTGTGAATTTTGTATTACTGCCTCGCCTTCAGCGCATAACCTCAACTTAACCTAAAAATTTGAACACGTGGTTTCACCTGTTTTTAACCAGTAAGTTATTCTCTTTACATTGTACACTATTGTTAACCATATGCCTCTGTAGATGATCATTTTGGCCTGAAGATGAAGCCAGTTTGGCTTCGAAACATGTCGCCTTTTTAATAAATGTACGTGGAGAAGACTACTGCGTTTTATTGCTTCTGTTACATGTTTGTATTACTTGACTATGTAAATAAATGTCACCATTACCGAAGCTATCTTTAGTTAATTACAGAGTAAAATTTGATAAAGAGTAAAACTGTGCTCTTTAAAGCAAAATTATTTCAAATGGGAGTATTGTAATTTAGGACCACTAACTATCAGAGATGCAATGTTGCCAAGTCTAACAGCATGGCTTGTAAGTGTGGGAGGCAGTGATTCACCCCAAAAATTCGAAATTGAGTTTTCAACAGATCTTCACGTTTTAGAGTGCTCTGAAACCAAAAAACATGTTTTTGTTCATTGGTCTGTCTGTGTGTGTGTGTCTGTCTGTCTGTCTGTCTGTGAACAGAATATCTCAAAAACGAAAAGAGGTATGGCATTGAAACTTCATATATAAGTTTTGTGTACTATGTAGATGCGACAGCAAGCTTTTGAAGAAAATTGCATAACCGGAAGTAGGTGTTTACTCTAGTGATTTTCCAGTTGAATACTTCTAAAATGGGTTTCTTTTGTTTCTTTTCTATTTGTTTTTATTAACAATTTTGAATGTAGCTTCTAATTTAGAAAAAATTTGTCTCTTCAACTAATGCTCTATTTTGTTTGCAGACTGCAATTTTTGAAAATTTTTGACAAATGCTTAAAAATTTAAAATCAAATTTTTGGCTAATTATAAGATCACTGTAAAAGGAAGTTGTGTGAGTGTATCACACTATATTTTTAATAATAATAATTTGAACTTTTATTTTCATATACAACCCATAATTATTTTTATTTTTTAACGGGTTTGAATATTTGAAGCAAATTTTTCAAAGATTGAACACATTTTGGTTTAGTTGTGGGCAAAAAACCATTTCCTCTTCAAATGCAAAGCCAAAATAAATGAAAAAAAAACATGTTAAGAATTTTTTATTAGAAAATTTTGTTAATAAAAATTGACAAAAAAGCTTGTATCTAAAGTTTGATAAAAATTTCAAAAGATTGAAATTTTGTGTAAAAAATTAAGCCAGAAAATGACATTTTAATGGATTAGAAAATATTTGAAGTTTTTGCATTGTATTTATTTATAATTAATGAAAAAATTGTTCCTAAATATTAAATTCAAAATAAATGATTTTCTTTTTCAATTTTGATCAAACTTTGGATTGAAGCTTTTTGGAGAATTCTGATACACTTATTGGTAAACAAAATGCCGAATATAATTTTTTCCATTTATTTTAGTATCGCAGGTGGTTTTGCATTTGAAAGGGGCGAATGCATTCAGGTAGAACATAGTGTGTTCTATCTTTTAGGATAATTCGGTTCTGAATAAAAACATTCTTAAGTGAAAATTGCAAAATTGAGTTCAAAATTTTAGAAAAATTATAAGCCAAGAGTCACCTTTATTAATAACTAATAGAAATTATTTAACGTAACATTTGAATCACGAATCTAATGTGTAATCATGTAGAAACAGCAACGACGGGGAACTATTTCAAGTACCTACAGTTATGAATTCCAATACAAGATCGTATGAATTTTATTTGCAAAACTACATCTGATAAGAGCACCTTCTTAATAATTGCACAATCCTCATACTAGCAAGAATTCGCATATTGGAGTGAAATTGTAGCAACATCGACAGCTCAGTTGAGCAACTCTTATCAATACATATCTTTCTGCGACTGAGTTCTCAATATGTGTATTGCAGCAAAGTGTTGATCGTTTTGATAAAAAAGTGCTACCATTTATGAAAACTACTGAAGTTACTTCCTCTAAGATTATATGGTTTTAGCATAGTATGCAGTTGGAACATTTTATATTTTAGGTTGATGCACTTCTGTCAACTATACCTTTTTACTTTGTAGCGAATCGTCAACATTTTCAGAGACATTATAGTACCGCAGAAGGTTGCAATAAAAGAACGATGCAAGATAAGCAGTTAAACTTGAGCAATTGTGTACAGAATGAATTAACTCTACCAAGCTTTTTTATTTGATTTATACGACATGCAGCTTTAATCACACATTTCGAACCATTATGATCGCCAATGCATTTCGCTCTAAAAGCGCCCTATACGAGCCCCGTCCAGTTTCAGTTGGCCCACCCGATAAAATTTCAGTTATTGGCGTGTATTGAAGAACATTTAAACTAATAGAGGTATAATTATGCATTTTTATTTTGAAAACATATTGCACACAAATAACGGAACTAATTACAACAATTGGAACTGATTAGGACTAAAAAAAGAAAAAAAAACGAAATTTGTGATTTTCAGCTCTGATATAGCTCATTCTGTATTAACTGTTTTACAATCAAAACATCTGTTACTGTCATTTCCATCAAAAGAAGCGTTGTTTCCATAATCGCCTTAATCCTCGTCGTTAGCAATACTTAGGTAATGAAATGCAAGAGAACTACTTTTTTTTCTCCTATATTTCTCTAAATAGCATATTTTGTCTTAGATATTACATTGTAGCGGCTGGTTTTTCTCCTTGAGCGATAAATGTCAACAACACTACAAATTTTGTATGTGGGCCAACTGAAGCTGTACGGGGCTCGTAATATTAAATTCTGCAGCACTCCAATGTTTGAAATTCCACAGCAGCCGAAGCACATGATGAAAATTATGTTTTAAAACTAACTGTACCTCTTGGCGCATGCCACATTTAAAGTTACAGCGTTAGTGTGAGATGAACGCAGATCTTCCTGCCACGAATGCCACCTGAACTGCGTCGTGCAGTGACCTCGGAAAATTGATTTCTAAGAGTGTGTTTAATCGCTCATTTGGGCTCATTCAGAAAGGCAGTAATAAAACCTCTTTATTATTAAATGAAATGTACTTGTGTTCGTAGTTTTAAAAAACACAACCAATAGACATCATAAATAATTGTTTTCTGTGATATCCCTATTAAAAGTAATGGAAAGTTGGTTTACAAATGCCTTGGTACTTTTGCCTAATTAACACAGCATGTGGTATTGCGCTTTATTATAGAGGTATGATGGCGCGGTACAAACGACAAGCGCACTTTTTAGTCACATAGGTTCAATGTGATTAATACACGTACTTCATGTAGTAGTTTAAATACATATTATATCATCTCTCGGTTAACAGGGATTCCTTTGTTATAATATTTAATGTATCTTACATCGTTTTGAATATTTTCATAAGCACTTTCTTTCAAATGTGGAGCTCATTAAAATAATTGAAAACTCTTAAGCATTGTAAAAACTAATAATACTTACACGAGCAGTATACAAGGTGGCATTTGTAATTCAACAAGGTTCCTAGCGTTAAACTATAATAATTTGAAAATTATTGGTAATGGAAGATCTTCCGCTTAAATTTCTCACTCCTGGAGCATGTGATGATTTTAATGATCAACGAGAGTAAATAAACCATTAAATCACATAGCACATGTTGACATTTAATTACGGCACTTGTTTTTTTGTCAAGCTTCTGAAGGAGGTGCACATATTTACGTCCATATAATAATATGAAATCTTACTCCTAATAGAATGCAAATAGCTCACTAAGCAAGCATTCTGCGTTGACAGTTGCAGCTTAATTTACAGAGCAAGTGTAAATTATGTCGACATAATATTTTTGTGACAGACAGTATCTCAAAAATGAAATTACAGATGTAGTGTTTGTGAAGAGTTGGGTTATCTGTGAGTGAATGCTGAATTAATTCTCCGAAACCAAATTCCAAATTCGGGATAGTATCGAGAAATTAATTCGCAAAAGTTACGGAGAATTGTGGAGGGACGTGCTATTCAATTGTTGAGGGGGAAAGAGGACGGTAAACATAATCAGGTCAGATCAGAATAAGCAATTTATTAAGTTAACCTAGAAATTCGACCTGATAACAACTAACAAGTGATAAAAAAAAAATTAAAGCCCAAGGAAACCCCTTTTAATCAGAAGGATAGGCAACCCAATTTACAGAGCTGTATTCATTAAGGTCAACACCATATATGTATTATACATATTGCAATGGTCTTTAGCCATCAAATCAGCTCTGATTGCAGTACAAGGAAATAACAAATTAAATCACTAAAGCACAGAGTTGTAATAATGCAGGCATCTGAGAAAATTCACATAAATTGCCAAATCATAATAACACTGGTATAAATGGCCAATGACATTGATTGTATTTTGAATAGGCACAGAAATATGGAAACTCAAGTTCCGTGTATTGGGTTTAACAATATAATTTTAAGCATAATATAATAGATTTGCACAAAGTAGAAGCCGAATCTGAATTAATTAGGAACTGGCACAGAAAGTTCAAGTTAGACACAGCTTAAAAAGGAAGCGTAGAAAGTAGAGTCATTAGGGAATGAATAGGAAATGAACATTTTAGAATAAAGGTGAGAATAAGAATGACCAGAAAGATAAGGCAAAGAACATAGAAAAGCCAGGCAAGCCATTTTTTTACATGCAAATACAAGACATGGAAATTTGAAGAGATTGCAGTGGCAAGAAATTAGATGAAATTCAAATAGCAGAAAATGAGACAATATTGGTGTATTAAAAAACGATTCAGTGTAATGATAAACAATGGGCATTTAAGTGTTTTAAAATCAAGTGAGATGAGAAATGAACAATTCAAAAGACAATAATTTTAGTGTATAAGAAATTGTAATTAAATTGACCAAATATGTTAAATTAGTTTATAAGATATGTAATTAGACATGGTTTGAACTTCCTGAAGATAAAATTTGTAGACAGTGTTTTGTCAAAAACGACAAGAGAGCAATTGTTTTTAATAAATTGGTGAAAGTTGCCTGAGTTGTGCTCTAACTTTAGTTAAAGAAATTTAGTAGAAAGCATAAAATTATTTAAATAAAAATAGCACCATCGTGATCAGCGAATTGCAGTGTATCAGCACAATTGGAGGCAAGATTTTCCACGCACTTGAGTGATTTTCGGTCCGAGGCGACTTCGGTAGGAAAAAGGCTGCAATACGAGCTCTCGCAGAACCAATTTGCGGCATTGTGGGAAGGCCTAGGGTACCAAGATTGTCCCTGCAGCTCCGCACACCAGGTCCCAACACAGAACAACAGTCCGAGCAGTCCGGGGGGGCGAAGATTTCAGCCAACATCACCATAAGTATGCTGCGACTCCTACGAATGTGAGGTTAGTGTATTCTGAAATTTTTATCCGTGCGATTGGCATGAAAATCACATCATACCTTAATTACGACCTGGAGAATAAGAATATCATAACAGTTCCTGTGGATGGCGAGGTGTTTTCCCAGGTTTTGCAAAATAAATCGTCAATTGGAGGCCCCAGTAGACAAATGCAATTTTAAGCGTCCTTTTAAAATGGGCCAATGATAGATTTGCCTGAAAACAATAGAACGATAAATTTGTTCATTTAATTGCTTGATAAATCAATTACACGCGAGCTGACAGGTAACTCGAATTTCTTGTGCGAGATTTTGACATTTCAGAATAGCGGCGGCGCAGTACGCCTAATTTTTAGTTCACCCGTCTACTTTTCCAGTGGCGTATCATTAAGATTTTAACGTACAAATTTAGGAACCTCAGACCCGAGAGATTGAGTTTTTATTTTCATGTCTCTGTTTTCAAATGAGCTAGCGAAGTTATTAGATCAGATGAATGGATTAAATAAAGGGCAAACTACCATAAGAATGATTCTCAAATTTGGCGTACCCAACAAAATAAATTAATCAGTCAGTTTGATCATAGCAATTGGTAAAACTAAATATTGTGTGGTGACCTATTTTATTGCACCTTTTTAATTACATCATTATTACAATCGTACACAATACTAGATAGGGTCATTGCAATATATTGCTAGTAGGGCCTGGAAACAGCCGAAAACATTACGGCGCCGACATAGTCTCCCTCTGAGTATAAAGCGCTTCGTGCGCAAGCCTGAGAATTCGAACTCCCCTTTTAGAAGCGAATTTTAAACTTGACCATTTCCCGACCGCGCGGACGACGCCGACGCGCTTGCGCACAGCGCACCATATACATTGAAGAGTTGGTTGTCTGTCTCACTTCCTATATGACGTCCCCACTCATAGCCGCTAGCAATATAGTAAGTAATACATATATGGTCAACACAAGCTGTTGTAAAATTAGCTGAAATGGATAAATATCTGCGATTGCAAGGCAATAATGAGGACAGCGAGGACTCTGCAAACGAAGAAGGAAAAGAGGACAAGCAATAGATATTATTGGTAAAAATAAGAAAACACCTAGAACTCCAATAAAAACACAAGAAGGTATAACAGTGATGAATACTCGACTGAGGATGCAGCAAGCAACATAGAAGACCATGGAAACTATAAAAAATATCCCGGAAAAAACAAAAAGCAGGAAAAAGTCCCGATAACGATGATTAAAACCCATGATAAAGGAAATAATGACCAATGTCAAACAAATGCGTTTAGATCAAAAAGCAAACTCAGAAAATTTACAGGCGTTGAAGGACGAAATCCGACATCTAAAAAAAGAGCAATACGAATAGTACAAGGAAGTATGCACTTTAAAGCAAGAAAACTTTGATCTAAAGAAAGAAATACAATAAACTTAAGCGCCTAGATACCTATTATGGAAAATAATTTTGAACGTTTAGAACGAGAGAAACGACGGAATAATCTTATGATAACGGGGATCAAGTTGAAAGCAGAGAGAGGTGAAGAGTTGAAATCGGAAGTGGAAACTATTCTCTCAGATAATCTGCAAATAAATGCAAAAATTGAAACGGCTATAAAAACCGAAGAAAAACACTACATAATTAAAATGGAGAATATGGAAAGAAAAATAGAAACTCTCAAAAAGAAAAAATGCTGAAAAATACAAAAGATCTAAATAATGTGTACATAAATAGCGATTTGAAGGTGCAAGAAAGAAATATTCAGAAAAATATCAAGGAGGTAGCCGAAGGTGAAAAAAGGGCAGGAAAAACAGTAAATATAGGTTACCAAAAATTGATAAACAATGGTCAGGTGTGGAAATGGAGCGAGATAGAAGGTAAACTGGAGATGATTAACACGCCCACGAGTGTTACTGGTTATAACGCACCAAAAACTAGTAACCACCAATCTTAACGATTCTACGTACAAGTTGACGAAAACGGCTATGAAAAAAAACTTGATAACGGAAATGAAAACAAAAGAAATCAGAAAACAGGTATCCACAAATAAGGGAAATAAGTATTTATCTATGGGCTCATGGAATGTCAGGGGCACATGCAGTGAAGGTGCTTTAAAAATTCTGTTGGGAGAGTTTAAAAAATACGGTCTAGACATTATTGCACTACAGGAAACAAAACAAAAAGGTAATAGTATATCTGACTTGGAGGACTACATATTTTTCAACAGCAGGAGCGATAAAAGAGTATTTGGTACGGGGTTTATGGTAAACAAAAAATTAAAAAAAAGCGGTGATTGGCTTCAATTCAATATCTGACAGGCTATGTAGTATCAGGATAAGAGCAATTTATAGAACAATAACGATAATAAATGCTCACGCTCCATCTGAAGAAAAAGACGAAGAGCTAAAACCTAAATACTACGAACAACTGGAACGTGTTTATAATAAAATACCAAACTATGATATAAAGATCCTAATCGGCGATTTCAACGCAAAAGTGGAAAGAGAGGATATTTACAAGCCAGTTATAGGCAATTTCAGCAAACATGATTCCAGCAACGACAACGGAAAGAAATTAATTGAATTCGCCACAGAAAAGAATATGAGAATTATGAGCACCTATTTGGAACACAAACGTACACACTTAGACACATGGACAACTCTCAATGGTAAGATAGTAAATCAGATAGACCATGTAATAATAGAAGCCAGACGTTCTAGGCTTGTTGAGGATGTGAGAAGCTACAGAGATGCTAATGGCAACAGTGATCATTACTTGGTAGGAATGAGAACAAGTAAAACCAAAACTGCAAAAAGAGAATTAATTTTGACAGGAAGATTTTTTTTTAAGAAGAAGCAATGGAGGAGTACAGAAGTAGATTGGAAGCCGTATTGAACGATACACAAGAAGAGGATGACAATATTGATAGAAGAACTGGAATGTGTTTATAATAAAATACCAAACTATGATATAAAGATCCTAATTGGCGATTTCAACGCAAAAGTGGGAAGAGAGGATATTTACAAGCCAGTTATAGGCAATTTCAGCAAACATGATTCCAGCAACGACAACGGAAAGAAATTAATTGAATTCGCCACAGCAAAGGATATGAGAATTATGAGCACCTATTTTTAACACAAACGTATACACTTAGGCACATGGACATCTCCCAATGGTAAGGTGGTAAATCAGATAGACCATGTAATAATAGAAGCCAGACATTCTAGGCTTGTTGAGGATGTGAGAAGCTACAGAGGTGCTAATGGCAACAGTGATCATTACTTGGTAGGAATGAGAACAAGTAAAACCAAAACTGCAAAAAGAAAATTAAATATGACAGGAAGAATTTTTTTCAAGAAGTAGCAATGGAGGAGTACATAAGTAGATTGGAAGCTGTATTGAACGATACACAAGAAGAGCATGACAATATTGATAAACAATGGGAAACTATTGAAAAGGCTATTTCCGATTCGGCAAGAACTATGAGACAAGAAACAAAACAAAGCAAACATCAGCATTGGTGTGATAAAGAATGCAAGGACCTATTTTGACAAAGAAACGAAGCTAGAATACGAATGCTTAGCCATAACACTGACAGTAAGATAGAAAAATACCAAGTATTAAGGAAGGAAGTGAAGAAACTGTGTAGGAACAAGAAACGCATGCACACTGAAGACAATTGAAAGTACCTTTAAATCTAAAGAAATAAAAAACTTCTACAAAGGAATTAAACAGCATAGCAAAGAATACCATCCACAAATGCTGTACCTAATTTAATACGAGGTGCCCAAGAAATCATAAGTAGATGGAGACATCATTTTGAAGAAATGTTAAGAGGTGAGAATGCTGAATTGAACGAGACAATACGAAAGAGAGTTAGCAAATCAAAACGAAGACAGAATAAATGAACCAAGCTTACGCGATATTCAAAATATTGTTACGTTTTTACGTTCGGGCTATTTAAAAATTATACGACGCTTCTTGTATTAAACATTTATTTACATCAATTAGATTAACTATTATTATTTACAAACACACGAGAATTATAGAGCCGATTACAAATTACTAAAACTAACGCACTATTTCTACGATACATTTATTTATTATTTACACTGGTTAAAGTTTAACTATTTATTTGTTTCACTCTTAACACTAACGATTATATATGGTTATTTCTATTATTTATATGTACACCGTGCACCATTACGCGAGCATTTATGTGGCGGCTTACTCCGTGCGAGCTTGATCAGAACTGTCTGAACTCCCGCGCGCCGGCCCATATATATCTCCGCGTGACTCATCCCGGAAGCGTCGAGACCCTCTCGACCGTTCCAGCAAACGCTGACGTGTTCGCGCGCAAGGTCGTTCTGGAATGTTCTGATGCAATCCGGCCCGAAGGTCGTTACACTTTCTGGAATAATCTGGAAGGCTGACTCATGTGTCGCACGGCACGCTGACTCACGCGTCACACGGGACGCTGAGTCATATATAGACAACGGCCTGACCCCAAGGTCGTTACACTGCCCCCGCCTTAGGTCGTTCTGTCCCAGAACGAGTTGCGTCGGGTGCCTGTCCTCTCACTCTTGTAGGGGTTCGATGGCGGTATTTGCAGGCCCTTCTTGCACATGGACTGGCTGAAGGAGCAGCAGTCCACCGTGGGCTCAATGCTTTGCAACAGCTTGGACAGCAGACCTCGATCTGGACGCCAGTTGTCTCTGGTACTGCCGATCGGTAGGCCATCAGGAACAGGTGAATGCACTGGTCCCAGTCACGCTGATGCTTGGAAACCACCTTGGACAGATGCTTCTCCATGATTCGGTTCATCCTTTCCACCATGCCGTCCGATTGAGGATGGAGGGCAGTAGTCCGGGTCTTGTGTATCCCCAGTAGCTTGCAGACGTTCTGGAACAGTCTAGACTCGAAATTCCGGTCCAGGGGGACTCCAAAACGGCTGAAGCACTCCTTTACCAGAACATCAGTGCCAGTACCGGTCTCTTGCTTCGGAATGGCGTACGCTTTGGGCCACTTGGTGAAGTAGCCCATACACACCAAGATGTATTTATTTCCCGCTTCGGTTTCGGGGTATGGTCCGGCGATGTCAATGGCTATCCCCTCGAACGGACCACCGACGTTGTACTGCCACATCGGAGCTCTACGTCTTTCAACCGGTCCGTTTCCTGTAGCCCATGCTTCGCACCTCCGGCACCACTCTCGGACGTCACCTTCGCAGCTTGCTCCGTAGAACCTTTCTTGGACCTCTTGCAACGTCTTCTTTAATCTGAAGTGTCCCCCAGAGGAGCCATCATGCAGGTGGCGCAGCACCTCGGCCACTCTACTCCTTGGAACCATCGATCGTAATCTCGTTGCCCTACTGTCCTCATCTTCCAAGATTCTGGTCAGGACGTTGTTGTCCAGCTGCAAGGAGTTCCATTGCGCCCAATAAGTCTCAACTGTTTTGTTGGTGGCGGGGACCTCCTGCCAGGTAGGTCGACGGCCATCTTGCTTCCAGGCTATAACCCCGCCTAAGTCGGGGTCGTTCTTCTGGCTACTCTGCAACTCGTCTGGCTCCCACGAGTCGTCGACCACAGTGGTACGATTAATGGGTACCGCACGACTCTCCAGTCTCGAACAGTGGCCGCAGTCCGCAGGGCAGAGCCTCTTGGATAAAGCATCGGCGTTGCGGTGAACTATGCCAGGTCGATGATTTATTTCCAAGTCGAACTCTTGTAGGCACTCGATCCACTCAGCCACCTGTCCTTCAGGGTTCTTGCACTGCAGCAGCCATCTCAGAGCAGTATGATCGGTCCTCAGCAAGACTCATTTGCCAAACTCAACTGATTTATGTTTTCCTACGTCAGTACGGCCGCTGAGATGATCTCCGCACTCGACGATGTCTTGGTACCGGGCCACCAAATCTTCTATCTTCTTCCGTTTTCGTGGGCTCATGCCCCCTCCCAGTATTGGATTCCTCCTGACGGTTGCCACTTCCCTGCTGACGTTCATTATCCTTACTGGGACCCCAAGCCCAGTCTTCCCCAACGTCTTTCCAACCAGGATACCATGAGTGAGCTTCTTGCCACCATCAGGCTCGACCACGCGCACCACGTTGCCCCGGAGATCGCCATCCAGGTATGCATCCACGACCCTCTCGGCTCGTCCTTGCAGAGTAACATCTTCCGCCCATACCACTTGTGCCGCGATCTCCCCTCTTGGGTGTCGGGAAAGCTCCTCCCCACCCACGTGCAACTCGCCGCGTCTCAGGTCCAAAGCGCACTCACACTTATCCACAACATCCATTTCCAGGATGCACTCGTCCGCAACGTCAGCATAATCGGGCTCAACCACGCGCACCACGTTGCTCCGGAGATCGCCATCCAGGTATGCATCTACGACCCTCTCGGCTCGTCCTTGCAGAGTAAGATCTTCCGCCCATACCACTTGTGCCGCGATTTCTCCTCCTGGGTGTCGGGAAAGCTCCTCCCCACCCACGTGCAACTCGCCGCCTCTCAAGTCTACAGTGAACCCACTCTTATCCATAACATCCATTCCCAGGATGTACTCGTCCGCACTGTCAGCCATCAGGTCCCGATGCTTGAGGGTTTGATTCCCAATCTTCAAATCAGTTTCCCCATGTGTGGTCACCGCGCCCGCCGTGGCAGTGCGAAGGCGTGTCTCGTTGTGCAGCAGCTGACCCTCGTCCCTTACTACGTCAGACCTGGCGATGGGCTTCGTCGCTCCAGTATCCAACAACAGAAACCGAACTCTTCCATTTATTTTCCCATCAAGCTTTTGGACTACTTTCTCTTCTGCGGCTTCCAGCTCTTCCTGCCGGCCTTCAGCTCTTCTCGTGCTTTCTGCCCGGCTTCCAGCTGTTCCCTAAGATCCTCTTGTGCTTTTTCTGCCTCCTTTCGACCGGATCTCAATTCCTCGAGTATTCGAACTACTTTTTCTATCGCGGCTTCCATCTTGCTGCTTTGCGATCTCGTCAAAGGCATAAACACTATCCACTTCAATTTATTTCTCTGACCGTCGTTTTATAGGTCTTGTTAATAATTTATTTATTTTAATGTTTGTTCAATAATTTTCTTATAGCCCCCGGTTCAACACCCCACACCTGACACCACTGTTACGTTTTTACGTTCGGGCTATTTAAAAATTATACGACGCTTCTTGTATTAAACATTTATTTACATCAATTAGATTAATTATTACTATTTACAAACACACGAGAATTATAGAGCCGATTACAAATTACTAAAACTAACGCACTATTTCTACGATACAGTTATTTATTATTTACACTGGTTAAACTTCAACTATTTATTTGTTTCACTCTTAACACTAACGATTATATATGGTTATTTATTTCTATTATTTATATGTACACCGTGCTTTTATTTATGTATATTACGCGAGAATTTATGTGGCGGCTTACTCCGTGTGAGCTTCATCAGAACTGTCTGAACTCCCGCCGCGCAGGCCCATATATTGCTATGGTATTTAGCCCTCAAATCGGCTCTGATTGCAGTACAAGCAAATAGCAAATTAAATCATTAAAGCACAGAGTTGTGATAATGCATCTGAGAAAATTCACATAAATTGCCAAATCATAATAACACTGGTATAATTCGCCAATGACATTGATTATATTTGAATAGGCACAGAAATATGGAAGCTCAAATTCCGTGTATTGGGTTTAGAAATATAATTTTAATCGTAATATAATAGATTTGCACAAACTAAAAGCCGAATCTAAATTAATTAAGAACTGGCACAAAAAGTTCAAGTTAGACACAGCTTAAAAATGGAAGCGTAGAAAGTAAAGTCATTAGAGAATGGGTAGCAAATGAACATTTTTAATAAAGGTGAGAACAAGAATGACTAGAAGAATAAGGCAAAGAACATAGAAAAGCCAGGCAAGTCATTTATTACATGAAAATACAAGACTTGGGGATTTGAAGAGATTGAAATAGCAAGAAATTAGATGGAATTCAAATAAGCAAGAAATTAGACGATGTTGGTGGATTAAAAAACTAGTCAGTGTAGTGATAAACAATGGGCATTTAAGTGTGGTAAAAAAAATCAAGTGAGTGGCGCATAAAAAAACGTTGAGAAATAAACAATTCCAAAAGACAATAATTCTAGTACATAAGAGATTGTAATTAACTGATAAAATTTTGTTAAATTAGATTATAAGTTATGTTTTTGTACCTGGTTGATTTCCTACAATTCAAATCTGTAGACAGTGTTTTGTCAATTACGACAAGGGATAGCAATTGTTCTAAATAAATTGGTGAAAGTGCTTGGTTTTTGCTCTATCTTTAATTACCAAAATTTCATAGAAAGCATAAATGTATAAAAAAATAAATAGCACCATCGTAATCAGCGAATTCGAGTGTATCAGCACAATTGGAGGCAAGAGATTCCAGGTATTTGAGTTTTTGGCGTTCCGAGGCGACGACGGCAGCCACGGCTTGGAGGCGATTTCCCGCAGCATCAATCTGCAGCATCGTGGGAAGGCATAGGGTGTCAGGATTCTTCCGGCAGCTCCACACATCAGGCCAGAACATAATCCAGCATCACGAGCAGCCCGGGGAGCAAGATTACAGCCAGATTCACCATCAAAAAGGGGTCCCGAATCTACGAAAGTGAGGTTAGTGAATTGACCAATTTTGATTTGCCCGATCGGTGTGAAAATTTGAGCATACGTTAATTACGTCCTGGAGAACACGAAAATCGTAACAGTTCCCGTGGATGGCGAGGTATTTTCCCAGGATTTTCAATTAAAATCGTCAATTGGAGGCACCAAGAAACAAATGCGAATACGGCGTCCTTTTTAAGAATGCACCAATAGCTAACGATCTGGAAAAACAAAAGATTGCCTAGAAGCCGCTTGAAGGCAATTATTCAAAATCTTACCATCAAAATTTGTTCATTTAATTGTTGATAAATCAATTTCACACGCGAGCTGAAAATAACTAGAACTTGTTGTGATAGATTTGACGTACAGACGGCACATTACGCCTACATTTCAGGTCAATCTGCCTACTTTTCAGAAGCGTACCGTAGAATTTTAACTACGAAAGTCAGGAACCCAACACCCGAGATTTTGAGTTTTAATTTCATGTCTCTATTTAAAATTGAGCTAGCGAAGTTAGGAAATCAGATGAATGGATTAGAAAAAGGGCAAACTACCATAAGAGTAATTCTCAATTTTGGCGTACCCAACGAAATTAATTAATCAGTTAGTTTGATTTAGCAAGTGGTAGAATTAAATTAAATATTGTGTGGTGACTCTTTTTATTTATCACATTAATTATAAACATACAAATATTATACGTACAGGGTCATTGCATAAGTAAATGGCGCCCAACGCTGCGGCAAAGAAAAATTGAAAATTAATATAACGTGTAGGCTTGTAAAAACTAAGAATAAACCACGTATTGGGCTATTACAAAATTAAATGGTCGCCTAATTCATGGGCTTTTTATAAATTCACTAGGCGCTCAATGCTGTTAAGGAATTAAAGTAATTAAATAAATTGACAGACAATAGGTAGGTGGAAGTTATTAAGATTTAAAATTTTGAAAAGCTTTATTTGTGTGGGTGTTTTGTCTGTGGGTGTGAGCACTCAAATTCTATCTGTATCACGTATCAACGAAAAATCGAACACATGATGACTCGAAGACAGCAAAAGAAAAGTGAAGGGGAAGAACAGCAAGCCGAAGAGGTTACGGAGGCACAAGAGCCACCGACCGAACAACAAACACAGGGTGATCAGCCCGAAACACAACAGCCGCAAACGTCAAAACAAACACAGGAATTAAGTGGGATTATGGAAGCTATAATACAAATGAGGAAGGAAGCAGAGGAAAGGGACGAAAAGAGCAGGAAGGAAGCAGAAGCTAGCAGGAAGGAAGCAGAAGCTAGCAGAAAGGAAGCACAGGAAAGGGACGAAAAATTACAACAAATACTCACCGACAAAATACAAGAGCTCAAACAAGATGCCGAAAGAACGGTGCAGAAATTGGAACAAGAGGCAGCGGAAAGAGAGAATAGGGCAGAACAACATGCAGAGATCCTGGTCAAAGCGGTAAAAGAAAAATTGGAAAAGAATAAAGAAGAAGTACAAGCAAAAATAGACGGGTTGGAAAAGAAACTCGAGGATTTCAAAGAAACGATGAAGGCGGAAATACAACAAGAAGTCTTGCAAAGGGTTGATGAAAGCCTGAAAAGAAAGGACGAAGAAATTGAAGATAAAATGTTAGCATTACAAATAACAACACAAGAAAGGCTGGCTCAACAACAGGATGAAACAGATCAGAAGCTAGACAGGTTAAAAACAAGTGCAGAAGAAAAATTCAAGAAAGCAGGCGAGGAAAGGAAGCAAAATGCAACAAAGATTACTATAATAGACAACCGACTTACAAGGGAGTTACAAGGGATTAATGAAAAATTAGAACATACGCAAGAATACCCGGTTAGTGCGGCACCTCCTAGCTTCAGCACAGAATTTATCCCGAAGTTCGAGGGGAGATACGGGGAGCTCCCGATGATTTTCCTAAGTAAACTGGACGATATCATTAGAACAATAACAACTGAATGCAGACGGCTACAGGTAATCAATATGGCATTAAAGGGAAATGCTGAAGTCTGGCATAGCATCATAAAATCCAAATATGCAACGTATGATGAATTTCGGGCACTCTTCGTGGAACAATACTGGAGCAATTCCCATCAAGCTCAAGTAAGGACGGAACTAACATCGGGCAAGTACATCGATAAAGGAGGATCTCGCGAAATGTACATAATGCACCGTTTCAACAAGGCGCAATACCTAACTCCGAAGTTGGCAGAAGAGGAAATAGTACCTGTCACGACACCTTGAGGCTGAAATAACCAGAGCGGTGGCAGTCCAAAACGTCAAGACGTTGCGCGATTTGTTGGAAATTGTGCGAAATTATGACATGGCAGTTTACAACGAGAGAGGAGAAACAAGGACAGCAAATCATCAAAATTCAAGTTATAAAAGAAAATTGGATAACACTTCAGAAAATAAATTTCGGCCAAATAACAATTTTAATAATAATAATCAATATAATCAACAAGACAGAAGAAACATGGGAAACTTTAATAGACCATACAATCAAAATAGGGGATATTACAATAATAATTGGGGTAACCAGAACAGGAATAATTTCAGAACGGGGGAAGATAGAAAGAACTATGACCAGCTTATTGCCGAACGTAATAAGAAGAGATGTCAAGAGATGGAGCAGGCACCAAATATCGACAGACAGTACGTCAACACATTATTTACCGAGCGAAACACAGATAGAGACAATGCAGAAAATTTGAACCGAATAGAGATAGCCGAGGTGCACGAAGAGCCTTCGGGGGGTAAAAAAAAACCCAATTTTTGTAAATATAGTTAGTAATAGTAGTTTTAAGTATGTTGCGAATTTTGCTATCACATGGGACAGAACGGGGGAATATTTACTAGAGGAGAACGAAGAATATACAACAAACTCGTGTTTACCATTTATAAAATTACAAATTTTAGACCAACAATATTATGCGTTGATTGACAGTGGTGCAATGGTTTCCTTAGTACAGGAGGAAGTGATAAATACTCATATGAATAATTTAAGAAGCAACATTATAAAAGTTAACAAGATCGACCTTTTGTCCGCAACAAGAAGGAAAATTTCAACAACGAATAGGGTATTGGCAATAAAGATATGCATAAATGGAAAAGAATTTGATGTCCGATTTTATATTGTAGCAGCTTTGAACGTACAGTTTGTAATAGGTGTAGATATCATTCAGAAAGTAGGGATAAAAATTGATGGAATGCGAAAGAGCATTCAGATTGATGACATTATAAAGCCTTGGTCTATTGAGGATCACGAGCTAAGAAATTGTTGCCCAGCTAAGATAACGGCGGGAGACGATAATATGAATTGTTGCCGAGCTAAGAAAGCCGGAGACGAAGTTATTATTATAAATAATTATGCGATAGGGGAAAGAATACTGGATGATAATCAGATAGGAAGGGATTTTATACAATATAAAGATAGGATCATGGAAATAATCGAGCAAAATGAAGAAATATTAAACCAGAAGACCGGACAAGCGAAGAAATATTGCCACAAATTGTATGTCGACGAATCACAAGGTTTTAAGTCCAAATCATATCCTATACCATTTGCACAACGCGAGAAGGTAAGACACGAAATACAACAAATGTTAGACGAGGGGGTAATAGAACGCTCTAAAACAAACTTCGTTAACCCAATGGTGGTAGTAAAAAAAAGCGACGGTAGTCTTAGATTATGTCTTGATGCACGTAAAATTAATCAGATTACAAAACCCCAATATGAAAGTCCGCAGACAATTGACGTTTTATTGAGTCAGATTTGGGACAAGAAAGTTCTATCGAAATTGGACTTGAAAAATTCATTCTGGTTGATACCGCTACATGAGGACTCTAGGAAATACACCGGATTCTGCATAGAGGGGGAAATTTTTCAATTCAAGGTGGTCCCGTTTGGTTTGACGACATCGTGCGCAGCTTTAGTGAGAGCTATGCAACAAATATTAAATAAATTCGACAGCTTTTGCGTGCATTACATAGACGACATTTTAATATTTTCAGAAGATGTGGAACAACATTTGGAGCATTTAAAATTAGTTATAAGTACTTTAAACAAAAACGGTTTGAAATTAAATTTGGCCAAGTGCCAATTCATGAAAACGAATGTAGCGTATTTAGGCTATGAAATTAGCAACAAAGGGGTCACAATAAGTACAGAAAGAATAGAAGAAATAAAGAATTTGACCCGTCCGAAAAATTTAAAAACGTTAAGAGGCTTACTTGGGCTGTTAAATTATTATAAGAAGTTTATAGCAAATTATTCTGACTTAACTTTGCCTTTGGTTGAATTACTGAGGAAGGAAACGAAATGGGTGTGGACTGAAGAAAGAGAGAAGGCGTTTAACAATTTAAAACAAAAATTCCATGAGGGATTGCTACTTAAATATCCAAATTTCAAAGAAAGCTTCATACTAAGGACGGACGCATCGGACATGGCATGTAGCAGCAGAACTTATACAGGTCCAAGAAGGAGTAGAAGTCCCGATTTGTTTTATTTCACGGATACTCAAAGGGTATGAGACGAGATACACAATTGCTGAAAAGGAGATGTTGGCCATTATCTTTGCAATCAACAAACTAAAATTCTATTTAACCGGAAACAAATTTTATATCGAAACCGACAATACAGCAATTTCTTTTATGAAGAACAAAACATTTAATAATGATAGATTATACAGGTGGGCGTTGTACTTACAACAGTATGACTTTGAGATCAGGCATAGGCCAGGAAACATGAATGTCGTAGCTGATTTCCTGAGTAGGAAGGATGCAGCGAATAGTAGAAAGCAAAAACAACTGATTATAGGGATAGAGAAGATTTATCAGCACGGAAGATTTTCAAAAGAAGAGCTGTTAACTAAACAAGATAATTTGGAACTTCAGCAGATTAGAAATTTAGTACAGGACAGTCCGAACCAAGAATATAAAGGTTTCAAAATTGTGGAAAGTTTATTGATAAAGGTATTGGGTTGTAAAGAGCTAATAGTCTTATGCAGAAACGATGTAGTCGACATTGTCAGGGAAATTCATCTAACTTTTGGACATTGTGGAGGAAGGAAGACTTGGCTAATATTTCGTGAATGTTTTTACACAAAAAACGATTTAAAATTCATCAAACATTTTACAAATTGCTGTCAAATATGCCAGTTAGCCAAAGAAAAGAACCATACAAATCAGAACATAATAAAAAGTATTAGAGTCAACGAACCTTTGGAATTAATTGCAATAGATTATTTGGGAAACTTAGTACCGGGACAATTTGGATACAGACACATCTTAATAATGGTTGACGCATTCTCAAAGTACATAAAACTTTATCCAGCCAAATACAGTAACACCGAACACGTTATCAAGTCTATAGAAAAATATCAACAAGAAGTGGGAACTCCGAGGAAAGTGCTAGCAGATAATGCAAGTTATTTCAAGAACGCAAGATTAATCATCAATTTGGAACATAAGGGGATTAAAACTTACTTTTGTAGCATACGACATCCGCAATCGAATATCGCAGAGAGGTACATCAAAGAAGTGATAAAATACCTAAAAATCATGACTCATGGGCACCATAATAGATGGGTTCAGTACCTGCCAAAGGTGGAAGACTTCGTGAACAACGTACCAAATATTGCAACGGAGATAAGTCCGGCAACCCTATGCAAAAGCATAATACCTGCGAGACCATGGAGGCCAGAAGAAGATGCAACAGGAATAAACGAACTTTTAGAACAAGTAAGAGAACGAGTTAAGAAAACTCAGGACCGTTACGAAGAGAAGATAAATCGCAAAATTAAGAAGCGAATGAAGTTTAAAATTGAGGATCGAGTCATAATAAAAAAGCTCAAGGTAGCTGATCGCAGAGAGAAGATCTGTGCGAAATTTTTAAACGCCTATGAAGGACCTTACAGGGTACATAAAATTCGAAGCAATGAAAATACATACGAACTTATCAATGAAACAGATAATAGAGTAAGGGGTCGTTTTCATATCTCGGCGATACACCCATATTTGGAAAATATAATTTAGAATAGATTAGTTATAGGACCAATGTTGTACCACACACAATAGTTTAGTTAGAATAGGAGATAGGTTAGGCATTTTAGTAATTTAAGGTAGGATAGTAAAGCATCAAATATCAAATGAGACTGATTAATGATAACAGTTCGAAAAAAAACAATAAATAATTTTGTGTGAATTAAAATAACAACGCATTACAATCTACTAATGATATTAAAAAGAAAACATGCGTAGTGATTTTAATTAACAAAAATTAGGGGGAATTTCATGCGATGGTATTTAGCCCTCAAATCGGCTCTGATTGCAGTACAAGCAAATAGTAAATTAAATCATTAAAGCACAGAGTTGGAATAATGCAAGCATCTGAGAAAATTCACATAAATTGCCAAATCATAATAACACTGGTATAATTCGCCAATGACATTGATTATATTTGAATAGGCACAGAAATATGGAAGCTCAAATTCCGTGTATTGGGTTTAGCAATATAATTTTAATCGTAATATAATAGATTTGCACAAACTAAAAGCCGAATCTAAATTAATTAAGAACTGGCACAAAAAGTTCAAGTTAGACACAGCTTAAAAATGGAAGCGTAGAAAGTAAAGTCATTAGAGAATGGGTAGCAAATGAACATTTTTAATAAAGGTGAGAACAAGAATGACTAGAAGAATAAGGCAAAGAACATAGAAAAGCCAGCAAGAAATTAGATGGAATTCAAATAAGCAAGAAATTAGACAATGTTGGTGGATTAAAAAACTAGTCAGTGTAGTGATAAACAATGGGCATTTAAGTGTGGTAAAAAAATCAAGTGAGTGGCGCATAAAAAAAACGTTGAGAAATAAACAATTCCAAAAGACAATAATTCTAGTACATAAGAGATTGTAATTAACTGATAAAATTTTGTTAAATTAGATTATAAGTTATGTTTTTGTACCTGGTTGATTTCCTACAATTCAAATCTGTAGACAGTGTTTTGTCAATTACGACAAGGGAAGCAATTGTTCTAAATAAATTGGTGAAAGTGCTTGGTTTTTACTCTATCTTAATTTATCAAAATTTAATAGAAGGCATAAACGTATAAAAAAATAAATAGCACCATCGTAATCAGCGAATTCGAGTGTATCAGCACAATTGGAGGCAAGAGATTCCAGGTATTTGAGTTTTTGGCGTTCCGAGGCAGGTTCGGCAGTTGGCGAATTCCTGCGACATCAGTGAGCAGCATCGTGGGGAGGCATAGAGTGGCAGGATTTTTCCGGCAGCTCCACACATCAGGCCAGAACACAGCCCAACATCACGAGCCGCCCGGGGAGCAAGATTTTAGCCAGAATCAGCATAAAAAGGGGTTCAGAATCTACGAAAGTGAGGTTAGTGGATTTTAAAATTTCGACTCGCGCAATCGGCGTGAAAATTTGGGCATACCGTGATTGCGACCTGGAGAACACGAAAATCATAACAGTTCCCGTGGATGGCGAGGTGTTTTCCCAGGATTTGCAATTAAAATCGTCAGTTGGAGGCACCAAGAAACAAATACGAATACGGCGTCCTTTTTAAGAATGCACCAATAGCACACGATCTGGAAAACAAAAGAATACATAGACGCCACTTGAAGGCAATTATTCAAAATTTTACCATCAAAATTTGTTCATTTAATTGTTGATAAATCAATTTCACACGCGAGCTGAAAATAACTCGAACTTGGTTTGATAGAATTGACATTTCAGTTTAACAACGGCACATTACGCCTACATTTCAGGTCAATCTGCCTACTTTTCAGAGGCGTACCGTAAAATTTTTAACTAGGAAAGTCAGGAACCCAACACCTGAGATTTTGAGTTTTAATTTCATGTCTCTGTTTAAAATTGAGCTAGCGAAGTCATTAAATCAGATGAATGGATTAGATAAAGGGCAAACTACCACAAGAGTAATTCTCAATTTTGGCGTACCCAACGAAATAAATTAAGCAGTCAGTTTGATCTTAATAAATAGTAGAACTAAATTAAATATTGTGTGGAGACTCTTTTTATTTATTACATTAATTATAGACATACAAATATTATACGTATAGGGTCATTGCAATATATCTAAAAAGTGAAGCATTTTCTTTCGACATCTATTTTGAGACTCTTTCCTTTCGAAAAGTAGCGTGTGTGAGCGAATCTGGACTGTACATCAGTTCATTATTAAACAACCTAGTGGTGCTGAAGCTAGAAAAGAAAACATCGAATATCGTCTACAAAGAAGTACTTTTACCATCCATTAGACGGGATTGACTTTTACTTCACAGATCGTTACATAATAGAATCTGGTGAAAGTAAGAAGTTGTAATTCTCCATATTAGTTCTTTTTACAAATAGAGTCAAATCATTTTCAGGGCTTTTCGAAATGCATTCCTCCAAAGAGGCTAAATGTGGTAGACCGGTTTTCCTAAAGATCTCCAACGAGGAAACTACTACAGGTGGGAAGCTGAAATTCGGCATATTGGTTCGTTTAACAAAACGGATCAAGTAAATTTCAAGGTTTTGCAGAATTCATCAACGAAAGGAGTTAAACGGGACAAATCTGTTTTTCTAAATATCGCCACAAGGAAACTACTACAAGTCTAGGAAGTTGAAATTGAGCATATTAGAACATTTATCAAATTGGGCCAAATAATTTTCAGGGATTTTTAGAATTCACACTCGAAGAGGTTAAATGGAATAGATCTGATTTTCTAAAAGTCGTCTGAACGCGGCAGATGCTTCAGGTAAGAAGTTGAAATTCGGCATATTAGATCGTTTTACTACTCAGAAATCATTTTTACGGTTTTTCGAAATTCATCCCCTCAAAGTGGTTAAAAGTGTTTTTCTAAAAATAACCACAAAGGAACTACTACAGGCAGGAAATTAAAATTCGGCATTTTTGATCGTTTTACAAATTAAGTCAAATCGATTTCAAGCTTTTTCCGAAAGGGTTAAATTTGGTAGCTATGTTTTTCTAAAGATCGCCGTAATACTGTAACTGCTGCAAGCAGGAAACTGATCGGTACAGTAGTGCGTTTTACACATCGAGTCAAGTCATTTTCAGGGTTTTTGGAAACGTATCCTCTCAAAGGGGTTAAATGGGGTAAATGTGTTTTTCTAAAGATCGCCACGCGATAGATACAAGTAGGAAGTTGAAATTAGGCATATTAGTTCATTTCACAAATCAGACCAAGTCATTTTTAGGGTTTTGGAGAATTCATTACCGAAAGGAGTTAAAAAACAAATCTGTTTGCTAAAATATCGCGACGGGGAAACTACTACAGGCAGTAAGTTGATATTCGGTATTTTGGATCGTTTTACTAATCTGAAATCATTTTTAGGGTTTTTTTTTGAAATACATCCCATCAATGTGGTTAAATAGGCCAGCAGTATTTTACTAAAAATAACCACAAAGGAACTACTACAGGCAGCAAATTGAAATTCGGCATATTATATCGTTTTACAAATTAGGCCAAATCATTTTCAGGCTTTATTAAATTAACTCCCGAAAGGGTTAAATGGGGTAGATGTGCTTTTTTAAAGATCGCCACAATACGGTAACTGCTGCAAGTAGAAAGTGTTTCTAAATGTATCCTCTCAAAGGGATTAAATGAAGTAGATGTGTTTTTCTAAAGATTGTCACGAGCTAGATACCGGTAGGAAGTCGAAATTCCGCATATTAGTTCGTTTTACAATTCATGTCAAACCATTTTCATGGTTTTGCAGAATGCATCTCCTCAAAAGAGTTAAATGAGATAGATTTGTTTTTAAAAATTGCCTTAAAGAGCGAACTACTACAGATAGGAAGTTGAAATTTGACATATTAGATCGTCCTACCAATAGGCCAAATCATTTTCAGGGATTTTTGGAGTTCCCCCCAAAGAGTATTACGGTGTAAATGCTGTCTTAGCGGTTGGTAATGCGTGAACAAACCTTTAGTGGCGATATTCGGTTCGCGTGCATCGAAATTCGTTAGGTTGGCGATTACTTTTTATGGTGGTGCTAAGATTTTGCAAACTCATGGCGCTTCCGCCTTTGTCTCATTTTTAAGCGAAGCTAGCAGCTTGCACGGTTTTCACATTCTATAATTCGATGGGAGAGTTAGTGTGATTTTGATTCTTTGTGTGCCCCACGCCGTGTGGCGGAGTTTTGGTGTAGAAGCGGATATTTGGACATTTAAGTCCGCGCCGATTGGCAGAGTTAGTTGCAACCAAGCTTATGCGAAAAAAAATTCGGTGCACATGGCCCATATTCTTGGAGCGAGTTATTTTGAAGTTTTGTCCCCTTTCGCGTGAAGCGCATGTCGCTTATTTAAACAATTTTCTAGCCGTTCCTACCAGCGGGCCTCAAAATTCTCAATTTTAGCCCTAAAAATCGAACATTGCGATGAAATCAACAACAAAATTATATCTCTCTTGCTTGAATATGAAAAACAATATTTGGGTGTGAATACAATTGTATCACATAATGACAACATTTTATAATTTTCTATAGAATTTCTAGATTCGTTAAATTTCACATTGCTTAACACTAAAACTAGGATCAATAGATATTCCCTTGGAAATGTTAAATGTGTCTGCAGATTTAATAGACGAGATAAGATTAATGATACGCAATTTATTTAAGAACTGCTTAGATTTTGTATTAAATGAACAAGCCACAGGCAGAAGAGTATTATTAGTGCGTATAGATTAACACATTCTAATATTGCACCACCTTTTCGCCTTTGGAAAAGAAATTTTTCTGTGCGCCTATCATTTGCGATGACAATTAATAAATCACAAGGACAAACTATGGATAAAGTGGGAATATATCGTATTTGCCGCAACCAGTATTTAGCCATGGTCAAGTATATGTAGCAATATCACGTGTGGGTAGATTTGAACACTTAAAAATTTTAATTTTACCTAATGGATCCTGCCACACGTTACAGAGAAGTTTTGTAACTTGCAAAATATTTTTCAACGGGTCCACTAGTTGAAGAACTGTCAAATCAATTTTTCCAATTTTTGTTTAGAATGAAGTGGTTGTGAGCATACATAACACGGAGAAAAGTTTCGTTCCTGTTTCGATGCTTCGTGTTTCGGTACTTAATTTCTCGAAAGTAATGAAATACTTTCCACCTCGGTATGTAATATACTATTTCCGACTTTTAAAATTATTTCGAAATTACTCGTGCCCTTGTACATATTCTTAAATTCTTCAAAGCAGCTTCTAGCTGCTGTTTTTACTTCATCAGCATTCATGATATTACTCATTAATCGGAAATTACTTTGATTTAAATGACATTAAGTTGCTATCAGAAATTAGGAACGGTTTTTATCTGGTTTGATAAATTTTAAATTTCCCTCCAAGTAAGATGAAAACTTTGAGTATTTAAAATTACAAACATTTGTCCTGCCAACAAATAAGTGCTGTCAATATGAATCTAGTGTCTCGCTTGGTTCTAAAACGACTTATACAGGGTGTAGAAATGTTTTACGCACCATAGGGATTTCAATGGTAATTTTTTCATATGAAAATATTTGCTTCGCTAATTATTTTAGACCAAACTTGTATGGAAGTTTTTTGTAGAGAAAAAAATTCTGTATTCATTTATGCCAGCATTTGTCATTTTACATTTCGGAAAACCGAAAATTTAAAGCAATAAAATTACCATTTTTAGACAAATCAGTGGTGCCTTGAAATTATTGAAGCATCTCAAAGCATCAACAAATTAGTTTATTGTTTATTTGTTTGCATCTGTCAAATGTACCGGCAACCATGGCACTTATTGAACCTGATCTGCTTCTAGCATACCACTTCACAATTTGCACCGATTTTTGAAAAAAATGATAATTCTAGTTTCTTTCATTATCAGGTTTTCTGAAGTAAAATGACAAAAATGATGGCATAAATGGATGCAGAATTGTTTGCTCTACAAAAAAAACCTATTTACAAGTTTGCTCTAAAATAATTAGGGAAGCAAATATTGTCATATGAAAAAATTACCATTGAAAACCCTATGGTGCGTAAAGCATTTCTACACCCTGTATATTATTTTGGTTTCGTCCATTTTACAGCAAATGGCGTTCCAGTGGTGAAGTTTTAACTTCAATACGGTTATATGCTCTTAAATAGAGAGTAAGAGCAAACATTAATGAAAATAGTTATTTTTGTATTAAGTGCGCAAAATTAATGATTTTAGAGCGTGAGAATGTTACCTCTTAGTCATTCGAACGCTCTAAAACATTTCGCGCTCGTATTATATTTTTTCTGCAACCGTCAAACAAGAATATTAATATTGTTTCGCGCCGTAGTGCGCGAAAATTTTTGGCGCTCTAGTGCGCAAATAGTTTAGAAAAGTAGAGTTTTACTAAACGAATAGAGCTTGATTAAGTACAAGCGAGCGAAGAGAGCGAGTAACTTAAAAAGCTATATAAGTTTAGTAAAACTACTTTTCTTACGAAGTATGTACTACTTTTTCGAATTTTGTATTAGTATTTCTAAACAAACATTTATATAAAAGCATTATACCACATGTCCATTTAAAGGCGGCAGTGGAAATTCAAACGTATGCATAATATGTTGGTGGCACTGTAAGTTAATGTGAAATTCGAGGTTAGCCGTTTAGGTTTTCCGTCAGTTTTGATACAAACTGACACAAAACCTAACCTGCTAACCTCTAATTTAACAGTGACATTACCATATAGTAAAGCGACATTTCTATGCACCAACCGAGCTCCGTAGGCTAGTGCGTTGCACGCCTACTTAGCATTAGGGGGGTCGTGGGTTCGATTCCCGCGGCCGTCTGCCTTGATTCAAGTTTTTAGGTGGTTTTCCTGAGTCAACAGAGTACGTTTTCTGAGGTGAATGCCGGGGCAGTATTTCTCCACCTTTCCTGACCCTTCTTCCAGTCTCCACCCCTCCTTTCTCTCACCCATCCCGAGTTTCCCGTGCTTGGCTGAAGAGGGACGGACGGTCCCTATAGCAGCCCGCCCCCAGTCGGGGGAATTGAAATGACCTTAACCTTTGTCCTTTGTCCTTTCTATGCACCAAACTGCCACTTCATTAATCGATTTTGAATTTAGTCAAATAGCACATTATTATACAAAATACGAAAAATTCCTTTTTTCACGTCGCCAATGGTAACATAAATAAATATCCTATTTTTTACCACGTTAAACAATGGCAAAATTCGCGCATTGATAGCGATGCGAAAATGTCCCCTATTGTTGACGGTTGTCGAAAAAGGTAATTGTTTCAACGGCTTCTACAGGATATTGCAAAATTGTCGGATTCACTCCATATGACGTTATTAAGAGACATTTGCTGAGTAGGAAAAATTATAAAATCGTTGTGTTATATTTTTCAAGATATAGCGAGCTTTTTTTTGAAGGGGGAGACATTTTCGAAAGACTTCCGGCTAATTCGGGAAGAGGGCTCAAATGCGTACCGACTAAAACTCATACTTTCTTGCGTCGAACCACACTGGAACTTTCTTACGATATAAGGACAGCTTAGACTGTCCTATTTCTTCTACCTTATGTCTATGGCTACGCCTTGATGGTTTTCCTCTCTTCTCGTTCTTTCGTATTGTTCTTTTTTCGTCAATATGCCCTTAACTCTTTTTAATATAATACTCCATTTTTGTTCCGTCTGTAATATTGCTTCTATTAAATTTTCAGCCGTTAGTCGTTGTTCCAGCAATCTTTCCTGACTTCTTCCCACTTCCGACACTTAAAGAGGGTGTGTAATTCCGTATCAAGCGTGTTATTGCAGTACACATATCTATCATTTTCAGCTCTCCCCATTCGATGTAAAGAACTCGTAAAGCATGCGGTGAGTCCATGTACTTGTTGTCTGTTGCTAACATCTCTGCCACTTTTGTAAGGTTTCATCTCTCTTAAGGTTGTTTTCACTTTTATTAATGCCCAACTTTTCCACTCTTTCGGCAGGGTGCGGTATTTTTTCGTTGTGTCGCCAGCGGTCTTGTTCTATATTTTTGAAATTTGAACTTTTTAATCCACACGGGGATGATAGTCTTTGTTTCTTGTCTTTCACCCTTCCCACTTACCGCATTTACTTTGTTAGCGTTGCCGCTGTTTTCGACACTTCTGTTGCGTGAATCACTTGTCTTCCAAAGTTGACACTTTTGTCGACCACTACACCTAGATTAAGTAACAAACAACTTCCGGGATTGGAGCGTGTCATGATTGAGATCGAAGAACTCAACGTTTCGCCCACTTTCGTGAGGGGCTTCATCAGAAGGAAAAAGCAAAAGAGCACGGTAACTCAACGTGTTAACCGTGCCAGAGGCGAAACTCTTTGCAAGGGAAGGGATAGAAGAGCACGGTAACTCAACGTGTGAACTATGCCAGAGACGAAATTCGACTAACGATCGGAAGGAGAAAGGCGAGAATTTATAGGCAAGCGCCGTCGCGGTTCAGCAAATGCCGTCGCTATTCAGTGGCGGTGGACGGGGCTTCGGAATTAGCACTTTCCACATAGAAGGAAGGGGAAAGCCTTCGTCCCGATTGAGATTGTTAGGGTGTTTGTAAATCTCAATGGCTTCGCGAATCTTTCTGCTAAAGAAGAATGAGGATTTGCAGATGATGGAAGTTTCATCAAAAGGGATCTTATGACCAGTATCGCGTTGGTGTTCGGCAATGGCTGATGATGAAACGAGACCCGACTTGAGACAGCGCTGGTGCTCAGAGATGCAAGTTTTCACTGAACGACCTGTTTCACCAATGTATACAGTATTACAAGAGGAAGGGACGCTATAAACAACTTTAGATGACATAGTGTTTAATTTATCTTTAGATGAAGAAAGAACCTGTGAGATTTGGCTCGGGGGTTTGAATACTGTTTTAATGTTTTGTTTCCGAAGAAACTTTCCTATGCGGTCGGTGACTTGGTGGATATAGGGAAGAAAGACTATTGCTGCAGGAGGATCGGGTTTTGGAGGTTTGAGTGGCCGTGGATGAAGATTGATGGCAGACTGTATATCCGTAGCACGGTAACCGTTATTCCTAAGAGCTTTCCTAATGTGGTTTAATTCACCGTGGATATTATCGGGTTGGGATATGGAAACAGCCCGGTGTACAAGCGAATTGATAACAGGCAGTTTTTGTGTATAAGGATGGTGGGAATCGGCATGTAGATAGCGATCACTGTGAGTGGGTTTGCGATATACAGAATGACCAAGTTTGCCACTGGGTTGGCGAGAGACTTGCACATCTAAGAAAGGAAGGAAACCGTTATTTTCTATCTCCATGGTAAAGTTAATGTCTGGATGTTGACTATTGAGATGATTTAAGAAGACGGGTAACGTGTCTTTACCATGTGGCCAAACAATAAAGGTATCGTCAACGTATCGGAACCAAACCTTAGGTTTCAATTCTGAAGATTCCAGAGCTACGGTTTCGAAAGCTTCCAAGAAGATATTGTTCAGCATTACTACTTCCGTCTTCCCTGGAGCAAGCTGTCGCAATTAATGCAAAGTCATCTGCGTAGACGACCCTTTGGATCACTTCAGGTATTTGTATCTTCAAGACTCCATCATATATTGCGTTCTATAGGGCCAGCCCGAATACTGAGCCCTGTGGAACCCCCGATGTAATTTCATGACTATTCCCATTTCCCGTCATAATTTTTCGATCACTTAGATAACTCTGAACTACGTTTATTATATTGGCTGAGCTCTTCGTTTTTTAAAGTTCTTTGATTACATCTCCTCAAGATGCTGATCTAAACGCATTTTTCACATCTAGGGTAAGAAGCGAGCGAGTCTTTAATGTTTTGTTCATTTCTATTTCCACAATTTCTCGTACCTTAGTGGCTGCTTGAATCGTCGATCTTCCTTTAATAAACCCTTATTGGTGTTCTACAGGCAGGGCCGTATCTGGAAAAAAATTCGGAGGGGTTGAAGTAGTACAAAAAAAAGATCAGTTGAATTCCGCAAATAACATTTTAGGCGTCTGAGCGTTGAAAATGATCTCTCCGCTATAGCTGTTGATACAGGTAATGTGGCCAGAAATTTTTAAAATAGTGTAAAAATTTGGAAAGATAGATTGATTACACTGTGATAATTCTTCGACGAAATTGTTCGGGCTATCAACTTCAGGCTGGTGAGTCCACTTTTGTTTCCATAGTTGCAACGTATCGAAGTCCAAAAATTAATTGTATAAAGAAAAGTTTTTTACCTACACCGGGTGTCTTTTGGACACATTTGGTAATAGAAGATGTAACGATGAGAGCGTTTCTTTGTGACTTGCGAATCTTTGAGTCAGTTATCAGTAGTTCAAGATTGCATTGCGATTCTGTAAGCTGGGGGGAGGGGGGGGGGGGTCAACCCTTAAAGCCCCCCATCAGATACGGCCTTGCATACGGGTCTTCTTTCTCTCTTAGTTCTTGTTATAATCTAATTGCAATTAGTTGCTCTAACAGCTTCCCCAAGACACGGTGCATACAGAGTGGCCCGTAGCTGCGGGGGCCGTCGTCAGGCTTTTGGACTTTTTCATTAATACCAGCCTTTCGCTCTTCCACATCGCTGGGAAGTTTTCTTCCTTCAGTAGTTTGTTCATAACCTGTAACACTTCTTTGACTGTTAACTTGACGATTTCCGGCATAGTGTCGTTTTCCCCAGCGCATTTTTATTGCAATCGTGAAAGAGTCACCTTCCGAGATTTCTTCAGATCTTCACGTTTCAGGGTCCCTAGATGACGAAAAACATGTTTTATCAATTCCGTCTGTTTGATCGTCTGTTGGCGGTATAGCTCAAAAACTACTTGTTGGAGGAAGACGATGTTTTGCATGCGGATTAGATGTTTACCTTCCACCAATACATACATATATAGGGTGAGCACCTTTAAAAAAAAATTTGTTGATTTTTGCTTTAACTCAAGTGCTGTTAGTTAAATAAAAGTAATATTTTGCCTACAGCTCAGCTTTTTACCTTTGACAAAAATAGACATATTTTGAACCCAATATGGACATCTTAAAAAATAAAATTTCTTTTTTCCTTTGATATTTTCAACATTTTAGTTTTAAAACTTTCACTTATTTTTTATTTTTGTTTCCTTATGCCTCTTCTCTTTCTTGGATTCGATTTTGGTTAGTATTATCCCTTCTGGCTCATGTTAGAGCGCGCCGCGCCGTGTGGCGACGCATTCTCTCCTCAGTAGAGCTATCTCTACGGTCCATCAGTATTTTGGTCTGTGTCTGTTATATAACAAGATTTTATTAACCTCAAAAGTAGCTGAACTGACAACATGAATATAACACGTTAATTGAGAAAACTTCTATTCAACTTACGGTTACAGGTTCTGTTATCAAATTAATTTTTGATATTTTCTACACATTTTTAGATTTTGAATTTTAAAAGTTCTCGAGTTTTTTGTCGTTCCTTGGCAAACTTAGTTATATTCGTATAAGTAACTGTAATTGTGTAATGATTTCCATCATAACACTGAATAATAAAATTTCCTTAATAACGTAACACAGAACTATTTTGCCATTTTTACAGCACCCTGTATATTCTTTGAAGTGTTCATAAACTTTTGAAAGCATTTTGTAAATCCACCAACTGCAATCGTAATAAATTGATTAACTATTCGAAAACAATCATTAAAAGGTATGGTTTATACTTAATTTTATACTATGTTAATCCACTAGTATATGCGGAATAAATTGGCATAAAAACATTGGAGCAATTATTTGTATGCAAGTGTCTAGATTATGATTGAAATGTACTGAAATTTCGTTTACCTGTTTCTAATGTTGTAATACAAGATAGCTATTTTTGTTACAAGTACGAAATTAAGGACTTTTTTGGACGAGCCGCGGTTTAGGGCCAAGTGAGCGCAGCGAGCGATGCACATAAATAAGGCGGGTCTGAAAGTCCACTTTCGTACAAGTTACATACATAATTTTTTGTTCTACTGCTTTCGAAGAGTTTTTTCATATTAAAAAATGTTTAATCGAGGAGTTCGAGCAAAGACGAGGAAGTCATGATCATACCAAAAAATGGCAATGTATATTTTAATTTCGATCAATGGAAGCGTTAGTTTTTGTTGCCATGGTTAATGCTGCTGAAAAGCAAAAGGTACTAGTTCAAAAATGTGGGTGTTTTTGACCATATATTGTTGGAGGCTTTCGCTGTTTCTCGAATTATTCTTCTTAACATAAAATTTCGGTTTAGACCGCGTAGTATTTGTAGATGAACACCCAGCATTCTCTGGCTTAATGTGCCTTTTGGACCACTAAACACTGCCGATTTTATAGCTTTTCGATGCAGTAGAACAAAAATATTTTTTTAAAAATCGGCATTAAAATATGAGAAATCGGCAATGGAGTAATCTATTGTTTTACAACTTTTTGTAGGTGACGGAGCTATAGATAAACGTCAACCGATGTCAACATAATCTACAAAAGTTGGTTAAAATGTAATTTAACGATTTCTCGATTTAAAAAATAACATAATGTACCCCTCGCGTATCAAAATGACAACTTTTTGCACAGTTTCTCGCGACAAACGTGACGTTTATAGCGCTCTTAATTTTAGCGAACGAATTACTTATATCTTTTTCTCCAACCACACGAATAAGACGCCATATTGTAAAATAATTTTGCACAAAAAGTGTCATTTCGGGATGTTCACCAATTACCTTGGCAGCTGTACACTTTTCGATTCATATTTGCACTAGTACAAACATGGAAACAAGATAGGGTTTTACATGGCAAATTTTATAGAAAACACAAAGGCTTCGTCAATATTCGGCAATCGCCGTCGTTGTTGTTTAATTTTCCCGTATAGCGATTGTTTATTTGCGCCATGACAGTTCTACAATATAACTTACAATGTTTGATTCTAAATAATAAGCCATATTACCGAATTTATGAGTAGTTGGAGAAAAAATTGTATGTTTCATTCGCACAAAAAATGCGTTTTCGGGACGAGTAAGACTCGCCGAACTCCGCTGCGCGTCGTCCGGCGATCTGTCTTACTTGTCTCGAAATCATGCATTTCTTGTACTAATGAAACAAATAATTATTTTCGCGCATTGCCATTGGTGACATGTTTTAATACTATATTAAAACATGCCTTGCCATACATTTGAATGTCAACATAACCTAGAATATCCAAAACAATGTGACGAAAAGTGTCACCGGATTAAGTTTTTTATATTATGTTGCGATCGTAAATAAAATCTGGTGTGATACACGCACACAACTTCCTTTTACAGTGATCTTGTAATTGGGCAAAAATTTGATTTTAAATTTTTAAGCATTCGTCAAAAATTTTTAAAAATTACAAATTCTACAAAAACGGTACAAAATAGAGCGTTAAGTGAAGAGACAAATTTTCTCTAGAATTTTAAGCTGAATTCAAAAATGTAGTAATATACCGGGTGTTCTATTTAAAATAGGAGTGAATAAAAAAATAGAAAAGAAAACAAAATAAACTCATTTTATAAGTATTCAACTGGAAAATCACCTATCTCACATCAATACACATTAAAAATGTAATAAAAATGAGAAGTTTGAAAAAATCGTTAGAGCCGTTTTTGAAAAAATCGAAAAAAACTGAAAAATCACAAGAGTAAACACCTACTTTCGGTTATGCGATTTTCTTCAAAAGCTTGCTGTCGCATCTACATAGTACACAAAACTTATATATGAATTTTCAACCTCATACCTCTTTTCGTTTTTGAGATATTCTGTTCACACACACAGACACATACACAGACAGACCAATGAAAAAAAATATGTGTTTTGGGTTCAGGGAACTTCCTTTATTGTAAAAGGAAGTAAAAAAGTAGCGTATGATACACGTGTATAAGTGCCATTATAACACTAGCGACGTTAAAATCACTCCGCTCCGCGTCGTGCTCTTAATCTCGTCCCACGTGTTTTAAAGACTTATACGCTAATATCGTATTATGCTCTTTGATAATATAAAGTATGATCATAAATTATTTTCATCTAGTATGGCTATGGAGTTCCTAATTTACGAATGCAACTACTTTTATACTTAAATGTCAAAACTGAGATTTGATTCATAAGTGACTTATATTTGCGTTCAGAAATTAGGAACTATTCTACTAGATGAAAATAATTTTTGATCATACTTCTGCGTATAAAAATGGTCTAATCTACATGTAAATAATGCGATAAACTAGATTTGTTTTACGATATTCTATGGCCTGTTCAAACGGCTGTACATTTAGCGATTACCGTATTGAAGATAACTGCCCTCATGGAAATACAGAAGGTAAGGTGTGGTTCCTGTAATCTACTTGTAATTATAAATAACAATATATCTTTGCCTTACATTACTACCAATTGTATGTGTTTAATAAAAATTGCAAGAGAATTCATTATTTTTTTATTTGTGTCCAGGCTAAAACTGCAAGAGGCAGAAAAGCAATTTTTGCAAAAGTCACAAAACCCATAAACCTACAAAATCGAGGTCAAGTTAATCCTTGCATGACGATTTAAGCGCTGGCTGCTCTAAATTAATGATGGGGCACACGAATCAAGTTTTCGTTTGATGGCATATTAAATATTTAAATCGGTACACTAACAAAAGCAGCTGACAGCCAAATTAACCTAGAAAACAAAACGCTCCACAACACTATAAATATAAAAATGCAGTTCTAGTTCGTGATTGAATGTTTAATAATTTATTACATTAGTAGGTGTAATGCATGGCAGCTATTAATATGCCATGTAACTTTCAAAATAATTACCTATTTGGGAAGGTATTTGTTTTGAATTGTGACGTTAACTTTGTTATCGATTGCGAGTTCTAAATTCGAACAGAAAGGTCATCGTACGCTTTCTGATTAATAAATAGATATTAGATTTCCGATAGACTGATTGCGTTACGTGATTCTAGCCCATCAAATAGTTTATGTTGATTTGTTATAACCAGTAGTCAATGATAAACGTTAGGTGTAGGACAGATTAGACAGCAAACACGGAATTTGCTCATTTCCGCTAGTTTGATAAATGTTAAGTAAAAATAGAGCATACGGAAATTTTACTAATACGTTCTGAGGTTGTCGGTCGAGGTCGCGTTATTATTTCCATCCCATTATTTTCTATTGTACTATTCGTGTTATTTGAAAGTAGGTAAGGTCAATGTAACGTCAGACAGCAATTTGCCCTTTAGGAATGGCGTTGTATTTTTATATTTGTTTCTTTGAAATTATAGTCTCTTTAAAAAAATATACGTACGAAGAAAAATGATTTAGTACAAAGACCTTTCATATAGACAAACCATTAGTATCCTGTTGTAACTGTTGTAATATTCTATGGGGACGATTGAAATTAGTAGTATCGTAGTTTTTCAGTCAATATGGAGTATGATTTCTCTCTTTCATTACCGATAATCTATCAATGGTTTTTATTACATTTTCAAAGAATGCGAGTTTTGGGTTATATAGCCATGTTTAGATAGCAAAGAGCGATTACCTTGCTTTTCCTCGTTGAAGAAAGTTGATTGAAATTACATGTTACATATGTTGTAGCAGGTTAGAGCTCAGCTTCGTAGAAGGTACGAACTCTCTCTCTCTCTCTCTCTCTCATCTCTACAGGGTGATTTATAAGTATGGTCATTAAATTAAATGGGTGTGTACTGACCTCAATAGAAGTATATTGCACTAATAAGTAACTACATATGGAAATAAAATTGCAGTAGGGCCTCGGCCCTCTTTTAAGAACCACTGGCTAAAACCAAAACCTTTATTAGGTAAATCCCATAAGAGTACATTAACTGCTTTCCAAATGCGATTGAAATAATCAAACAAGTGCTTTTTCTGCTTTACAGCGTAAGAGGTGTCAACGAAAAGAGGTTCTATTTAAGCCAGCCGGGACGCACGTAGTCACGTAGTGCTTCGTAGTGCAGGCAGAAATAGCCCGTTCCCTTGCAATATCCCACAAAACGTTGGGACTGCATACACGGATCGCCTGCCCTTCAAATTCGACCACTGGTAACGTTTTCTTTTATTTAATTTATTAGAAATGTGAAGATAGTTTTACTCCTAACTTAATTTTATTTTTAAAATTACTTAGTGTCACAGTGTCGACGAGGGAAGTTCTGGGTAAAACCTTTTTCAGACTTTTTTTGTTTAGGATTGTAAAGCAGACATTCAAGGTAGGTGGTGAAGTGAATTGATATCTATACTTGCTTTTTTGTTGTGAATAACGACTGGCGCCCTATAGAGTTTTAATATGTATTTTATGACCTTAAGAACCGCCGCCTTGTTCTTATTCACGCCATATTCTGCCGAGGGTTGAGCTAATTAAGACAGTGTTCACCCATCGCTTAAGGGTAACGAATGCGAAGAATTATTTTCTTCTAATTAACAAAACAGAGGATCTCAGCCGGAAGTACAATCAGTCAGCGATTCTACAATGTGCATGCATCGAATTAATATATAAACACGGCTACAAGCAATATCGAAAATCAATTACAAAATCAAATTCGTTTATCACGAATCAATATTTTTCTTTTTCGGTTTATACAAGGAATGGTTCCCATTCTATACTACATTTTCGTCATTAATCTACACAATAAGTCAATAACGGATATAGAGATATTTCACTATTTGAAAAGTTTGGCGTTTGGCAAAGTTTGATTCTTTCAAAATTTCGGCGAAAAACTACCAAAAAGCCTAAACCTTAAAAATAGATACGGCAGTAGTACCAGAGACTTCCTAAGGGGGGCCAACTAATTTTTGTAGATCGAACAGTAAGTATTTGATATTTTCGTGCCTCTCTAAGCATCCTTCTTTTTCAAACAAGTTACAAACTTTTTTTAACTCTGTTTTAACAAAAAACCTGCTTCATTTCGACATTTGCTTTCACCAACTACAGTAGAAGCAAAAATTACACAAAACCTACAAAAAAACTCCTTGTTTTATATGCGAATCAACAAGTCATGTATATTTATCCAAATAACTAGTAATCAGGTGAGTGGATAGCCCTGCGAGCAAATGTTCGCCACTCAGGCGGCCGGCCCGGGTTCGAATCCCGGCAGACTGTAGTGGGATTTTAAAAATCATACGCTCCCCAGCTACCACGCTAACACCTGTGGTAGTCGTTAACCCCTAAACAAGGAAACTCTTCCTCACTTTCAACGGGCAAGGCTAGCCACCTACCCGGCCTAAGGGTCAAGAGAACTCACAGACCCACTTTGTGGTTAAAACAGGCCACTGGCCTATAATAAGAGGAAGAAGAAGAACTAGTATTCAAATGTCTTTTAATTACTTTACTATTTTTTTGCGTGAAAGAAAATACTTACGTTTTTCAGGGAACATAGTTCTTCAACTATTCTTTTTTTTATCAAAAAGATTTTCAAGTATCTCAGTGCTGTCAAAATAAGCTCCGATGCCATTTCACAAACTTCCGATATTCCCATTATTAGCGGGAATAGAGGTGGATGCGATTTCAGTTTCTGCGGAATTTGTTGACAAATCATCTGCTTTCTCTGGATTTTAATTTCTTCCGTCTTATTCTGACTAACACGAAGAGCAGTGGTTTTTTGGTTTTTATATAAATGCGTCTAATATTTATTTTTTAGACGGTGGCGCCATTCTAAAAAATTAAATAAAACAAAGCGAATCAATTTAAAATAGCGATTTCTAAAATCAGTTAAGAAATGCCTAATTTTGTGTAACGAGTGGAATTTTTCTCAGAAGTTACACAAAATCGCATTTCCTAACAAGATTTTTTCTAATTTTATTAAAATCGGTTCTTTAAACCTTAATCGTAGTTTGTTTATCTAGAATGAAAAGTAACATTTTAAAGGACGAGTTACGGCCGAGGCGTCACTTTTCGTGTGTGGTGAATACAACGGTTTATTTCATACTGCAAGTTTAATGAACTTTAAATAAAAAGTTGTAAATCATTTCGAATTTCATGTCAACAACTGACGTATAATTTTAAAGTACTTGAACTTTAATATTTTACTTTAAAGTACTAGGACTTTAATGTTCCATTTTTTGTACCATAAATAAGTTTTAAAGTACTTGAACTTTAATATTCCATTTATTGTACCATAAATAGTCCGAATAATGTAATTTTTGACATCAGTATGGAATAATAGTAATTTATTATACAAGACGATAAAATTAAATTTTATCCACGAGTAAATCGTTTAACGTCGAGACGAAGTCGAGACGTTAATGATTCAAGAGTGGATAGAAATAACTTTATCGTCGTGTATAATACAATATTTTTTCTATAGCAAGAACTTTAACAATTTCAAAAGAAAATAAGAACTGTCAATCACATTTCAAAATGTCAGTAGCTATATTGTGTTGCTACGATAATACGAAGCTGTCATATTCAATTTAAACAAAAATTAGAAAATTAAATTACTTTATCTATCCTTGATGTTAAAGTGCTACTTTATCTACCCTTACTGTTAAAATAAAACTTGACCTTTTCTTTTGAGTTGATAAAAGCACACTTTAACATGTGCTATAGAATATAGTAATTTATTATACAAGACGATAAAATTAAATTTTATCCACGAGTAAATCGTTTAACGTCGAGACGAAGTCGAGACGTTAATTATTCAAGAATGGATAGAAATAACTTTATCGTCGTGTATAATACAATATTTTTCTATAGCAAGAACTTTAACAATTTCAAAAGAAAATAAGGACAGTAAATCACATTTCAAAATGTCAGTAGCTAGATTGTGTTGCTACGATAATACGAAGCTGTCATATTCAATTTAAACAAAAATTAGAAAATTAAATTACTTTATCTATCCTTGATGTTAAAGTGCTTTTTTTTCTACCCTTGCTGTTAAAATAAAACTTGACCTTTTCTTTTGAGTTGATAAAAGCACACTTTAATATGTGCTATAGAATATAGTAATTTATTATACAAGACGATAAAATTAAATTTTATCCACGAGTAAATCGTTTAACGTCGAGACGAAGTCGAGACGTTAATGATTCAAGAGTGGATATAAATAACTTTATCGTCGTGTATAATACAATATTTTTTCTATAGCAAGAACTTTAACAATTTCAAAAGAAAATAAGAACTGTCAATCACATTTCAAAATGTCAGTAGCTATATTGTGTTGCTACGATAATACGAAGCTGTCATATTCAATTTAAACAAAAATTAGAAAATTAAATTACTTTATCTATCCTTGATGTTAAAGTGCTACTTTATCTACCCTTACTGTTAAAATAAAACTTGACCTTTTCGTTTGAGTTGATAAAAGCACACTTTAACATGTGCTATAGAATATAGTAATTTATTATACAAGACGATAAAATTAAATTTTATCCACGAGTAAATCGTTTAACGTCGAGACGAAGTCGAGACGTTAATGATTCAAGAGTGGATAGAAATAACTTTATCGTCGTGTATAATACAATATTTTTTCTATAGCAAGAACTTTAACAATTTCAAAAGAAAATAAGGACTGTCAATCACATTTCAAAATGTCAGTAGCTATATTGTGTTGCTACGATAATACGAAGCTGTCATATTCAATTTAAACAAAAATTAGAAAATTAAATTACTTTATCTATCCTTGATGTTAAAGTGCTACTTTATCTACCCTTACTGTTAAAATAAAACTTGACCTTTTCTTTTGAGTTGATAAAAGCACACTTTAACATGTGCTATAGAATATAGTAATTTATTATACAAGACGATAAAATTAAATTTTATCCACGAGTAAATCGTTTAACGTCGAGACGAAGTCGAGACGTTAATGATTCAAGAGTGGATAGAAATAACTTTATCGTCGTGTATAATACAATATTTTTTCTATAGCAAGAAATTTAACAATTTCAAAAGAAAATAAGGGCTGTCAATCACATTTCAAAATGTCAGTAGCTAGATTGGGTTGCTACGATAATACGAAGTTGTCATATTTAATTTAAACAAAAGTTAGAAAATTAAATTACTTTTTCTACTCCTGTAACTAAAATGGCATTTAACATACTAACATACACGGCGCTAAGTGACATTTTAATCACGCATTCATAACCTGTGACTAAAGAGCGTCTTAGTCATGGGCTGAAGGTAGCAAGGATGTTTTAGTCATGGGGTGAAGTTAGGTTCAAACAGTATTAGCTTTATTAGCCACAGCCAAAACGAAAATCAAGTTAGTTTTCAACAGTCAACTTTGACATTTTTCAAGCATAATTTAACCTAATATAATAAATGTCAAAATTTCAATGAAATAATATGATGTTATATTGTCTAAATTTGTGGTCGTAGAAAAAGTATAGTATGTAACACATTATATAAACTCGTCTAGACACTCGTTTATTAAACACTCGCTGCGCTGCGCTCCGCTCGTGCCTAAAAAACTCGTGACTAAAATGGCGTTTATAAAACTTGTTATATAATATACCATTATCTATCCTTGATGTTAAAGTGCTACTTTATCTACCCTTAAAGTAAAACTTAACCTTTTGTTTTGAGTTAATAAAAGCACACTTTAACATGTGCTATAAAAAAAAAGAAATTATATGTCATGTTAGTGGATTGAAAATCAAGCTTGCGCTTTTTCGAATGTCAATTGGATGACGACGAACTTTTTCTAATTTTCACATATAAAATGTAACTTTGCAAAACTGAGGGCAGGCGCAAAACGTCTCACTTTTCGCAACCAGTTATGAAATAGTATATTGTGTATCTAGGACGAAAAGCGTAACATTCCCAGACGACTGTGAATGTTGTTGGGCGAGGAGAATGCCGAGCCCAACAACACAGGAGTCTGGGAATGTTGCTTTTCGTCCAAGATACACATACTATTTTTCCGCCAATCGATACGAGTAATTAAAAAAATTAGGAAATAGTACTCGAATATTCCCTGCCTAGGCCGGGAATATTATTCCTGTACAGTTGTATTGTAAATTACCTAGCAACGGCTGATGTAATTAAATGTTTGAATTATTCCTGTACAGTTTTATTGTAAATTGCCTAGCAACGGCTGATGTAATGGAATGTTTGACTTTGCTCAACAAAATTGTGTCAATAATGTGACAATTCTAGTACGATTGGCGGAAAAATAAATATTTTACAACCACTGGTGAAAAATTCATTGTATCTCCAAATTAGCATGCAAAAAGCGGAAACGCAACTACTTGATTTTCAATTCATTAACATTTAACCATAGATCCCCAGCGTTGCACAAAATGAGTTACTTCCTAGCTGATTTTATAAATAGCTATTTCGTCACTGTTTGAAAACATTTTATTTTTCTTACGTGATTACAAAAAGTGAGACGTTTCGAAACTTCACTTAATTTTGAAACGTACATGTCAAAATTAGAGAAAATATGTCATAAAATAAGCATTCTTTTATATACCAGTACTTACTCTTCTTAACATGGAATTTCGGCTTAGACCGCGTAGAATTTGTATATGAACACCCAGAATTTTCTGGCTTACTGTGCCTTGCACCTTGTGAAGTCGAGCAAAAACCAGCGCGATGGTCATGCTCTTTGGTGGCTCGTGTTGTTTGAGTATCTTGAAAACGAGGATACTTAGGCAGATTTGGCCGTTTTGCTGTTTGTGCATCCATATTCACTAACGTTTCGCAAGACTTTGCAGCTTGCATCATCAGAGTGAAAGTCGCATCACTATCGCGCGAGTTTTTGCTCGACTTCACAAGGTGCAAGGCACATTAAGCCAGAAAATTCTGGGTGTTCATATACAAATACTACGCGGTCTAAGCCGAAATTCCATGTTAAGAAGAGTAATTCGAGTAACCGCGAAAGCCTCAAACAGTATATATACCAGTACTTTGAAATTGAAATTTTTCAGGTTTTGGATATTTTCAACTTTGAATAGCTAGTCGCACAATTTAAAACAAACAGTGAAAACACTATATTTTTAGAAAAATTGCAAAATTTGCCGGTGACTACGTACCAGGTGCAGTTCATTGTTTTGTCTAGATTGGTAAACACTAGACAGGTCACAGAATCGACAGCGAAGAGCGACAAAAACTCCCACCAACGCTGAGGGCAAATCTGCGCCAATTAGAATTACTAAAAAGAAATGAGGAATGTGTGTGATTTGTCTACAATTAAAACAAAGTAGTCAACTTTTCATCCGAATAATTTTTTTAACAAGTCAATTGACCCTATTGACACCCTCTTGAATCCGCCAGTGAGTAGTACGGAATCACGTTAAGGCTTTATGATTTTTCTGTATGGTCAAGGGACAGTTTAGATGGTTTACGGGAAATAGTGGATAGCACTTGAAAACATCTGTATGCACTTAAGAAATTAAAACATCCGATTGAAGCGTCGGGGGATTTGTTTACCCGCATAATCACCTCCAAACTAAACACCACAACTGATAAGAATGGGAAGGTAGACAAACTTCAAACGAAGTTCTATCATTAATTCCGCTTATTGCATTATTAATCCATATTTTCAAACATTAAAAATAGTATCCAAAAGTGTAAATCAACAAACAATTGTTTCCAAATCAAAATAGGTCTTCAATAAATCTCCATTGCCACACCTTTCAACACCTTACATTAATTCGTTCTTCAATCGTTGCAATGCAACTTCTTTCTGCTCATCCCATTCTACCCTTGTTTTCGCATTTTTTCGTAATGCGTCTGTAAGTGGACTAGCATAGTTTGGTATGTAATGATTGTAATAGCCTGTGATTCCCAGAAAGGCTCGAATATCCCGTTTAGTTTCGGTACGTCGAAACTCCCGTCTGGCAACTATCTTTACCTCCGACGGTTGTCGAAATCCCTGGCCTATTTTATGTCCCAGATATATCACCTCCATCTTTTCCCACTCACACTTCTTAGCCTTTATCGTTAGGTTCGCTTGATGCTTTGCCTTGAATACCGCACGTAGATACTCTAAATGCTACTCCCAAGTCATCGAGTGTATCGCCACAACGTCCACAAATGGGTTTGCAAAATCACCCATTCCCTCCAATATGGTGTCTATTAGCCGCTGGAACGAAAATGAAGCAGATTGGAGCCCAAACGCTAACGTCACTGGTTCGAAAACTCCACGATGAGTTATGAAAGCAGCATATTTACTTGCTCTTCCGGTCATCCCTATTTGCCAGTAGCTTCTTACTACATAGATTAGACCCAAGTATCTGGCTTTGCTGTATTTTTACTTTCCCATACCCATAGGTATAGGGAAGTCTTGGAATCATGAAAATTTTGGAAATCGAGATTTTCACAGAAATATCCGTTTTGGGCCTCTAGGAACCCAAAAAAGTGGTTTTTAAAAAATGTCTGTCTGTGTGTGGGTGTGTGGGTGTGTGTGTGGGTGGGTGACGCTCCTACAGCCGAAAGTATTGCTCCGATTTTGATGCGCTTTGGAATGCGGGGGTGTATCGAACATTCATCGACAAAATAAGCTTTTCAAAAAAATCCGAAACCGGAAGCGGAAGTTACGCATGTTTTTTTGGTATCACTGTTTTCGTGATTAAAATTTTGAAAATCTTATCACGGATAATGATAGAGGGTCATAAGACAAATCTGTTAGTTTTTTTCGAACTCGCTAGGCTTAAATTGAAGGGCGCTATGATTTTTTGAAAATTTTGAGTTTAACGCCCTATTACTCAAAAACGGATGAATCGATTCAATTGATTTTTGTTTTCTGAATAGTATATGAAGGCTAACATGAGGTGATATAAAAAGTGTTTTGAAAAATATTAAGGGGCCTAAATTACAAATTTTCAAAATTTTGGAAATTTTCTAAAAATCATTTCTCAAAAACTGCCCACAGGAATTTGTTTAAACTTCATACACTGATAGACCCCGAAAAGGGCTATCGATCTGTTTTTTAAAAAATCTCATGAATTATCTGTGGCGCCCTCTACGAAGCTTTGAAGTTTGAAAATTTAAACTCCTTTCATTAATAAACAAAACAAGATAGGTAGCTGTGGTTTTCACTGAATTGCTCAGTGCATAATGGAGCATATGAATATGCAAAAAAATATTACACTCGTGGATATATGTAAGCGCACCGGCCCCCTCCCCCCTCTATTTTTGAAAAATATTTTTTTTATTCTAACGGTTGTTATATTTTTGCGTCAAAGAATCTTTTTCCGCGAAAATAAAAAATCGATTTTGTATGCCCTAGAAAATATAATTTCCAGGTACTTAGAAAATTTCACCTCGATGCTACAGCCGTTTTGAGGAAAATAATACATAAACTAGCACAGTGGCGGCTTGTCCACTTGGCGCCATCTACAGAAGCTCGGTGGTCACGTTTTGAACTACACATCTTATAACATAAAATCGTAGCTCTCTTTGTTTGCGTGTAACTATGTTTGTTCGCTATCTCCTCCGAAGATACTGGACCGATTAAGTTGTACGATGGCTTAAAAGTTTGCTAATTTTCAGACCTATTTAATTAACTTCTCTAGGCAGCAGTATAATTTAATTAACTTCTCTAGGCAGCAGAGCGGAGCGCCTATCGCTGTCTACTATTAGCTCGGGTGCGCGCATTATTCAAACAGGAGAGTGTGGTTCTGCGGTAAGCGTGCTGGCCTATCACGCGGGAGCCCCGGGTTCGATCCCGTCGATGCATCTTTTTTTTAAATTTATATTAATGAAACTCTCTTAATTTTGCGAACCGAAACGTAGTTCGGGTGACTCACTAGTTCTTTTATATTTACCCGCAATTTACGTGAAAGTGTAAACGCTTATCACGATGAAGACGTGAGTCATCGAGTTGAAATTTTGATATGTTGTAAAGACTGTTGAATAAAGACGATATGAACAGTTTCCAGTATGGGAAAGTCCAGGGAGGTAGTCACGTCCACTTTTTTCGCGTATACTCCTATATTAGAAACAGGATGTCGCTGTGGCACCGTAATAACATTTAACGCTCTGTCGGCGATTACAGGCCTTGGATCTTTTCGTTTAGCCTCCACAATCATCATGGGCGGTGAATATTCGCTGTTACTGTACCTAATTACTCCCAATTTTAACATCTTATCGATTTATTTGTCGATAATCACGCTTACCCTTTGTGAGTGTGAATACGCTCGAGTTCTGATGATTTTTTCCTCCTTGAGAGCAATATCGTGTTCCACTAAGTTGGTTCTTCCTGGTCGATTTGAAAAAAAATCCTTGCATTTGGATTTCCGTTAGTTTTCCTATCCCTTTAGCTTGTTTCAACACTTCCGAAGCACTTAATATTTCGGTTACTTCTATTTCCAGTTCTGGAAGATCGAGTTCTGCTCCTTCTTCCCCAGGTTGTTTGATTACTATTGTAATTACTTCAGCTTTTTCAAAATAAGGTTTCAACAAATTGACATGGACAAGAGTTTGTCACGTTTTCCCGAAATTTCTTTAATTACATAATTCGTGTCTGAAATTTTCTTCACAATTTCTTTGGGTCCGGTCCATTACATCTGCATTACCTTCGCCTTCAAATCATAACAACCGTTTGATTTGGTTTGAGCTCCAAAATCGCCGTTTTCGTGATTTCCTGCATTTGCCTTAGCCTATCGAGTAACTTTAATATGTACACTACTACCGTTAAGTAAAGAAGTGTATGACTTCAATCTACTAACAGGTACATGGTACATTCCTTTCTCTAATTTTATGAACTATCTGTACCTATTAGGTTTCTTGTTCCAATTTCATTTATATAAAAGTTTTAATTTTTTCTGAAGCAGCAAACGTTTGGATAATTCCTTTTGAGATTAACTATATGTTTTCTTTGTTCCGCTTTGTTGGCAATTCCATACTTTGAAACTATCGGTGTCGATGACTCGGATTTAAGTAGTAACTAATATTTAGTTATCACGACAAATTATGTGGACTAAAGTGACTCTATTAACGTTAAGCCATATTTTTTTTCAACGTTAACTGTGAAAATGGCATTTTCCTAATCCGGTGTCGAAAGTACATACTCACTCACTTTCTTAACTAAAATGTGAGAAGAAAGTGACCATTTTCCTAGTATAATAATAATCACGCTATGATTAGCTGAAATTAGCAAAATTTGTCAAATTTATTTTACAAATGTCAAATTAAAAAACTAACTCATCCGGAAACGCCCTTTACAAGAATTGTTACGTAATAGTTAATTATGTGGCAAGCTTAGTAAATTAGCCTTTATGGGCGAGCCAGATAATTTGCAGGGAGAGCGACGTAGGAGCGAGCCCTGTAATCCGGTGAGCCCCAATAAAGGCTAATTGCAAGCGAGCCGCGTACGTTTTATTTCCCCTTGGGGAACATCCTAAAAATTTATATTAGTGATTAATGAAGGATGTGATTATTAGAAAACAAGGTGTTTGTAAAGTCGCGATGGCAGCATTTTACAGGCACCTGGCCTGTAAAGACTCTTTTACAGGTCAGTTCAAACGACAGTAATGACCGTTTAACAAGTCAAGAGGAAATAAACTACTATTCCGTCACTCAATTCACAGAAGCAAGTAGGCATTTGTATCACAAGTGATCAAAATAAACCATTTTCATCACTAGCAAAGGAAGTAACAAATAGTATTTGACATAAAAAAGCACAAGTTACCTTTGTCCTTTGAGTTTTCTTGATTAAAAAGCCTTGGGACAACTGCATCGCAGCTTTTGAAATTGCTACAATTTTACAAAAAATCAACTAAAATTGTTTTAAACTACATTAGAATTAGAACTACCTTAGAATTAAAAGTAGAAACCAAGTTAATTTTGTTATGCAATTTAGACTTACAGCTTTCGATCGAGTTGATGATTTCAAACCTGATTCGGTTCACTGAAATGTTTAGTTTTAATGTGGTAAAAGTTAAATTGGGCACTTTCTTCTCATATAAAAAAGATTGACAAGTTCAGTAATGCTGATAATTGAAATCTTTTGATGCGTTCTAGTATTCACGCTGCTTTTGAAACTATTGTCATTAGGCAAAATTCTAGTACAGGTTAGGCTATCTCATCACAGAAGCTGTTGTGAATATTATGTCGTTATCTATACATTTAGACCTTACCCGCAAATAAACAGGCCAATAAATAATTTTATGTGAAGAATTAGTCTGGTTTGAACATCTCTGACATTTGGAACACATATGTTGCATATCGTATTGGCGTTACTGCAGTACAAAGGTATTTAAGTAAATAAATCGATATTTAGGTAATCAAATCACCCTTCAAGGGAGGCTAGTATCTTTCATCAAAATAGTATCTTTTTTACATATCCGGAAAGCTATCTATTGATGCTAATGTTCCGGTTTCCAATAGGGAATAAAATGAATAAAGTTTATGTACCTGACTTTGGATACCATACTTATTACTTTTACATGACATAAAGCCGAGCTCGGTAGCTCAGTGGTTAAGCTTTCTGCCTACTGGTCTAAGGGTCGAGAGTTCGATTCCCGGTCCCCGTGAGGTTTTTAAAATTAAAAAATGAGGATGAAAACCTCTACAGATTGCCATCATTTGGAAGTGATGTAAACCCTTGGTTCCCTGTTAATCCGATGATAGCACGCAAAAGATCCCTTGCTGGGGTTGGAACTTCTTAGTCTCAGCAGAATTCTAAGTAGGACTTTGGCCATATGACCATAGCAGTTGTCGTCTAAGGTATCTGGTACTCCGCATGCTTATACCTTGGCCATAATACACAAACAAACAAACTACATGACATTAACAAACTTGTTTCCCTGACAACAAATCAGTTAACTCCTAGATATTAGGTAATTATTATCTTGAATTCAAAATAGAGATAAAAGTGCAATCCCAAAAAACTCCGAAAGGAAGTAAGGAATAAGGGAGTAAAAATAAAGACACGGGCAACGAAACGGGACATGAGTAAGGACACGAATATAAACGATACAATAAAAAATAAGTAAAAAGAAATTAAAAATGAGACCATAGGAATAGGAACCAGGGAAAGAGATAGAACTAACAGAAAAAATGGAAAGATGCAACATACAAATCCTAGGAATAAGCGAAACCAAGAAAAAGGGCAAATGAAATTCATATTTAACAAATATATCCTATATTACTAGGGAGTAGACCCACAACAAAAAGCGAAGGAAGGAGTAGGTATAAAAATAACGGGGGAAATAAACAAAAGAATAACTGACGTTAAAACAATAAACCCACGAATAATAGCAATAACTTTAAAACTAGAAGAAACAATCAATATTATACAAATATATGCTCCAATAGAAGGGACAGTAGAAAAGGAAATGGCAAACTTTTATGCAGACTTACAACAAATCCAAGATGAACTGAGAGAAGAAAACCAGAAGACGATAATAATGGGGGACTGGAACAGTAGAGTCGGAAATGATCAAAACAGAGGAATGGAATGTATGGGAGGTATGGTGAAAGAACCCAAAACAGAAATGGAATAAAAATGATAGATTTCTGCAGAAGAAATGAAAATATGAAAATATTAATAGGTAACACACTGTGGGAACAACCATTGGAAGACAGATACACATTTTTGGCAGAAGAAAGAAACGCAAAAAGCTTAATAGACTACATAACTTACATACAGGATTTAACGGAAAAGATTTAAAAAATTGAAACAAAGAAAGACGCAGAAATAGGAACACAACACAGACTAGTAACAGCAGAATACCTAGCAAGATTAAACAACACCCAAGAAATAAGAAAATATAGTAGCCTAGCAATATATAAACTTAAAACTACAGTAAAGAAAAATATCAGATGGACACAGACAAAGAATTTCAAAGAAAAGAGAATATGCAAACAATGTGGACGCTGAATGAAAGATGGAAAGCCTTCAAGGAAACACTGAAGAAGGCAGCAGAAAAGTATGTGGCGTAAGAAAACAAAAACATGAAAGAGATAAGCTGGTCGACCGAAGAAATAAGAGAATTGGTAAAAGAAGAAGGTAGCTTGGAACGGTTGACTTTCCTGACACCCTGTATACCTCACAGGGTGTCAGGAAAGTCAACCGTGTCACGTCTGGAGATGGTAGGGGACGCTATATGGAGTCGAAAAGTTCTAATCCATTTTTGGCTTAGAAGCATAGTTTTCAACAAATGTTGAAAATTAAAAAGAAAAAGTTGAGAACTGCTGTACTTTGCCTTAAATTGGAGGCTTGACGCAGTATTTTGAGATAGGCTGGGAAAACAATGGTCACATATGCCGTCTACATACATAATTTATTAGCTTTTAGAACAATTTTAATAGGGAGTTTGATAATTTTAAATCCAACAATGAAGACAAAATATCGACCTACTCACAGATCCAACATCACCAGAAGACCATACACAAAAAACATATCAGCATACTCCTGCATGGTGTATATTTTGACTACAAAAGTCAAACACGCAATTATTTATTACATTGACATTAATTGACAAAAAAACATTAAAAACTAAAAACGCAGTAGGTACCATTCAGCGGTTCACAAAATTTGTGGTTCCAATTTCAACAGTGAATTCTGAAGAAATTATGCTTCTAAGCCAAAAATGGATTAGGACTTTTCGACTCCATATAGCGTCCCCTACCATCTCCAGAACTCTGTTGACACTCTGTATACAAAAAAGGGAGATATAGACGAATATAGAAGAAAAAGAGACAGAGTTAAAGAAGCAATTAAGATAGCAAAAAAGGAATCATGGAAGAAGATGGAAGAAGAGATAACAGAAGTACACAAAATAAACACAAAGAAATTCTGGACGAGAATAAAAAGGTTAAGAGGAGATAAAGGATATAAAAGCAATAGAAACAATCAAGAACAAATCCAAACAAATACGAAGGAAATACTAGAAACATGGAATATAATTCTACAAGAAAATGGATAACACGACAGTAGAATCGGAAGTCAGTAAAACTCAAGAACAAAAAAAAACAGGAATAAACAATTAAGAGGGAAGAAGTAGAAGAGGCAATTCAAAAAATACAAATTGGGAAAGCATGCGGGGAAGACGGAATAGCGCCGGAGATGTTAAAGGAGCTGGGACAAAAAGGAATAGACTGGTTATGGAATATTTGCAAACAAGCCTGGGAAGAGAAGAAAATCCCATGAGACTGGGAAAACAACCTCATATTACCAATATATAAGAAACGATTACAGATACAATGCGAGAACTACCGCCCAATATGCCTAGCACAAACGAGCTGTAAACTATACCTACACGACAATTCTAGAAAAGAGGCTAAGGAAACAAATAGAACTAAAACTAAGCAAAGAGCAAGCAGCCTTCAGACCAAATAGGCAAACAATGAACAATATACTGGGGGCTGCTTTGTTAAACTGTTGCTGATATTTTTCTGAGACCTGTTTTAAACTTGGGCCGTCATTCCTTCCAACTCCGTATAACCGGAAATGATGCTCTATTAAAAAAATTTTTTTCTTCAGTTGAAAGAACCATTTAACTGTAACGTAATGTCAACGTGACAACTAATGACAAGTAAGCCAAATATGACAAATGCAATTTGCATGAGCAACTTCTCAGCGCTCTAGATTTCGGTGCTGTTTATTTTGGCGGATACAGTATATATTATACACGATAGGAGAGAACTCCATTTTCCCAACCTTGGAAAAATAATGCGTTTCTTTTCCTTGCTGTGTAATGTACTATTATGCAGGGGCAAACTGGCAAGGGAAAGGCCCAGGGCGGTTTCAGCCTTAAAATGACCCTGTCCGTTTCTAAAAACCTGGATACTTACCTACATACCATTCTTATTATCTAGATTGCTTATTCTGAAATTTGATATTCCTATTTTAATTATGACAATTCTAAACTTCTGTCAAATGTTACTTCAAACTAGTTTTTGAAAATTCAATCAGAAATTCTTCATCGTTACATTGGTCATACGACAATATCAAATAGTAAGCACTCCCTTAATTAAATTAATTCACTTTAATCTTTATTTCATTGCAGTTCTCATATAATACCTGGATTCATTTACCTTTATTTGAACTTAGCATTCTCCTCTGCTGATACCAATTCGTCTAACTCTGCAACTGATCACACTACAACTGCTCCACTCAAAACCAAGGTGCATGCCTGAACTGACAACTAAACTGCCAAAAATGTTCAGAATTTGGATTCGAATTAACCCAGGAGACTAGTTTGCCCCAGGAATCAGCCTACACACCCCCATCACAGCACAGATCCAAACAGACCCCAGTTGTAGTTGTTTTTTGTTTAATATTCAATCCAAATTACTCATTTGAAGTACATTACAGCCTAGCACCAAGAATCCCGACCAGAGACAAGCTACCAGACCTCACTTGACAAGCCCCATAAACATGTTCACTTTGCCACTTCCCTGCGATACTCTTTCCTTGTAAATCGTTCGCTGTAATCCAATTCAATCGATGCATAATGCCAAATGTAATCCCACAATAAAATGAATTCAGTATTTCTTTATTTTTATTTGCTTTTATAGATTAGAACTGCATTAGTTTAGTATTATCACCAGAGGCATAGCTAGAGATCAACGGGCCCTGTATCATAAACTGCCAAATTGGCCCCCCACCCCCACCCCATCAGAGTATTAGCAAATAAACGTATAAATATACGTTCTCAATTTTTATTTTTTAAGAAAGCGAAATATAATGTAAAAAACTAATAAAAATAAATAATATAAAAGTTAAATTTAATTACATATTTTTACTAACGGACATATTACGTAAAAAGAGTTAACTCTCCCAACTTTTTTCTCCGCGAAAATGTTTTTAAGACGTTCCATATTTGGAGATGATTTTAATTTTCTAAGCTCTTCCTTTTCGATAGATAATGTGGCTAAATCCGATAACCAAACACTTCCCGCCTATATAAACCTAAATTCGTAAATGTGACCTGAGAAAAAGTTTCTAAATTAAATTTATATATATAGTCTGTTCACTAAACATAAAAACACAAAGTGGCCTTTGAATTCTAAAATTTCATGGGTGTACTTCCAAAATTCATCTTTTGTCTAGGAATGTACTTACACAAAGTTACTAGAACAAATAGGTTAATAGATTGTGACATTTATCTAACATCTGTCATAACTACTTTTAAGGATGTTAAACAAATACTGTGTTGGGTACTATTGATGTAGCATTTATTAATTGGTATTTTTATTACATTTTATAAAAATTCAGGCAAGAGTTTCCAGAATAATATGTACTTTGACACTGAAATAATGAGATTTATTAATTGTCATTTTTGAATTCAAAGTCACCTTTATGCAGGTGTGGAAACCTTTGCAAAACAAAATAAAGAATCTCTAGCACAAAAGTTTTACGTATATGCCAACTTCAAAAAAATTTGAATGTTTTTGTGTTTAGTGAATGGCCTATATATATATATTTTGAGAGCTAATTTTATCTTAAACTCCAACACTTTTATATACCAGACATGTTTTATAAACTTTTTAAAAAGGTTTATTTATTAATTTCTAATTACACAATTCGGTTACATATTTTCGTTTAAAAATTTTATATATCAATAAAAACATTTCCTTAACGATCTAGCTTATTTTTTCAATCCAACACACTATAAAAGCTTTATTATTTGATTACTACCTACTATGTTCAATAGTCTATTTCGAAAAAGTATTTGCCAGCAATTTCTAAATTCATTTTAGATATTAAATGAACTTAGAATCCTTCTGTTTCTCAATCAGCTTCATTTTATGAAATTATAAATTCTATTTTATTTCTTTACTAAATGCATCTTAATAATTTTAATATTCACTTCACATCTAAATTGATGTTTATAATTTTTAATTACTGTAATCTTTTAATTCTATTAATCGGATTATTAGACCCCTGTAGCAATATTATAACAATATAGTGCATTGTTTTGAGTATTTGGGCTCCTGTTCTCCTTATCGGTTCACTTACGTAGTAACTGGAAATTTCTTTCGTTAATCGTTTTATTTATCGAAAACATATTTGGTTGCTTTTTCTAAAATAGATACGTCATTGATGACATGCGTTATGTACAGGGTTATTCATTATAAATTACCCACCCCTTATCATCGTTATTATTGCCTATAGAAAAAAAAGTTTTAAATAAAAGTTATGTGGTTATAACTGAATTTTGTTAAAATGCTATCAAAAGTACAGTGGCGTGCATAATTAAGGGGATACAAAAAAGTAATATATTTTTTTAAATGGAACACCCTGTATATTATTAAATTTTTGGAACGACCTTTTTTTCCTGATTTCAAAAATATACCATATGTTACCCTTACCTTATACCGTTTTTGAGTTATTAAACGTTGAATATCTTAGTTAAACTAGTTACTGTAAATAGGAATTATTAAAGTAAGCTATGAAAATGCAACTATTTTGTTTGATAAGTGACATTTCTTTAATGAAATAATAAAAATTAGTTATCATTTATTTATATTTAAATTTCCTGAATAAAACTTTGTTATATTAACAGCCAGTCTTATAAAGGTCACTAATCTGAGGTTAACTTTAATTCGCTGTTAAAATAAACAAAAGCGCATCAAAATTTGTTTACTAATGAATAAAATTTCATAAGCACTGACGTTTTGATGCGCTTTTGTTTATTTTAACAGCGAATTAAAGTTAACATCAGATTAGTGATCTTTATAAGACCGGCAGTTAATAATGTTAACTAGTTTAACTAAGATACATATTTGACGTTTAATAACTCAAAAACGGTATAAGGTAAGGGTAACATATGGTATATTTTTGAAATCAGGAAAGAAAGATCATTCCAAAAATTTAATAATATACAGGGTGTTCCATTAAAAAAAATATATTACTCTTTTGTATCCCCTTAATTATGCACGCCACTGTACTTTTGATAGCATTTTAACAAAATTCAGTTATAACATCGACATATAGCAATGGACCGCTAGTCAGAGCTGCGCGAGCCAAACGGGAGAGAAAGAGAACGCATATGACTTGAGAACGCTCTGTCCTTGTTGGCGCTCAGTAGCGTACTGCGCGACCGCCCTGTTGCTGTGACGTCATTTTCTGTCGGCCAATAGAAGGCCGGCAGGAAAAGGAACATTTTCTGTCGGCCAATAGGAGGCCGGCAGGAAAATAAAAGATAGTTCTTAAAGTGTTCTCTTTCTCTTTCTAACGCAAAGAGTTGCGCAGTCGTCCATTAGCGGTCCATTTCTATATGTCGATGAGTTATAACCACATAACTTTTATTTAAAACCTTTTTTTCTATAGGCAATAATAACGATGATAAGGGGTGGGTAATTTATAATGAATAACCATGTACATACTTGCTCTTATTCTTTTACTATGAATGATTTGCATCTAACTCGAATAACAACGGAGTAACAAAAAATGAGCGCCGGGCTCCATAGCTCAGTGGTAAGCATTCTGTCTACTGAGCTAAGGGTCGAGAGTTCGATCCCCGACGACCCCGGTGAGGTTTTCAAAAATAAAAAAATGTAGATGAAAGCTTCTACAGAATGCCATCATTCGGACGTGATGTAAAGCCGTGGGTCCCATGTTACTACGATGTGTAGCATGTAAAAGATCCCTTGCTAAGGTTGGAACTCCTTAGTCTCGGCAAAATTCTAAGTAGGACAAAGGTACCTGGTACTCTGCATGCTTAGACCTTGTTCATGGGGTTGGCAAAAAGGGCCTATAAAGGCCTACTTGCTAAACATAAGTCTCCCCAAAAATAACACAACAACAACAACAGAAAATGAGGGAGCCCAGTGACGTGTATAGTAATTTATTTCAGGAGGGGCCACGTCAAAATTTTAGACTATTTGTTTTTAAATATAAACAAAGCAAACATAAATTCTCAAGAAACTGGTTGCACTAAAAAGAAATCAACGGTGGAAATGTGGAAAATGTTCAAGCACCTGTGAAAATTAATTAGCGTGATACGAATTATGTATTACTAGTGAATCACCAAAGCTACGCTTCGCTTCGCTAATCAGACCATAAATATTTCGACTCCAGCGCCACCTACCGGGTCCATTTTTTGTAAAAATATTTATTTCAACGTAGGTAACTAACATATATTCTGAATATGAGCCAACTCGGACGATAAATACAATTTATCGAAATATCTCGACCCCAGCGCCATAAAAACCCGCCTATGATCCAAGTCTAAAAATTAGCAAAATTTTAAGCTATCATACAATTTAATTGGTTCAGTATCTTCGGAGGAGATAGCGAACAAAGATACATACATACAAAGAGAACACCGATTTTATGGTATAGGACAGGGGTGGCGAACCTTTATTCATCGACGTGCCATTTTTTTTAAAGAAATATTTAATGAGACCATGACGTGCCATCAAACAATCTTGACTTAGTGATTAATGGGGAAAAAATAACACTAAATACTATCAACTTAAAACTCTTTATTTGCAACCAAAAATATACATTTTGTACAGCAATAGTAACGTTATGTTGATTTAAATGAAAGAAAAAATTAGTGCAACTTCTGCTGTTGCAAATTAGATGCTAAATAACTTGTATTAGCTTCATACTTTGTTACTTTTAGCAGAATGCAAGCTGAACTGGAGTCATCTGACAAACGGCTTCGAAGCGAGTCTAATTTTATTAATTTCTGAAAATAATTACTTGCAGGCATATGTAGATAAAAAACATTGTTAAGATAGCAAAAGTCAGCTTCTTTAGACAGCTAAATGTGTCTGGAATTGAATTTCACGTTTCCATCATTTTGATACACATCAGGATACATAATAACCTTCAGTGTTTTCAATAATTCTTCTTCTTCTCATGGTGCCTTATCCGTTCCGGACATTCGCGATCAGCATGGCTATTCTTCTAACTGAGAAAATCTCGATGAAAATTCTTTGATTAAACAATTAATTGCCGAATTAAACTCTTCACTGACTTTTACTTGATCTGTTTTTTCGTGTAAATCCAAATCTCTGGTGTTTTTTTTTTCAAGTTTGGGAAATACTTGCAGTTTTTGGTAACAATATCGTTACTGAAAACTTGCAATTTAGTCTCAAAAGCACGAATGAGATCTATAATAACGATAATTGTTTTATTTGCGCCTTGAAGCTTCATGTTCAATTCATTGTTAAATATAAATTGTTTCGATTAGGTACCTAAATTCCATAATTAATGCCGTGCCCAAATTATTTTGTCGTGTGCCATCAATGGCACGCGTGCCATTGGTTCGCCACCCCTGGTATAGGATATTGGACACAAGGATGTAGCCAGGTTTGCAATTAGAGGGGGGCAAAAATGTAGATTCGCAATTAACTATTGTTATTATTTTGTTTTTTACTAATTGTAAAAAATTACACGTTTTAAATTAACATCAGTGTGCCGGAATTTACTGCAAATCTTTTTTAGACTTCAGCTTCTAGTTCCTTTCCGTTTCCTAGCATCATTTTGTTCAGTATACACTGAGCATACATAGTATGTATATTGAAACAGTCTTCTGACAAAAGATCCTTCATTGATGCTTATCATACATGCTTGAGCCATGGAAATGTGCGAAGCGTGTTTCAATCAGTAAAGAAAGTCTCAGTTGTTTCACCGCTTCTGCCAGTGGCGTAACTTGGTACCCGCAGGGGGCTCTGAGCCTGAGGGGGCCCAAAGGGTCCTCTAATTGATTTTTTCTTTTATTCAATAAACGCAAGCAGGAAAAAATTTTCCTATTTTTATTTTTACCATAATGGGATGTCCACAAAAAGGCAAAAATTTTCGCGGGGAGGCCCGAAATCTGAAGTTACGCCACTGGCTTCTGCTAGTTGTTAGTTCCAGTTTCAGTTTCAGGTTTTTTACTTCCATTGATGGTGCCACAGCTCTGCTTAATTATTAAAATTATTAAATTATAGTAATCCATAAAAAACTTTGTGTATTGTTTTAAGTTTTTATGTGCCATGGTATGGAGAACTTTATTTTTTTTAAATAGAACTCATTCACATTCAAATATAGTTTCGTTTTTCAAATATTGGAGAATACGAATGGCAATAACGATTGTCACTTGTCTCTTGCTTTTAATTTTTTTTAGGGGTGGGCAAGCCCCCCCCCCCCCCCCCCGAACCCTCCTTGGCTACGCCCATAATTGGACATATTATTTCCCATTTCAAAAGCTTCGTGGTGGCCCGGGAGAGTTTATACATGTTTTATAAACAATATTCAAATTCATGAGCCTTGGAAATCTGAGGAATTCCAATAGGTACTCCCAAACTGGCAAGTGTTGGAATGCCGGTCGGTGGCAAGTGGGCCAATGCGGCCCTGCCCTTTGGGCAACTCATCGAAGCTCGCGAGGGAGCCGGTGCAACAATCGCAGCCGACGCCGAGCCGATGCAACAACTGCATATAGGCTTTAACCGTTTCGCTTATCGCTTTTAATGGGTTATTTGCGGCGATTACTTTTCCACACGTAGCTTTCCATCGGCGACTCGTAAGCAGAACAAAGTGGCCGTCCGCCCGTCGATCCCAATCCCCACCCGAGACGCGCGGCTCCGCGTTTTCATCTCCGCCGCGCGCCACTCATTCGAGTTCGAGCGTTTGCATGGAAGACGTGGTGCCGCTGCTTTCGTCTTTCGTAACCGCGCCTGCCTTTCTTCCATTCTCGTAAACAAATTGCGACGGAAATAGTGCCGTCTCCTGCGCGTTCGCGTGTGCCGACTCCTCGCAGTGGCTGTGTCTCGCGAGTGCATCCTCCAGCAAGTGGATACGCGCCCAGTGACGTGTTTGTACACCGATAAACCTTTGTGCCAGTGCATGCGACTGTACGAATTCTATTTCAGTTTCTTTACCAACATTGCTGCCACGTAGCAGTGCCAGTGTGCTATTTTCGTACCGTTCGCCTCGCTGTGTGTGAGCGCGGCTCCGGCTGCAAAACGGCGACCTGGTGGCCGTCGGTAGTCGCGTCTGCCATTTTCGTTTATCGCGTCGCGAGTGGATACAGTTCGCCATAAATATTCATCGTTGTTTACATGCAGATGTAGCCATCGCGCCGCGTTTCCAGTGGTGCGTCTTACCTGTGCGGTAGTGAACCAAACCAAACTTTGGATTACTCACTTTCCTTGGATTTCTTTATCTCGAAGACCGCCACTTATCGGAAAACGTAAGTCGAATCCAATTGTTATCATTATCAAACGCAACGATCCAGTTCGAGGTCAGCAGCGCCTAACAAAGGCTGCGTATACATCAAATTCCCGCAAACTTTCTTACACCACGTCTCGTCACCGGCTGAAGGTCGGACGAATTCAATAAATTTCTAATCGAAATCCAATTTTAAAAGTTGCCCGGGAATAATCGCCATCATTGCGGCTCATTACGGAGGATCGTTGGCCTTTGTAAATTTATTTGAACCGTGACATGACACCACCTACATTATGGCTTCTGAGTTATGAGGCGGTCGCTTTCGAACGCATCCTCACCGTGTGCCACATCTTGCTTTGTGTTGTGACAGTCAATCCACTCAATAAAATCCTTTTCGCGTCTGTTGTTTGCGGTTCTGGTGTGTTTGTATAATTAGTTCTACCACGTGAGGACTATTTGCACGGAGCCATTATCCTGTTTCTCTTGCTCTTGCAGAAACACTGATGAACCTAACATTAGTTCGAGATCATGTTATTGATAACACATTATTCCCGGCTTTCAGTCCTATTCTTTAAATTGTTTTCGCCATCATTCTTTGGGGAAAAATTAAATTGAGAGGATTTTCTGTTGCCTTCACACAACGCTATTTTAAGGTTTTATTGCACTTTTGTTCTTCGTGTGCGCTAACTGGAATGCCAGAACTTTAATCTAAGATTGAAAATAATAAATGCTGTAGTAATATCAATTACTCATGTTATAACTAGACTAATATGTTGTAAAAATTTACTAATTTTCATATTGTTGCTAACTAATAAAACGAACGTCATAATTGAACAACTGACATGAAACAAAAAAGTACCAAGAGAGTAAGTAGGCTTTGGAGAGTTTTACAGTTAGTAAAATGAAATTCTTGCCCTTGAAGAATACATAATACATTGTAATAGTTCAGTAAACACAAAAACACTTTTAAGTTGGCATGCACACAATTTTTGTACTAGGAATTCTATATTTTGTTTTCCAATTCCAAAGGTTCCATATCTGCATAAAGGCGCATATGAATTTAAAAATGGTCACCAATGACAATTAATATTTTCAATTTTTTCAGTATTAAAGTAGATATTTGTAATAAAAATACCTATGTATTAATAAATGCTACGTTAATATCGTGTTTAAAAAAAAAACTCGCAGCATGCCATGGATAAATTGAAGTTTGCCATAACTTGATAGATACCCATTGAAGCAAATGAACTACCATAAGTCCGAGAGAACTAAATTATATCTTGATCTTCAACTATTTTCCTAAAAATATACAAAACACTTAATAAAAACAATTTTTATTGACTGTTATGATTAATACAAGTAAACTTAATGCAATGTAAACTTTTGCGTGTCACAGTGATGATTTCATAAACAAAATGCAATCTGACATTCACCTACAGACTTAAGCTAAGACACGATAGTATCCAACACAGTATTTGTATAATATCCTTAAAATAGTACTTTATAACAGTTATTACAGATGCTAAGTAAATATCATACCCTAAACGTATTTGTTTTAATAAATAGTTACATTCCTAGACAAAGAGGAATTTTGCAAGTACACTCATGACATTTTGGAAATCAAAGACTACTTATGTTTTTAAGTTTTCTAAGCAGACTATTGTGTCCAGTGTTTCATAAACTTAATTTATTTATTGGAACCAACCCTGATTGGAGTTGTAATTTCTTGCATGAGGAAGAACTAAATGGTTGCATTTTCACCACATGAATACAATTACATAGTACTACAGTTACATGATGACGTTGTTTCCTTTATTATTTGAGGTTTCCCATCTTTGAGTAAACCCATTACAAATGGTAATAACGTGATACGGCCATAATCATAACTCCTATCTACATTTCCTAATATCAAAAGTGCACCACTGCAGTGTTAGTTGCCCATTTCATACAGTGTCTCTAGTTCCAATTTTGTAAAATTGTTAATGTGTGTACTACTATATACAATTTAGAGGACATTAGGGACTGTCCGTGCCCATGTATGCATTCCTATACTCATTCAGTATACAACTGAACAGGTGAATCCCCTACAAAGCTCTATGTAAATACTACTTACTGTTGTATAAAAAGGCTCGCCACTCAGCTAAAAATAAACAAAACCAAAAAACCAACAGCTCTGTTATGTTTTCTAATAAAAACAGTTTTGTTAAAATAAATAGTGAATTAGGTAATTACTATTTCGGACAGAAAAGAGGCAATTGGCTAATATAATGCGAATAATACATTAAATAAAATTAAGTGTGTGTGCAAATTGGTTTCAGCATATACGACGAGTACTTAGTATCCAATTGTTTACAAAACTCAAGTTCAGTGTTTGTTGGGTTGAAAACAATAATCCTTTTATTTTTCGTTTGGTGATGCTGCAGGTTTGATTTATTTTTAATATAAACAACATTTAAAATAACAATTTTATGCAATTACACTTCATACAACAATTTCTGTAAATGTCTTTTCACATGCCATTCTTTTTTATATTACTGCTAAACTGTGTTCTGTGTTGAATTGTCAAAAAAGTTTGTATTCGTTTTTACGTCCCTCGTTTGATGCTACGTTTTATAATTTGTGTGTGTTCACATGAAAAGTAACATAACCTGTGTACCACGTTTGTGCAATTTATTTCAGTAATTTATGGTGTTTATGGGCGGGCCCCCAGTATTTACGTGTGAACCGCGTTTTTAATTACGCAAAAGATCGAGTCAGGAGGCACTGAATGACAGCTGACACCTGACGCGATTTCCCATTCCCCATAATGCATCGCGCTTCAGCATGCGATTCCGATTCCTTTACTTTGAATTTCACTTTCATTTAATAAAACCGGTTTAAATTTAAATTCTTTTTTCTACGACCACCACTAAAAGTAGGCTTTTTAGCGCTAGCTGTTTTCACTAAAAGTGACGTTTTATAATTTAGCGTGTTTCAAATGAGATCAGCTGTTTACTTTTAGCCCATGTGCTAAAAATGGTTATAAAACTACAATTTCGAACTGGGAGTTATTCTAGTTAGGACTTCTTGTATTAGAGGTAAAGTATTTTTTTAAATAATCAAAGCGTTATGTGATGAATAAAGTCAGATGTGTACTATTTTAATTACCTTTGATAACTGACTTTGACAGTACTGGCTCCACAAACATTCACCTGCGCGTCAATGCCATCTCTTTATTATGACATCAATTATAACTGTCATAAATGCAAACCGTTGTTAACTCGACATTTATGGATTAATAACAGTAAATTTAAGGTCGTAGAAAATAGCTATTTATGAAACAAGTGCTAAAACTCGATGTTTATGCACGAGACATGAAAATTATAAAACGAAGCCGAAGGCTGAGTTTCATAAGATGTCTCGTGCATGAACGACTTTTAGTTCGCGTTGCATACAATATTTTTATCTACGACCTTAATTTTACTGTTATTAATCCATAAATATCGATTTAACAAAGGTTTGCATCTACGACACTTCTAATTTATGTCATAATAAACAGTAGGCCATGCCGCGCGGGAAATATTTGCGAAGCCAGTACGTCAAGGTCAGTTACGAAATGTAATTATTAATACTCCACATCTGACTGTATTCATTACATAACGCTTTAATTATTTCAAAAACACTTTACCTGTGCAAGAAGCAACTAGAATAGCTTTACAACTTCACTTTTAGCACATGGACTAAAAGTAAACAGCTGATTTCTTTAACCACGCTAAACTATGAAACGTCACTTTTAGTGAAACAAGCTAGCGCTAAAAGGCTTACTTTTGTAGTGGTCGTAGATAAAATATTGTATGCAAACTCGTGCTCAGCCTTCGGCTTCGTTTCATAATTTTCATGTCTCGTGCATAAACATCAACTTTTAGCACTTGTAGCATAAATAGCTATTCAATTTTTAGAAGAAAACACTATAGTTTTCGTTCGTGGGCATGAAACGTTATAAGTAATTCTTATACATTTATGGAGGAAAGCCAAACTTTTATCTATGATATTCTACCGGGTGCTGACTTGCGCGACGCACCATAGGAATTTTCACATATAATCTCATAAGAGCATTAATTCTTTCCGGAAATTTTTTGAGTGCGTTCCAACAACGTCGTATTAATTTGCCAGAGCGGGACGCGAGGGCAAATTAGGACGTTGTTGGATTGCACGAAGAATGATTTCCGGATATGAATTAATGCTCGAATGCAGATTCGGTAAGAAAATCGTAACGATACAAACCCTAAAAAGAAGTAATGTCTATCTACAAAAAATTTCCAATAAATTTTGTTGTTGTCTTAGTTACGGCTCGTGAACTAATTTTTCTATTGGTCATTAATGAGTGTCGTACGATTTTCATAGTAAATTTTTATGTTCAATTATTTGCTCCCCTAATTTTTTTTGAGCCAAAGTATAAATATATTTTTGTATATATACTGCATCTATTCATACTCTTCATAACAATTTTCCATTTTCCGGAACCGAAATAATGCAAAAAATCAAACTAGCATTTTTACATAAATCAGTGATGCCATGGAATTATCTAAACAAGCCAATGCACAACGCGAGTGCGTGCGGGGCTGACTTGTGAAACGCATCATATCGATTTCAATTGCGCATTCTTAATTATCGATTATTGGCTCCTCCGTTAAATGTACAGCATAATGGTATTTAAACTTTTTGTAGAGAAAACATACCAAACATTTTTTTCACTACCTTCATTGTAAGTGATCTTTACACTGTGAGATTTGAGGGCTGTAGGAAATATTTACAAAAATTGCTACAGTTGCCATGACAATGATACGATGCCATGTCTGCCACTCAGTTAACACGAAGAAAACCATAATCATTCGTACTATTATCCATTTTTAATCAGAATACAATCACAAAGCTCACAAAACAGCACTCGCAATCTTATTCACGCATTTTTTCTAAGAATTTTTCACAGTGCGTTTATAACTGTCAAACAAAACGTTACAGCGCTATAAGGCTACTATAATTTAGAAAATGTCGTAATTTTACGCTAGGTAATACCATTTACTTTACATAAGGAAATAGTGAAAAAAAATATGTACTTTACACAGGATGTAGGAAGATTTACACTACCTCGCGCCTTGCTTCCCTCGTTCGCTTCGCTCACTCAGGCTCGGTAGTGTAAAACTTACCTACATCCCTTGTAAAGTAATATACTATTGTGCTATTACTTATACATTTTTATGCCCCGCACGCACTCACGTTGTGCATTGGCTTGTTTCGATAATTACATGGCATCACTCATTTTTGTAAAAATGCTAGCTTGATTTTTTGCATTCTTTCGGTTCCGTACAATGGAAAATTGTTAGCAAAAGTATGAATAGATGCAGTATTTTTTTTTCTACAAAAAATGTATTTACACTTTAGCTCTAAAATAATTAAGGGAGCAAAATAATTCCTATGGTGCGTCGCGCAAGTCAGCACCCGGTATAACTAAATAGTCTAAATACACACATTTAAAACAGTACTTTTGACATTGAGAATTTTGATCTTTCATGTACGTACACCACTGGGTGATTTTAACGGCAGGGTAACAATTTCGCAATAAATAGATATAGGTTGACTAGGAAAAATTTTGAAATAATAAAATGTTGATAAAAGTAATATAGACGCTAATTGTTCGTTCACGAAAATTGCAGGAATTATGTATTGACTATTACACAGTTCCTTGTCGGCATTTCTTTTATTGATATTAAACTTACGTAAATTAGTGTACGCTCATCTGAACAAAGTTGGCTTTCTTCCTATAATTTTTTATTTTTGCCAATTCATGTATAAAAAAGGCGAAAAGGTGCATGAGTAGCTATAACTTGTGTGTAGCAAAAATTGCAGTTCATTCTTGAAAAAATCACAATGCTTTCTCAGTTTGATGCGACAATACATAGATAAAAAGGAAAAAGCGACCATCTCGCCCGAAAGCGTTCAGTTGTTTTTATTAACATTGCTTACAAACTTTAGTAAAAATAATTGTAATAGCTTTTCCGAATTAGGTTTACATCCATGTTACGTGACATACTCCACCTTTATTAATTTTACCACTTTCCTTTCACGCCAAAGCAGTTGCTCTCGTTGCAAAAGTTGTGTAGTGTTACGACATCTTTTATCATACATATTTTGGGTTGGTCGCGATTGATTGAGCGTATACGAAAAATCTCAAATTTATGAAAATGTTTGAGGCCGAAATAAAATTGTTTGAGTATAGATTTCGGCAAAATAAAAATATGATTTTGTGAAATATGATTTTAAATGAAAAATTACCCGTTAGTTATTGTGTTTTTATTACGGTTATAATCAAGATAAAACCAATTTTTTAAGAGGCGAAATTATTTGTCAAAATTGCTGCAAATTTACCTATTGCAAAATGTAGGTAAAATATTCATTTCTCCAATTCTCGTTTGAGATATGTTGGAATGGAACGCGTCTGAAAATATTTGTTTATCATATTTCTGGTTTTCCCGGCAGTACATGCAATTGATTGTTTTCAAACAAATAAAAACGATACCACGAGCCCTAAAAATTGGGAAGGAGGCTGCATACATGAAAAAAGTTTTAAGAAGCTTTGCTATGTCACATTCTATGAGACTCACTAAAAAGTTCGATGCATTTGTAGAAATCAGGGCCCGTATAAAACTTAGAAGCCATAGTAGGATAAAATTCTGAATGAAATGCGGCAACGAGTCGTGTCCGATTTAATCCGACGGTTGCACTTGCAAGAGTGTCTTGAGAATAATGAATACCGTTTAATTCCCATAATATTTCACAAAGAATTCCCTTATTAATATGTACATATATATCGCTGTGCTATTTTTATTGCAACTATGTAGAAGTTCATAAAGAAGGTTGGAAATAGCTCATACATTTTTGACGCACTGTATGGCAAGAGTTCATTTTCAAATTTTTATTTTTTGTAGTTTTTCAAATGAAAATTATTGCTATTTCCGATTGTAAGCGGCTATATTCAATCGAATACATTTCCCATCTGTCAAAGTGTTAAAACATAATAAAGTTGACAATTACGTTACACAGTTAGCTGGAAGTAGATTGTTATCCCAGGAAGTAGACTGTAATTAAAAAATGGTGGATTGTGATGGGCCAGTGATAGAAAGTTTCCCTTCAATACATTACAATGTTTTGATAAAATATTAAACTGTGTTAAAAATAGCCAATAATTCAATCGTAAAGAATAGATTTTTCGAGTATTCAAAAGTTGTCGCATCTGTTGACATGCAAACAAGCGTCGAGTTTGTAACAGTATTTGTGATGGAAAATAAGCTAATAGTAAATAAAAACCCTTAAAAATAATATTTGAAAATTAGGCACGTTATTTATAAAGGTTTGGCGCTAAAAGGCACAACTGGAATGGGATAGAATGGAATTTTATTTAAATTGCTTTTAAGTGTGGTAATTTGGTGATGTGGTGGTAACATTCCTTTAGACATTAACACGAGGGTTTGTTTGTAAAATAAGTTTTCCTTGGTTATTTTTAATTAGTAAGAATTTTAAATCCACTTATATACATGTTTTAGAATAATTATTGTACGTTTTGTATTGTGGGAAGTTGCCCAGCTTCATTCTCATGTTCGTAATTCTAATAAGAACTTAATCGCAACATGGCTGCGTTGCGTTTTATCCAATCATCTAATCTAGGCAACCGCCCCATTTCCTTATGCCGTTTCTTGAACGCGTGTGTTTGTGCGTCCACAAAACTTCAACCGAACTCATATATCTCTGAAATTCCCAGCTATATCTCATGCATGTTGTATATTCCCATACGTTCACGAACGTCTTCTTTTCAGCTGTGCAGATCTAAACCGATTTTTTCTGTTTTGATGTAACGTTTTTCTTTCGTTCATCTCGGTGCTTGATTTTAGTCGTTCTGTACGCTTCTAACGTAACTAGGTCAAGTGGATGTAATTTTACGGGAAAAATTGCGAAGAACATTATTTGTTATTTCCAGTGCAATTCATAATTTTTATGTGTAATGTATTTTTGTGAATACGTATGTGATATCAATTTTCATTTATTGAAATTTATCTCGAAAATACGAACTGTCGCAAAGGACTTTCATAATTTTTTTAAACATACAATGCAAAGGTATGCTGCACGTGCCCTTTAAAAAGCCAACATTTTGGAAGGTCCCCCCGCTCTTCCCAAGTTACGCCTATGTGTCCTACCTAAGGAAAAGGCAATGTTAAAAATTACAATGGATCGACTTTTAACAGCAACGAACATAAACAATATTTTATTCCGGTCAAAACTAGAGTTAACTCTTCGTAATTTTTGACATTGCCGTTACCCTATGTAGGTACCACATTTTCGTTTACACTTTGTATACGCTGTTTTCAAAATATTTTTCAAATATGGCGATTGTTTTAGTTTTTATTGGCATCGTTACCAGCGCCAGCGTTTGTGCCACATTTGACGTATCTATATAAATTTAGTTGCTTAAAACCACCTCACTTGTATCACCGGCATGAGTGGATGTATGTACATAACTTGGTTAATGTCCTCCGCTTTTTATATCAGAATTATTTTCCACCCTTCCTGGATTTCAGATTTTTAATCAAATCTAAATCAATTTCTCGCTGCTGCTTCACCACCGTTTTACGCTCTTTTTACTGGAATTTAAGGCCAAAATATTGCCGTTGTCGTGTCAAACAGCCGTTCCGAGTTCTAATTCATATTACTTTTGCGTGTACGCTAAATATTTTTGTACAACGAATTGCTTGATGTTTGCTAAACTTTTGAGTAGATAAATATGTCGACAGTGTTTTTATAGAACTCCCTAAACGCAATTTTGTATATTTGTAGGTGATAAAAAAATTGTAGGACTGCCATCAACGATTACTTGTTCGAAGAAGAATCTATCTATACGGGACTGGCGTTAGTACAACACTATCAAGTTTCTAAAACTTACAAATGTAATCTAATAAGGTAGATCAGTTTTTCGATTGAAGATCAATATCTGCTCGACAGTGTGGGAAAACATTTGCTTCCATCTTCGAGGTCGTATGAGTTTTAGTCAGAGTTGGCACGTCAAAAACAAATTGTTTTAAACAAAGGCTCATGTATTAAACTATTATGTTTTAAACACGTGTTTAAATCATGCCATGTTTTAAACTAAAACTAAATTCATACTGTAGATAATGTATAGATATCTATTTTAGCGTAGTTACACTTTACATACGTATAAGGGAAAGCACAACAAAAACAAAACTGTTAATCTGCATCCTCAAGTGAAGGGTTTTTTTCGAAATACTCGGTAGTTTTTCGGTCTCCAGTCAATTTATTAGTTTTGAGTGAACTAGACCAAAAGAAGAAAATAATCCTTCGATTCCAGCTAATAAAGCAACTGCGGTATGTAACTATATTACTAAACTGGAAGCTACCTACTTCATTAAGATTGCTCTTAATTGCTATCCACCATGAAACAGTTTTTATGTTATGTAACACGACTTCCGGGATTGGATCGTGTAGTTATGGACATTCAAGAACTCAACGTTTCGCCCACTTTCATAAGGGACTTCATCAGGAAAGAAGCAAAAGAGTATAGTATCTCAATGTGTAAACCACGCCAGAGGTAACTCTTCTAGCTGAAGAAGAATAAATTGGAATTTGCAGATCATAAAACTTTCATAAAAAAAATCTTATAGCCTATATAGCCTTGGCGATGGCTGATGATGAAACAAAACCCGACCTGCGGCAACGCTGGCGTTCAAAAGTACGAGCTTTTACTGAACGTTCTGTTTCATCTGGGAACACTATAAACAAGTTTAGATGACATGGGTTTAATTGATCTTTGCGTTTTCACTTTCACGCGCTAATAAACTCGCCATTTCTTTGCTACACTTTTTACATATTGCTTAGCGCAATTTATTGTTGTCTGAGTTTAGTGTTATAACATAATTCCAGACTAGCTGTAGTCTTCTTCCAGTCATGATTCGGATCCATTTTCAATAAAACAAATTTGAAAATGGTGCTCTACTCAAAATGTGGTAAACCATGCATCCAGACACAAATGCAGAGTGAAAATTGAATTGATACTATAATATGTTTAGTTTACTGCATTTATTCATAATATGGATCAGTTTTATAGGGAATTTCTCCAATTAGGTGAGCTACCTAATAAATACAAGTAGGTACGTCCACAAAGTTCAGCATTAAACACAATATTTGAACAAAAAACATGTTTTAAATTTTAAAAGAACCAGTTTCAAACAAAAAAACAGGTTTTTTGTTTAATAATACACGCGTTTTTTGCCAACCTTGGTTTGAGTATATTAAAAAAGCAGTTTCAATTTAATATCTATTGCACGAGAGACTACTAAACCGTTTTAAAATATATTGAACTTATATTAGACGATCCACACAGCCGAGACGGAGATTTGGTATAGTGGGTTCATTAGTCGGTTGGCACAAATTTTAGAGATATTTGACTCAGAGTGGTTTTCGATATGAGGGAATTTCAATACTTCGTACACTTCGTGTCGAAGTAAAACCAAAATTAATAGCATGAAAATTGCACCAGCAAGTGGCATTTGAGAATATAACTACTGCCTGGAAGGCGTCATATTTCAACGTCTTAAACAATAGGTTTCCCATGGAGACATTTGAAACAATGCGGTCATCATGTAAACCGAATAAGGAAATAAGGATATATTGAGCCACTGTGCTTTGGGATGATCGCTAATCTTGCTGTAACTAGTAGCGGCTCCAAGAAAGAAACATTTTTTGTACCTACTTATTTTTTCTCATTGTAAATCGTAAACAAAACAGGAGTATTTTTTATTTCATGAATATAAACTGACTGCACTATAAGCGCAGTTTGCTTTTGTGGACGTATTAGTGCCAGATCGAAGCAGCGTCTTAGCTTTTCAACAGTTTATAAACTGCAGTGTGTGCAGAGTAGCAAGAAGTAGGTCAAAAGATAAGGATATCGTAACATTCAATGGGAGCCATCAAAGCGAAGGCTCAAGCCGCTTCAGCCTGACCTGGCCCCTGCAATAACGCCCTCGTGTTGAGTTTCTGAGACAGTTTTTTTTACATTCGGTAGTTGGCTCTACCATCAAAATTCTCCAACAGCCGCCACTTGTTATAACCAAGTTGTACTATCTAGATTCTAGAATTTAAAGGGGAAGTATTCACAATGGTTTAAATTTTTGCAATGCTTATTTAAATTATTCTTGTTAGTAGGTATACCTTAACATACTGCTTTCAGGTTAGTAGTGAATGAACATGTAATTAAATATTGCTTTATTGGCAAAAAACAGTTTGCATTGGGCCGGGTAGGAGAATGACGCATTCGTTCCCCTAAGGTGTCTATGAAAGGATGTGTTTAGATATACAGTGTGTCCGCGGATTGAGTTCACATAAGGTGTAAATAATAAAAAATATTCGACTTAGAAGCTGATATTCTAGGATTCGCTCCTGCTTGTTCTCAAACCAAGATTTTAAGAAAATCAATTAAATTTATTAATATATTTTCGAATCGATTTAAAAAAAAATTACAAAGAGTAAACTACTTTTATTAGAAGAAATATCAAGAAAAGTTGTTAGAATTAAGAGTAATGGCAGACTCTCAATTTTCAGACAAATCGGCCTACTTTGATTTTTAAAAAATATGTTTGGGTTTTTTATACCAACATACTTTTTATCATGGCTGTAGGAGGCACTCTAAGTGGTTCATGAACTAATATGTTAAAAAACTAATGGAGTGCCTCCTACAGCTATGATAAAAGGTATGTTGATATAAAATTTAAAAAAATTATAAAAAAATCAAAGTAGGCCGATTTGTCTGAAAATTGCGAGTCTTCCATAACTCTTAATTCTAAACAACTGTTTTTTGAAACTTTTTTTGTTATCTCTTCTAATAAAGGTAGGTAGTTTACTCTTGGCCATTTTTTAAAAATCGATTCGATAAACACCCTGTATATTAATTAATTTGATTGATTTTCTCAAAATATTGGTTTGAATACACGCAAGAGCGAATCCTAGAATATCAGCTTCTAAGTCGAATATTTTTTATTATTTACACATTAGGTATGTAAACTCAATCCCCGGACACACTATATAAAAAAAAATATTTTTTTTTCAATATGATGGATGGTTTTGGGCAGCTAAGAAGAGATTTTTTTTCTGTATAATAGCAATTGCGTGGGCCAATGAGTAGGCGTGCATATCTTGAATTTGGGCGAATGTATTTAAATAAGATAATGTCGATGCATGTTAAAAAAACAAACTTTACCTGAGGGTCAAGCGTGTCAGAAATTGAAAGGTACCAATTTTAGGGATTTTAATTTCAACGTTGCGCTGCTGAAAAATAACTTCTGCAAATAATTTTTTGTCTTTTTAAATTAAACGTCATTACTTTATTTCCTGGAGCCTAGAGGCATACGGTGCCTAGGTTTAACGGTTGAAATAATTGGGTGAGTTGAGCTTCGATACACATACTTCACATAAAGCTGTTACCCAAATTAACTCTTATTAATATTTAATTTTACAGTATGAATTTGAATTATATGATGTGTTTTTTTGTCATTTGGGCATTTGGCACTTATTTTTTTCTCTTTTGTTACTTTCTTAGATCTTCTTGGTAGATCTGGTCAAATTATTTGGATAAAATAAAAACATTTTAAACTTCAGGATACACAACTATCTATAAAGTAGAATAACAGTAACCCTCAATCAGCGTGATACAGTAATTGACGCAGGAAGTATTTGTTGAAAATAAGATTTAGTAGACACTCGAATTTTAGTATGGATTTATGCTGATCAAATACCAACGCGTACGAGTTGTCACTTGACTCCGGTGCCCAAGATCTGAAAGTCAGTCCACATCCAACGTTCGGTAAGCGGTCTACGTACCCGCCTAGTAAGAATTAGGTACCGAATTCCTTATGGCAGTGGGGAGGTAATATACCAGTACGCCGTATAAATGCCATAGTAGACGAAGATGATCGGTGCCCCTGACCTGCCGCATCGCAGGCCAAATTGCTCAGTAGCGTGTAACGCCTCAAATTATATTTTTACCAGTGACGTTTTTTTATGTATTCACTGGTTAAATATGCAATTATTAATGATTAATTTATTTCATTTTTGTTTTTGGAAGCTAATGTAATTCCAGTAACGGCAAGCGTATTGCGTAAGCGATGGAAATAATAAAAATGTGGGTTGGTGAATTCTTTGAAGGAATAACTGATCAATTGTTTTAAAAAAGTGTCTTGATAAATCGATACATGATTGTCTCTAATTTGATTAAACGCTACAAATTTTATACACTTCCAGCAATTTATAAGTTATATCATTTATCAGTATTGAGATTTAAGTTCTAAGTATGTTTGTTACGCTTGTGTACTATTGCAGGCCAAGGTTTATTTTTGGATCGCTGACAAACGCAGCTCCTCTGATCTTTATTTTCTATTAGTTGCGACTGCTTTGAAATGCCAGCCCGGTAATATTTCCTACGAACATAAAAATCGTTATTAAGAATCCTTCTACGGAGTTGGTTTTTCATATACCCGAGCGTCGTTGGCAGGTCTTTTAATTTCGCGTTCTTGGTCGTAAACATCCAAATAATCACCAAGGAACTCTGCTTCTAAATTTAACTTCGTAATTCGGCCCTGCAGAAAAACGGAATTCTGTTTTGCCTGTGTTTTTCGTTGGCTGCGCGTAATAAATAGGATCGCCCGTTGTCAACGTTTATACTTGTTGAACAGGAAAATGATTAGTTCATTGGAACTTTTTTTCCCATTGACGCTAAACGGTTATTATTCAAAGCGACTTCAGTAAGAAATACAAGTGATCGTAATAGGTTGTTGCTTAATCTAAAATGAGGTTTAAAATATGTTGAAGGTGATTGCTGGTTAAGCAGGAATTTTAAGCTTTTTTTAGTTGCATGCTGCAAATGGTAATTTCGTAATTTACCTTACTATAAACGTCAAAAGATTATAAAAACGTCGGGAACATTAAAGCGCTTAAATTTACACGGTTATAGTAATGAAACGGATTTTGTGTAGGTAGGCGTAATCTTTTGTGTGGTTTAACTAAATTTTCTATTTCTGACACAGTAACTACTAACTAGTTAGTAGGTGTTTTGTGCGGACGTAATTTTCTAACTTTTACTATTCTTACACTTATATTTCTAACCAATGGCTTTATAACAAACTTAAAATACAGTTTAATGACGGTGATGGCAAGATTAACTGATGCATTGCGTTGGTTTTCTTAATGTAATTAATACCCTTTTCAGGCGATTCTAGTAATTAACCTTCACATTTATTCAACACCAACAACGCTAAATAAATCGTGATGTGACTAGTTCAAAGCTAATCGCTGAAATAAAGGACTTATTCGACCTTGCTAGTACAGTAAAATTCTATTGTACTGCGTTTATGTTCATTTATTAATATTTTAAATGCCAGTAGGTGGGGCAGATTGTGCATTTAAAAGAGATGTTTTTTCATTCGGTATACAAGAAACTAGGGTAGAGCAAGTTAATAGTCGATATTTGATCAAACCAAAAATTTTGGTAATGCATAATTTCGAAAATTCGGAAATGCAGCTTAAAATAGGTTGAGTTACATAAACAGCAATAATCATTAAAGGTTAAATGTTAAATCATGGTTATCTGAATTGCTATTTTGCTTATATTAATAATATTAAAAGTATCATGAGTGATAAATAGACTGGCTCTTAGTTTAATTCTTCTAACAAAGGCTCTAACAAACATTACATTGTAAATGTCGATGCCACCTTATTTCACTTACTATTTATTTGTTTTCATGATTTGTGACCTAATCGTCATTCTATATTGGAGGCTGCTGCACTAATTGTTAGGGATGTCGTACCCGGTCTAAAATCAAACCCGGGTACCCGAAAGCAGTACCCGGGTACCCTCGGGTACCCGAAATATATAACAAAAATGTTAGCGTACATCGGAACATCTGAGGTAGCTACAATTTCTTTCTTTACGCCGCGAGTTTTAAACTGAACTAAATTGAAATAGTACCTACTCCCCAATTCAAATTGCAAGTCGACTGTTATTTGTAAATATTTGCACACTTCCAAGTGCTATCAAATTCAAGTATGTACGTAACTTTTTTCGAAATTCCTAACAGCATTAAAATCACACAGAGGATGTGTATGTTACTTTATCCCATACTAACGCGATTTAATGGTACTATTGACGGGTTGAATATTTCTGTGAAGGGGATTTATTATATCAAACAAGAAACATTATGCGGGATGGGGTGATTCTGGTTATTACTGGATGGTTATTGTTTGAGCACTAATCGGGATCGATTTCGGTATCTGGAAAACCGCTGATCGCCTTGCTCGCCTTGGAATTTGTGGACTGTATGGATTGTAGGTTTCACTGAATTATACACACGTTGAAAAGCAGAAGTAGTAATTTATTGCTATAAATTAACACGAACAGTTTAACATTTACAAAGAATTAGTTTTCGTAGTGCGTGACCGGTTTGCATGCTGCCACTTTGACAGATGAAACGTAAGTGTTTTTGGAATCGGATGCCGGCACGGGAGTCCACTGCGCACAGCATGAACTCAGCATGTAAGAGAGGCGGCAAAAGTTTATAAAGTCCTTAACAGTTATGTTTTTCTAGAGCGTATTTCTATTGTTTTTAAGTTTTTTTCATCTTCTCCGAAAAAGACTGACTTTCTAGAAATTACATAATTTACTAGTCGGGTACCCGGGTCCTGAAAATATACCCGGGTTGACTATTACCCGGGTCGACCCGGGTACCCGGGTACCCGCCGACATCCCTACTAATTGTTCGAAGTAACTTACAGAAATAGGGAAAAGCCGCGTTATACGAAAGAGACATCCAGACGAGTAAAGCATGTCAGCAATGCAGAGAAGCATAGGTTTATGTTTATATACAGATGATGTTAATTGTAGAATCGTAAACTTTACCACCGGTATGAAGCAAACGTAGAGTATTAACATTGTTCCGTCTATATGAGAACCATGTAAGGGACACTTAATTTTTTATGGTGCTTGTGGAAAATGTATAAGTTATCGGTTATTAATAATAATAATAATAAAGTTTATTGAGAATTTTTTGTACATCATTCTCAAAAGGCGGGGTATCAGCATAGCCGTTTTTCAACTCCGCCTGCAATACAAACGAAAACAAAAATATATATGTGTACATACAATATATCAAAAATATCAAAAATGAAAACAATAACAATGTAGATAAGTGTATAAAATAAATAAGAATGAAGTGGGGTAGATATCTAAACTAAAACAGTAGTACGTTATAACATGTGCTAAAGGAGGTAATAATAACAATTACTGTCTAGATTGATTATCATAAAATTTTGATTTACAATTTAATTTAAACACTTGAGAGTTCGCACTGATAAGGAATAATTCGTGTATACCATTTATCAAACTGGGTGCTATTATTTCAAAGCAGCCTTCGAATTTGGCTGTGTTGTGAGATGGTATAGCGAACTCTTCCCTATTTCTCAGATTTAAATTGTGGTAAACCATTCTCTGATTTAAAAGAGAATACAAATATTTAGGTACTTCGTAAATTAAAACGTGATATATGAGGGTACAGTAATATACGGAAAAACGATTTTCAACCTTGAGTATTTTCAAATCATTGTAATAAGGTGTAACATGTTCTCTACGATTTATGTTAAATGAATAACGCAAACAGCAGTTTTGCAAAAGCTGAAGTTTATTTTTATATTGCTGAGTTAAAAAGTTGTAATACACCTGACTACAATAATCCAGTTGGCTAATAATTAAGCTATTGACAATGCGCCATTTAATATCAGATGGCAGAACACTTTTAAATTTATACATTGAAGACAGTTTCGCAAAACACGATTTGCATTTCTTCGTTATATGCGATTCGAAATTTAAATTGCAATCGAGCCACACACCAAGGTTTTTTACACATTCGGAGAACATTATAACACTATCACCAATCACAATATTAGTATTAAGATAAGAGAGAGCCCTATCTCGCATTATGGGTGAACCAACGCACATAACCACAGATTTCGATGGGTTAATAGTTAAACCATTGTTCTTCGACCACACGGAGATGGTAGCTAAATTCTGGTTGATAATTTTCGCAGCGTAGTTAATTTGAGATGGATCCTGGGAAAGATATAATTGCGTATCATCCGCATATAGATGTATATTGCAGCTGGCAGTTAAATGTTCAGGGAGATCGGCAGTAAATAATGTAAAAAGGATAGGACCAAGAATACTACCTTGGGGTACTCCTTGGGTAACATTCAGCTCTACGGATAGATCATTTTGAATTTTAACTTGTTGAGTACGCCCAGAAAGATAGTTTGATATCCACTCACATACAGTATCATCGCAGCCATAATACCGAAGTTTAGCTAAAAGCAAGTTGTGATTAATAGTGTCGAATGCCTTGCTGTAATCTAGCAAGACAAGCAACGTAACTTTTGATTGGTCAATAGCTCTTCCTAAATCGTTTGTAATCCTTAGGAGGGCGGTACAAGTGCTATGGTGTTTTCGGAAGCCCGATTGCACTAAAGGAAGAACTCGTTCAACTTCTTCGCACGTCACTTCTTGAAAATGAAGGTGATCTGCTACTTCAAGTTTGGAACTGCTTAGGAATTCGGCAATTGTGTCATCACTGACTGTAGACTTCTTGGCTATATTAGCAAAGTAATTGTTTAATCTGTTTGGATCAAGTAGACTTGTAGTTTTTAATATTTCAGATTTTAAAGGAACTACTGTAGAGCTCTGATATACCGAACCCGTGATATTAACTACCGCTTATAAGGTACAAAAATGAAAGTTCCGATTAAAACCCCATGCTTTTACGTGTATGTGTTTAGGTTTGATTTTAACGACACATTTATGGTGAATACTGGGGCATAACGAGCGATTGTACGTGGAAAACTTGACAAAACGTTCGGTTATGACGAAGTAAGTCACAAATGATTTACCTCATTGACCACACACCACATGGAACAATTAACATTCCGATTGGTGATCCCACATTTTTGTCTGGATATGAATTAGTTTTGCTACTTCTAAAATTAGATTCTGCATGCAGTGCAAATGTTGAAACATAATAATACGAATACTACAATAATAGCTATATAACAAGTACATAATGTCGGACTTTATTTGACGAATCAATTTTATTGCCAAGCGAGTTTTGCGAGCGAGGTCAATAAGGAAGACGAGTCAATAGAGTCAGATCATTTACGATTTGTATACAAAGCTTTATGTTCGACTACTAAAATCGAAAAAAGTAGATCTGACGTCTATTTCGTGGCAGAAAAAATTGATATCGAGTGCTTTGTTGGGTATTAGCAATCATTTATTTTGATATTGACATCTGACATAAAAGTAACATGTGAGCAAATGAAAACGAAATCACGCTTGGCTTTGAAATATTTGTTGTATGAATAATATGTTGGTGGCACTGTAAGTCTATGTCAAATTCGAGGTTAGCAGGTTAGGTTTTGCGTCAGTCTGTGTCAAAACTGTGAGTAGGTTTTCTTATTAAAGGCAGAGTAGCCTACATAACAATTGAAACAGCTGATAATCAAAATATTAAATTAATTCAAGTACATATATGCTCCAACATCGACCCATCCCGACGAAGAAGTGGAAACGTTATACCAGGAAATAAAAGCAGCTCGAAAAGAAAACAAATGTAAACAAGATATCATTATGGGTGACTTCAACGCTTTCCTAGGACAGCGCCAAGATGAAACAGAGATATATGTACGTAGGAAAACATGGACTCGGCGAAAGAAATCACAGAGGAAACATGCTCACACATTTCTTAGAACAGAATTTATATGCTATGAACACCTTTTTCAATAAAAAGCCACAAAGAAAGTGGACATGGGTAAGTCCAAATGGCCAAACCAAGAACGAAATTGATTTTATAATGTTATCAGATAGAAATCTGGTTCAAGATGTAACAGTAATAAATTCACTTAATACCGGAAGTGACCACCGGATGGTTAGAGCAGTAGTAATTTTGAACAGAAGACTAAATATCATCAAATATACAAGAAAACCCAGAAGATTCATAGACACAGAAGCTCTTAAGAATAACAGTGAAACATATAAGGAAAAAATATATACGGCTCTAAACAAAATTGACAATATTCCACAGGAAACTCTTAACAAACACGCCCAACAAATTGGCATCAGAAGTAGCTAGAGGCAAGTATACCAAAAAGAATAAGATAGAAGAAAGAAGAAAACTATATAAGGCCGGCCTATATGCCACAGAAGAATATATAGAGGTCAGGAGAGAAATAAGAAAAATGATAAGGAAATATCTAGAGAAAGCATACGAGAGAATGGCAGTAGAAGTGATAGAGAAGAACAAAAATATCAAATGTTTAAGGCGAAAGGAAAGAAAGTACGACATCATAGCAATGAAAGACGGAAATGGAATAGAAAAAATAAATAGAACAGAAATCATAAAATTTACTGAAAAATATTACGAAGACCTATACTCCTCAAAAACAGCAAAACCATAAGAGCTCACAGAAGTCAAACTTGTGAATGTATGTTCAGAAGATATTCCCGAAATAACCACAGAAGAAAGTATACTTGCTCTACAATAATTATATGAAACAAAATAAAGCCCCAGGGGAAGACAATATATTGATTGAAATGATTAACGAAACACAAGAGATAGTTTTACCGTGGCTAAACGATCTATTCAATATCCCTGATAATCAAGATCACCTACAAACAATGATGACCGAACTAGAGACAGAATCACGAAAAATAGGGCTAAAAATGAATTTAAATAAAACAAAAATAATGAGTCCACAAAATATACAAGTAACAATAAACGGGGTCTAAATAGAAAACCTTAGAAAATATACATACTTAGGACAAACAATACTAATAGGCAAAGAAAATAAAGATGCAGAAATTGAAAGAAGAAGATGACTAGTATGGGCGGCATTCATGAAACTAACAAAAATACTTAAAAATAAACGGATTCCCCAACATATTAAATCCAAGATCTTTGACGAATGTATACTTCTAGTGTTGACCTACGAAGCTCAGGCATGGACACTCAAAAAGCAAATAATACATAAATTACAAGTCACACAAAGAGCGATGGAAAGGATAGTGATAGGCGTTTCATTAAGACACAAGAAAGGGAATGAATGGATCAGACAGAGAACAAAAGTCACTGACATAATTGACAGAGTTACCCAGTTAAAATGGGACTTCGCAGGACATGTAGCAAGGCTAAAAGACTGTAGATGGAACGTAAAAAGCATCCATTGGAGACCATGGGACGGAAGAAGAGGTAGAGGAAGACCAATTACAAGATGGTATGATGACTTAAAGAGAGTTGCGGGATGGAAGTGGACAAGCATATCACAAAACAGGGTCAACTGGAGGAAGAAGAGGGAGGCCTATCCTCAATTCTGGGACGCAATAAACGGCAGAAGAGAGAAAGAGATTAGAGCCATCTCTTTTAAAAGGCTTTGTCAAAGCGTATTAAAAGATAAAACATTTTGCTACTCAGCCAACGCTCTAAGCCGAGTACTCGGTACTCGGTCAAGTAAAAAACTAGAGCTCGTTGCAGCTCTAGTTTGGACTAAATTATCGGTTTCTGCTTACCATTTCCGTTCTCGGTGCGAAAGGGAGAGCCAGAAAACTCGAATTAATCGCGAAACCTTAATAAAATTGTACCCACCTTCTAAAACTTGAAAACATTTTAAATATAATGGATAATAATTTCTTCCAAATAGCATTTTTAATCAGAGTTTTTGTTGCTATGATATTGCGTTGTTAGTCGTAGTTAGCTGTAGCCTGTAAACAACACTTAACATCTTCAGTGGGTATTTGCGAGAATTAACTACTCGGTGCCCTTAGGAACGTCAATTTGATTACAGCAATATAAACAGCCACTTTTTATGTTCACCATAGAAAACTGGATGTTACTAGGAGGCATTGGATAAGAATTATTATTAAACTGGAAAAGGTGGTTCCAATAGGGTACTTGCAATGGTTAACAGTTTTAAAAGAAAACTTGTTTAATCAAAGCCATTCATACATTTCACGTTAAAACAAAAAATACGATTTAATTTGGTTCCAAAATAAAAGAATGATATAAATTAATCGGCCATTATTAAAAACTTGTCATGTGACCCGAAACATGTTTTGACGTCGCGAATAAGTAAATGTTGTGGAGATACCGCTGAGGAGTGGCAAACTAGACGACTGTAGGTTGTATAGTCTCGCCGGACACTCGAAAACACTATTGTCTCACTCGAACAATAAGTTATATCGTGCGCTGTCCCTCTCATTGCGATTGAAATTTCAAAGCCTCCTGCAGCAGCAGACCACTTTTTGCTACGGTTTTCCTGATTGTGCACGGTAGAAATGTCTTTAGTGGTGTTACTACGCTAGTATTTTTACAGTTTCGACTATACGTATACAGCAATGATAGTAAGAATATTTCTGTTCTTCAGACATGTTTACCTTATGGAGCAGACATATATTTAATACATATATGAGAGCAGGCAATGCGAGTTTCCGTTGTTTACAGTAGATTCGCTAATGCAAACGCACTTATTTACTATTATGTGACGTCACGAAGCGGCCATGTCATACCGAGGCGTTTTCGCACGAGTTTTAGTAGGTTAACTTCTTATATAGCTTTAAAAAAAACTTCATTCATATGGATTTAAAGAACTCATTTACGCTGGTTTTGTTAATAGTGTAACTACATATGTACCATATTACGAAGTATGTCACGAATTTGAAGTGGCCAAATCAACCGTCGCTATAGTTAACAAGAGTAAACAACAGCTATTTGGAATGTGTAATACGATATTGCGCATCCGAAAATATAATGCAATCCCATGGCCACCGATTGTATTACTTCTTGGTAATATTGTGCAACCTTCGGAATTGAAAATAAACTGCAAATGTGGGTTAATAAAGTATTTCCGTGGTTTACGTACAGCTATGACTTTTATAGCGAACGGTTGTTTATAACGAGCATATTTTAATTCCGCTTCGAGTTCGCTAAATCCGAGTTCTACTGTATTATAAATAGCTTTAAAGATAAGATTAGCGCTGTTATTAAATTAGGCTTATCATCAGGGTTGGTAAAAAACATGTTTTCTTTAATTAAACCAACTCCTCTGGATAAATTTAAAAAACTGAAATCAGACAACTATAAATGCGTTAGAGCTAAATGTAGCAAAGCAATGGCGAGGTTAGTGACGCGCTTAAACTCAAAGCATCATCAGTCATAGTCGAACAACAACGCAATAGCGACCATAAGATCCATTTCGATAGAAATTTTATTATCTGCAAATCCACATTCTTCTTTAGCAGAAAGATTTGCGAAGCCATGGAGATTTACAAACGCCCTAATCTCAATTTCTCAATCGAGACGAAGACTATCCCCTTCCCTTCATGTGGAAATTGCTAATTACTAAACGCTGCCCACCGCCCTCTTCACTCAACCACGACGACATTTGCCTATAAAATTTTCCCTCCTGCCGATCGTTAGAAGAGTTTCGCCTCTGGCATGGTTCACACCTTGTGTTACCGTGCTCTTCTTTTGGATTAGTTCGCTTGAAACTAAGAAATCGACTGGGGACCTACAAACTGTCGAACCTAATTGGCATTTTTAAATGTCTAAATCATTGCATCCCTTCACTTGAGGATGCAGAAGAGCAGTGTTTTAATTTTTGTTTTGTTTTTGGTTTTGTAGTGCTTTTTCTTATATGTGTAATTCTACTACTGTGTAACTACGTTAAAATACATATATATTCTCTATGGTATCGATTAATTTAAATTTCGGACAAACAATTCGAAACAATTTTTAAAACATAGCAGTTTAAAACATAACACTTTGTTTTAAACATAGAGTTAAAACAATTTGTTTTAAAAACAACCCTGCTTATAATACATAATACCTTCTACTGGAAAATATGAAGAGCCAATAACAACAAGCTTCAAATGTATTTATTGCGTTAAAAAACGTTATCAAGAGGGCTTTGAACTAGATTTTTCTTACGGCTACATGTCGGTGACTATTCAACACTATAACATATATGCCAATCACATTGCAGACATTTGTTTTTTTCAACCAATAACAGCAGTATATCACTGAATATTGGGCACCATGCAAAATATTCACAAAACAATGTACGTACTCATAAATAAATAGCCTTGTTGCAGAGCCGTAGCTACCACCGGGGCAGCCGGGGCAGCGCCCCAGGGCCCCCGAACATAGGGGGCCCCCGAAGACGGAAGTTTATTTTACGAAGTTGTCTTGAAACAGTTTTGAATCAAACTTAGCCTGTTTAAACATTAAATACAGTTTTATATTAAACTCAATATGACAAGTAAATATGTGTTTTGTCTGTTTTAAATACTATTCTTCTAACTTAACAGAAAAAAAAACACCAAATAGTAACCCTATAGAAAAAATCTTACTAAATGAAAGTGGTGTAGAGGTAAAGAGGAAGATGGGGCCCCATAATTATTTGTTGCCCCAGGGCCCCCAAACCTGTAGCTACGGCCCTGCGCTTGGAGGCATTATACACAATAGCTACTAATTAAATATGTTAGCATTAAATTCTCTATTTCTGTAAGAACTCTTTGGAGTAAGTGATGTTTAAATTATCTTAAGGCAAGGCGGGTTGGTCCATTCCAAAAATTACCATGCGTGTAACTTTGTACCATTTAGAGTTGATGAACTACTAACAGCCTAGGAAGACAGGACACATTGTGGTCATCACATGGCTGCCCTAGTCGCGTTAACAATTGACGGAATAGTTTTTAAAACCTTCGTACAACGGGTAGGTATTTAAAAAATGTCTTTCTGCTCTGCATTAATCATTGGCTTTTCTATGCGCAGCCGCAACTGCGCCGCGCCGCAAGCTATTTGACAACAGACAAACAAATACGTTTTTAAATATTGTATCTTGCTGACCTCCAAAACTAACTTTGGAGCTAAAGTGCATTTGAACAGAGAAGCCCCGCCACATACCGAGTGCGACGGTTTGTGTGCACGGTCAGTAACCCGAGATTAATCTGGCCACGCCTGCGATGGTAATCGTCTAACCTCTAAAATCTATCATGCAACAATCAACTTGTTCTTGTCGTTTCTGCGAACTGCATTGTTGCGGTTTATCTCCAGCGGGGAACGCTTGTTCATTGTCGTCGAGTAGATCGTATCAAACATTTACAGTTACCTGTTTTATTAACATTGAATGCGTTCGCCTGGCTGAAATTCGTTTCGCCTTATTTTAGTGTTCATCGAGATTCCAGATTGCTGCTGGCTGCTATGGCAATAAGCGTTACTTTGCAGCTTTTTTCGTATTTGTAGCGGAGACTACCGAAGTTTCTTGGTAATCCTTAAGATGCGCAGCAAATGCATTTAACTGCTCTAAGCTGCATTTCCTCGGAAAATTTATTTACATGTAATACTTTGTGGTATCAGATAATCCCATGTTCTTTATGTTGAAACTTCTTGCAAGTTATATTAACTTGGTTCAACTTTTGCTTAGATGAAGTAGTTGCTTCGTTGCATGTATTCATTAAATCTGCTGTTGCGGAATAGAATTTTCCATTTATTGCATCTTGTTTTTTTTTTAAATTTTATAATGATTTGAAGTAGCCAAAATCGGTCGAAATAATTTTTAAATTTAGTCACCTCGTGTGTATATGAATTTAATAATTTCAAGTTACTTCCGCCCGGATCGCCGCACCGAGCTTTCTCTTTTCATATTTCAATGTATGTAAGTTTAGTTCAAGCAATCTTCATCTTGTCATTTTTAGTACCTAGTACCCTTTTTTCTATTTTCGGTTAATTGCTTACAACTCAGATCCCAGCTGCTGCATTATCATCTATTGTTTTGTTACTTTAATTGCAGTTGTGCAATACCTCACTTCACTTTCTAATGTTTGTTCGAATCGGTGGAAGTAATAGTTGAATTTCTGTTACCCGAACGCTCCAATTTTTTCATGCAAATTCTTCACTAAGCGATTTCATATAGTAGCCCCTTCGGAATTTATTCACATATTGTAACATGCCACCTTGTAAATCACCACATAACTTTGTTTGAGCTATAATTAACTGTGGCAAATTTCTGTTTATAGATTGTTTTTTATGAAAGCTAAATGATTCGACCGTTTCGTGTACAAATTGGCCACCTTATGTATAGTATATTTTAGCGATCCCTTGTTAATATGCATTCATAAATCGTATATGTATATCTGTTAAACTCTAAATAAAACTTGATATGTTGGTAATAACTCCTTTACAAATTTAGCGAAGTACCTACTAGTCCACTAGCCTCCCTTCGACAGTTGAAAACGATATTCTTTTATTTGGTCATGAAAAATAACTGAAACTAAACTAGTGGTTGATTTTTGTTGCTCGCTATGAGTGAAGTATTGTCCGTCCATCTTATTATGTTCTCCAGTGTTGACAACAACTTTTGCGTTATGCCCTGCAATATTGTTATTATTAACTCTTTGTACTTCATCGCTCATTCGACTTTTTAATTTCTACATGTTTTTAATACAAAATATATCATTTTTAGATTTCAAATATCCTCAGAAGAAAAATCTGGGACGATAAAATCCGAAAGTAAACAGTTTGAAACATGGTTCCTGAAGTTTGAACACTTGTCCTAGCTGGGCGTACATTATCTTGGTGAAACCACATACATAATATGCATTACGTTTTCTACATTTGCTTCATTGTACTTGATGTGTCTTGCTTTTAAACAATACAAAACATATACTACAACTTTGGCATATACGGTGACCTTATCATATTCAGATGATGGGACGTTTTGCTTTTCGCAAAATAATTAACGTTTTCTTAAATAACTATGCTATGATCTATTTTATTATACTCATAATTTATTAGTAAATGGTCCCACATCCTGAAATAATACGCGCTAATCCCACATACGTCTATATATCTCAAACAGTGAAGATGTACTTATTTTTACCTAATTATACATTTAAACGAAAAATGTTGATATTCAATTCAGTTTATCATCCTTTATTAGTGTGTAAGTCTGGTAATTTTCACTGATGCTAACTTTTGCCAGATGCCGGAATCTGCCTTTGTCTGTGATGGGGTGGAAATGCATTTTACGTCCGCCATAAAAGTAACATAAACAACCAACATTATTTCGACAGATAGATGGTCGTATTGTAGTTGTTTTTATTGCACCCTATTAAAATGAAGGTTACCCTATCGCTATATTTTGTAGAAACAATGTTTGTAGGATATATTTTGGTGTTACAAAACACAGAGTGGCGAAAATCAGTGAGATAGTATTGTATAGGGTGTAAGGAATGTTGTAATGTTTGGAATACGATGTTTATAAAAAATTATTGCGAAGCAGTAGAAGGTCTATTTTTTATAATAATGTGTACTTTTTGTAATATTGCAAATTCTACCCAACTAAGTAATTGTTTGTTTGTTTGTTTATAAAGGAAAGTAAGTTGAAAAACCGTTCTGCATACTCAATATTAACAATAACAAAAATATTAACTTCGTTTCCAAGTGTTTTCACTTGTCTATTAATTTGTTTTTAAAGATTAATCTGTATGGTACGTCATTAATTTTAGACTGAACTTTCTCGGTTGAGATGGCTGACAACATTTTATCTTATCAGGCATAGTGATTATTTTAGCTGTGCCATGGTGATATTAATTCGAACCAGCAATTGAGTAATTTTGAATTATACTCATTATATTTTGCTATTAACTATTTTAATATTTATAACATATTTTAAACTGCCATGTTTTAAATATCTTTTCTGAATTGTTTGTCCTAAATTTAATGGAAATAAAAATAAATCGATACTGTAGATAGTATAGTATAGTCTTTCGTCACAAATTTTAAAATATTGCTTTACTTAAAAATGTGATAGAAAACATCGTGCGTCCAGCCACAAAGGCATTGAAACTAATATGTTTATAGCATTTAGTCATAATAGTGATACAGTTTCATAGTAAATTTTCCTAATTACATGAGCTATCTACTAAATACAAATAGGTTACCACTATTACCAGAATTAAAAGGCATTGTTTTAAACAAAAAACTGTTTTAAACAAATAAAACGTGTTTTATTTTTTAAAAAACATGTTTTTTGCCAACTCTGGTTTTTACTACCGGATCTCGTGTTCCAAAATTGCCGGAGATTTAATCATCAACCTATCGAAGATTTGTATGTTGTTTGCCTTTTATATAAATTTCATTGAATAACTTTTATTGTGATCTATATTTTATGCATATTTTGATATTGTATTTCTGGCATGCCGTATCGAATCTATATTACAGTATTAACAACTTAGTTTCAGTATCTGCTCTTGGCATTACGTATATACCGTCGGCGTCGATTCCTATTGGATATAGTTACATGTTTTCTTGTTTCCCATTGGATATACTTATTCACCAGTAGTAGGTTATATTTATTACCATATCTGTTAACTTGGATTAAGGATTTTATTTTTATCATTTATAAATTTACTCTGTTACTGAATGTTAATCTGCTTCTTGTTGCAGATTGTACAATGATATTGAAGATGCTATAGAAATTCACCGATAGTTGGGCTATTAAGTAGTCACGATACGAACGTGATATTCCAGCGTGCGGCTCGATTGCGCTCTCGTCAAGCTTGACAACTTGTTTAATTAATTTTAATGAAGCTGACAGAAAATCGCTTTTGTATTACCTCGTGTAGTTAAGTGTATAGTAAAATGCAGTTTACGAAACCAACAAACATAAATAAAAGGCCTGGAAGTTCTCGCTAGCTCGCTACACTTATTTAACAGGATTAGAACAGTAAAGTATTCATCACATTCTCTGCATAGACTGTTGCACATTTGGTGCAAGTCGTTCATTGAGGGGTGTTATCAGTGAATAGGAAATATTTATATATAAATGGAAAAAAGGGTCATGCACATTTGAAGTTTTGATAGTTTTTTATAAATGCACAGAAGTGCTATTCTACTTTATGCAGGAATAAAAATTAACAAAACTGCTAGTAAAGTTTAATAGGAAAGAAAATCTGGAAAACCCTTGAGCAGGTCAATTATTAATCTGTAAAGTTGCTTCTACAATATTAATTATATGCAGTTTGAAAATAAAATTTAAGTCAATAATGAATTAGTGACTGTCTTTAAAAATATGTATGTACATGTTTGTGCTCTCTTGGAAATATGTACCTTTTGCTGTTTTGTTATTTGGTAATAAATACTGTATTGATGAATGTTAGTTGCACGCGACAATTCTTTGCCTCGTTAATTTAGTTCTATTGATAAAACCCCCACTACATAACATAACACTTAAAAGGTATTGGAATTGTAATTCAATAAAAATATTGAAACTGTAGACTCCCAGACACTACTAAAGTAGTAAAATCTGCAGGTTCAGCTAATTTCTACCACCATATGAAATACCATGTTCAGTTGTGTTATTGTCCATCAACTACGAAAGTAGACGAATACATTTAAAAATTTCAAATTGGCTTGGGTGCAGTAGCGGCGTTCGTCGTTTTTTGATATAAAACTGAGATACTTATAGATATAGATAGTATTTTGTTTCTCTTAGAGGAAACGAATAACTTTGTTTGTTGTTTCGCAGGAAAATATACGAACAGGTCATGCATTAAAATAATAACATTTGGTCGATTCAAAACTCAGGTTGTAATTGTATTATATTAAAACTGTTGTTCTAATATCGACAATAATCTTTATCAATACGTTTTTCTTTGTTTTTAGTGTAGGAATATATAATATGCATGTTTTGCTGTTTAAGCTCAATTGTATGTATGTTATAATTATTATAATTTTATTTCTCAGCTTTCTTATAATCTACCACTTTGATAAGATTCGCAATGTAATGTGAATTCATTCTTAGGTGACTAACATGTATACGCAAGCATCACAGGTAACGTTTGATAAATAGGATCATATTTGAACTGACGTAAGGAAATTGGAATTTCGTTATATATTATCTGAGATATTTACAAGATTACAGATAGTATTTAATTAAGTGTAATTTTTAAAATTATTTGTAGGACCTTCATTTTATTTTTTAAAATAAATTTAACTGAAACAAATATAAATAGCGAACAGTATAACCTTGCCAATTATTTGTTAAAAATACCAGGCAGTAGAGAAATGTAATTAATATTTGCAACTAAAGGTTAACAAAAGATAATTTGAAAATTGCAGTTTGCTTGAAGGAATTTCGATTCGAAACCTTGTTTGCCAATATTTTTTTGTATTTTGACATATTTAATTTTGATTTGTATTTTGAAAGTTCGACGTTGACATGCACTATTTGTATTTTAAAAATAATTTTGTAACTCTTACCGTTTCACTATTTGTTTTTATATCATCTAAGATGTTTTAAAGTGTCTATTATTGTATTTTACATCATATATTTAATTAAATTGTACAGAGGCATATTGCGATACATATATTATTTTTGGCCACTCTGAAAAGGGAAGAGGTAAGAGGATTAAAATATTGTAAGTAGGCTTGAAATTCCTATAAGGTTTCAATGGATATAGCGTCGGTGTTTGTAGGTTATTGTAATGTGGTATCAACAATATACATGTAGGTACATACTATCTCACCAAATATCAGATATTGAGAAATTATTGGTGTGTCCGCACTGAGTTACTTGCTGGGCTAGAAATCATTTTCTTTCGTTAATTTTTTTATGTTTGATAGTTGAGAGACACATTGTGCATTTTTATAATTATAACTATGGCAATTTCTAATGGATTGTTAGGTAACTGTAACTGGTTTGCTCACGGTACTTATGCCATACTACTGGAGATGAGACAATTGGTTTTCCATTAACGAATTTTACAGTTTAGTCAAATTTAAACAATCATCAAAATTTGATTAACAATTGATTATTTGCATTTGTCAATCGAGAACGATTTAATGGTTTCAACAGGTCAGGGTAATGTCACTTAAGTCATTCAGAGTTAGGAAGAATGTTTGTTGCTGGGAAAGTCATTGAAGTAATGTGAAGTTTAATAAATAAATGTGCAACTAATGTGTATAACGACTCTTATATATGCACAATAGAGTTGTTAGTTCGTTGACGTACGTAATTGTAGTCTGTACTGCAGTGTCAAAAATGGTTACTTCATATTCCCTCGCTGCAGTATATTAAGTGTTAACAATAGTGTATGTATATGTATTTATAAATGACACAAAGAAGTGTTAATGCATTCATTAACTTACTTATTTCAAGCTTGTTTAAATATAGATTTCGTGCGGATAAGTAGCCCGAGAAAAACCTGGAAAACTGCATTCCACCAAACCCGCCATGCCTATTCGCCGTGGAAATTCCTCTAAAATTGGCTGCTTTTAATTGTCCAAACAAAATTGTAGGTCGCCGACAAACGAATATGCTAGTCACTCCTGCATCCGTGCAACAAAAATAAAAGCTATTTGCGTATTTTTATAAGCATTTATTTCGGGAGCCTAAGGTCAAACAGTACAAAGTTCCACATTTTATTTAAGAACTGTACGTGTCCGGAATTAACGCACCCGTCACCTAAACTGAATCACGTTACCACGGAAATGAAGCAGGCAAGAATACGCGCAGCTTTTCTACCTATTACGCTTTTTGCAGGGCTTCCAAAATGTGAAACTCCAGCTTGCGTTATTGCCATTCGCCAGGCCACGGCCAAGTAGATATCACGTAGTTCGTCTGATTTAGACCGAGCGAAGCAAAGCCAATGCCCCGACGGAGAAACGCGCAGTGTCCCACTTTCGACCGGCTCGACAGCTCGCTTGGTATTTCGACATCGGCTCTCATCGAGGAATACAGATTGTAAACGGCCATAGCTGTAAATATCTAGAAAACGGCCAATTTGTGCCTGCCTGTTTGCGCTCGTTTCGGCCGATGGGGCCCTTCGTGTCGTCGCTGACAGCGACTCCTTGTTCCGCAAAGGCAACAGCCATTTCGGTAAGGTCGACGAGATCGAGTGCTATCGACACATCGGCTTTCAAGGTCAGCCCGAATTTTTTAGTACCGCTGATCGATTGCTATCAGCGGTTTTAACGCATACCGAGTTAATGGGGCAATGTATATTTAATGAGACCATCAACATTTCATTAACTCCCAGTGGAAGTTAGTGGTTTAGATTTGTTCCCAAATTATTATCTGCTGATACATTATTAAAATATTCTGTAAAATACACACCTATATTGTAACAATTGCATGTTTTGTTTGAACAAAGCCTAGGCATACGCCAGGCACCTTGAAAACGCCCACTGATAGTGATACGATTACAGTGAAACCACTGTTAATGTACATCTCTGAATAGCCGACCAGTTTAAAATAAAAGCCTGACACATTAGTACGTAAGTATATGTATTTCAATAAATTTTTTCGGCCAATACTAACATTGTATTAGATTATTACAGACAGTATGTTTTGATCTGAACGTACAAAATAATGTGGCTAGTTCACACGTTTTCACAATTTAAGTGGGATAAGGTGTCAGAAAACATGAACTTGAAACAAATGTGC